>OZ059906.1:5189900-5602400 GCA_964057215.1 Oscheius myriophilus
AGCAAAGCGAGGCAGGAATCAATCAACGGTGAGGGTTCTCATTTCTCAGTCTGAACCTTAACTTTAGAAGCACGAAGCGGATGGTTCGAAAATCCGTTGATTCACTTCAAGAAGTAATGGATGATTCGGATCACACCATTGGTTTTCTACAGGCGATCGGAAACTGTTCAGTTAATCAAAACCAAGTTATTGATTTGCTTTTGCACGATGTACATTTGCTTGCTATTGCCTAAGTTTTTAGGAGACTTTTTAGCCTATATTGGAAAAATACGAATTGTTCTATAATTGTATGTTATGTAAAGAGCAATAAAACAAAATATTTAAAAACTGGATTGTTTGTGCAGAGAGGAAAAATGCAAGACGGTCAAAACAAATGTGTCGACGAAAGTTTGAATTCGGGCCGGGTGGCGCCAGTTGCTGATGGGCCAAAAACTGCTCTATCAAGAAATGCTTACAAAACAAGCTGATAACGCGCATTTCTTTTTCAACGTTGAGCTGATCCGCTGTCTGTGTTCGAGTGTGTAAATGTTTGAGTGTGTGAGTGAGTGAGTGTGTGAGTCTGTGAATGTTTGAATGTGTGAATGTGTGAATGTGTGAATGTGTGAATGTGTGAATGTGTGAATGTGTGAATGTGTGAATGTGTGAATGTGTGAATGTGTGAATGTGTGAATGTGTGAATGTGTGAATGTGTAAATGTGTGAATGTGTGAATGTGTGAATGTGTGAGTCTCTGAATGTGTGAGTGTGTGATCTGTGAGTGTGTGAATGTGTCTTTACCCCGCAAACACGCATTGAAAAAGATTCCTTTTTGAAAAAAAAAGTTTGTTTGCGAACTTTGCTGATCTAAACAATCTTATCATTCCCCTTTATAGGCACGTGTCCACAAGTTATCTCAGTTACATTCCAAGCACAGCTCACTACCTCCCAAGCCACCAAAATGTTTGTAACTGTTTGAACCCTAATTTCATTTTCGTTAACACATATTTATTTTAGGAGCACTTTCACACTGCTGTCACCTGCAGAAATTGCTGTAAATTATAATTTACTTCATTATATAACAGTTTCAGGAAATAAAAGCCGAAATACTTGAACTCACGCAAGAGGCACCGAAAACTTCTGCGCATAAAGTAATTTCTATTCCTTTCGAAACATCTGTTGAATATCTTTCAGAAATGTTTCGTTTTTCAGGCGTTGGTCAACTTTAAGACTTTGGCTAGTTTCGCTGCTGCCATCAGAGACACGCCGTTAGTGAATCCGGAAATTCTACAACGTGATTTTGGCAATAATTATCCTAGGTGAACATTTTCATGTTGTTTTTCGCTAAGTTTGGAAAGACGAAACCATGTTTCGTTTTATATATATATATCAAAAATTCAATTAGGATATTCCAAAATTTTGCGTCCAAATATTTAGTTTATCAACACAGAATTTTGTTTGAACCATGAAAAACATGCAGAATGCACAAATCTATGGGGGCAGAAAATTTGAATTACCCCTGATGTTTAGATGTTTCCCCATTGAAAGTGCCCACAGTTTCGAATGGCATCAAATTTAAGACACCGTCTCTGTAAAATTCGAGCGATTGTGTGATAAAGAAATCAATCCGAATTTCTGAAAAATTGGGTATGACCTCCCTGTGACCAAAATATAAATATATTTAAAGCAAACCATGTGTGGTTAAAACAATTTCAGTGAATTTAGAAGTTCAAAAGAACAAAAAAATAGCGGCGTGTTTGTCTATTTGGCGCGGGTCAGCCTTTTTCAAACGCGTTTTTGAAAACTTTATATAGTTTCCTCCGATTTTTAAGGGATTAAAATAAACTTAGTTTATTCAAAACACTAGTTAGCGTTTTCCCGTTTTTGAAAGTTTTTGAAGAAAAAAACCCAAATATCCCAACAACAAAAAAGTTTTTTAGCATTAGTCAGAAAACTTTCTTCGCGTTCAGTTTTACGGTTTTGGCCAACTAAAATTGTTTTCGGAAGTTACATTTGACACATATTCGCTTATACATAAATTGATTCTGAGTATTTTGAAAATCGGCGGTACCCTAAGTTTCAGAAATTCATACTTGTGTTGTATGAAAGTCCTACACAAGTTTTCAGAAAATTGGGGTTTTTTGCCGGTGTCACGGTCCTCAGAAGGCTTGTCGAGACTTACTGAAACAGCGTCTTAAAATTTCTTACACACATCGACGTCCTCCCTTTTGCGGTTCCAATGCTGAGGCCCTCGGCTGCTTAGTTTGGCGGTGCTGCGCTAGGCTTCGTCGAGGCTTAGAGTCGGATTGATGTGAACGTGCGGGTTGGTTACGTCCCTTAGGAAAATATTAATTCGTAGTTTGTTATTGGCGTTTTTTGGATAATACACTTTACAACAATCGATCCTACTTGTTCAGAACTCTTCATGAAACTATCATTTTTGCCGTCAACGAAAACTTTACTTCTTTTGTTGTTGCCTATGAAGGAATGACGGAAGTTCAAGCCTGTATGGCTGAACTGATTGCTCTGTTTACTGGCTGCTTTGACGCCGTTCGCCACGTGAGTTCAGAAAATGTTTTTTTTGTACCAGAAATTTTTGTTTTGTACCATAAAGTTATCCTAATGTCTAATAAAACGTTCTAAACGTTTAGTTTTTCCATGAACGTCAAGTTTTTCTTATACCAACTGCTTTTTTCGCCACAAAAGGCGTGAAAAAAACTGCTTCAAAAGCACTTTTAAAAAAAAATATTTTGGGAACTTGGAAATATTTAACGATAAATTGAAAATTGCCTAAAAAGTTAATTTATATGACTGAAGCAGAACAGTGTCATAGAAATGAATCCGGTCGTCCGAAAACTAATGTATATACAATTCCGAAACTTTGGGACGAAAGTCAATTCTTGTTCCCGGGTTACGACAGCTTCAAGATAGGGTGGAAAACCAAAATAGTCCGAAAGGGGTAATTTTATGTTTTGTGAATCTAAATTTATTGAAAAACAAAACAATATCGACTTCTTAGAATAATTAAAGTTGAATATTATGGCCAAAAAAGGCGAACATTTTGAAACATTTTCGAGTTTTAAATATTTATTCGTTGTTGTAATATTTCGAAATTTCAATACTTTTCATTTTTCATAAACATTAATTTCCGTTCAGAAAGTTGTGTTATTTGCCATTTTGGTAAGTTTTGATTTTCCACCCTATCTGACGTCAAGCTACCGTAACCGGAAAAAATTACCTAAGCCGCAAAGTTTTAGATTTCATATTTGGGCTATAGGCAGGCTATACATAATTTTCTTTTTTTTTCTAGTGGAAAAACGTGAGAGCAAACTTTTTCAGCTCGACGATCCAAACAAGAAAAATATTTTGGAAGCGAATACTCGCACAATCTCGGACATTTGCAGAAGGTGTGAAAATGTGTTTTCAAACATATATGACGCACTAGAAAAAAATGAACTGCTATCCTTGTGTTATTGCTCTCTGGAATCTAGGAAACAGGAGTAAGTTTTGAAACATTTGAAACTAAAAAATAGTAAAATAATTTTTAGGCTAGAAGATCAACTCAAAGAACAGCCCAAACGAATAGATGAGGCTGTTAATTACGTGGTAGGATTTTCAGTTCCTGTTCATGCCAAATATTTGTCAAAAAGCCGCTTTGTCTTTGCGTCTTGGCCAGTTGTACACGGTATCTGCTGCATTGTTTTACTCATGCTTTAACGCCATTAGGGCAGTATGTCCGTTTGGCGACAGCTTTATATTTATACGGAATCGTGTCGTATTTTAATGCATTTCTAAGATCAACAGCATAATCTGTTTTTTGGTGACAGCTATCAAAAGAAATGAAAATGACAGTTTAAAAAATTTCCTTTTACAACAAATGAAAAATAGTGCAAATCAAAAACAGAATCCGTGTCAAAACGCCCAAAAATCAATTAATTTACAAAAAAAATGTAAAAAAAAAAAACAAATTAGGGATTTTCCTAAAGGACAGGTAAATTTGGTCCCGCCGCGATAACTTAAATGTCAGCGCACTCCTCGGTTTCGACGCTATTTTGCTTTTTTTTCTGATATTTATATGAATGTTTCAAATCGAGAGTGTTTATAGTCGATAATTGGATATTATAGTCGATGAAAAGTCGAAATCCTTTCTTTGGAAATCGACTATAGTTATGAAATCGACTATAGTTACGGTTCCGCGGTTATCAGTTTAATTGGTTGCGTATAGTGTTATTTTGCTTACTTTTTTGTTGTTGCCCACTGTCTTTGCTTGGCATGTTTAACATTGGAACAACGTTTCGATGTGTCATTTTCTTCAAATTGGCAAACGCTTTGCATTCCTGAGTAGAAGGGATTGTGCATTTACACTAATACGTTTTCTATTTTTGTCGATTGAACAAGCGTAATAGCGAACGCACAATTTTTTTGTCAGTTGATCTTATCTGAATGATGCAATAAGTCGCATGCTTCAAAACACGTTTTCACAAAAGCCGATCACCTTGGGACTTAGTATTATTAAATGGCCGAAATCAAAGTTTCTAGGCTAAATTCACGCAAACCAGGACGTCTTACTCAAGTGACCAAAGTAATAAGGAGATTCAGGAAAAGGTGTTTTTGTTTGTGAAACATTTTTCAACCCCTTTTCAGTACTCTCAAATGCAGTTGGAGCTGGCCAAACTGAAAGCCCATATTGCAAAAATCAACATGGAAACTGAGAATCTCCAGTTCATTTTAAACAACTTTCCTAAAGTAATGAATCAGTTGAGTTTGGCTAGGATAAATTGCCTTGAAACACCTAATTTTTTCGAACAGATTAAGGTATATGAAATTCAAACTAAAAATAACTTTTAGTTATAGATATGTTTTAAATGGCGGATTAGAGATTTTCTCCACTGCATTCAGAGCATGGAACATGACAAGAGTCTGTTGCTAGACAAACATTTTATAGCGCACACAGTGAAGATATATGGAACTATTCTCGAAGTTCTGAACTGGGTCATTGTTCAGAGAGATATTTGGAAAAAGTAAGGTTGCATTTGAATTGTTTTAAAAGATTGCTCTAGGTATGTGCTTACTCAACGAGAGGAGATTGAGAGAAACACCAAAATGAAGACGAAAGAAGCGCAGGTACGCCACAACACACATACACACATACACACACATACGTACATATAGTGCCGGCCAATCTTACTTCGGTGGGTTTTGGAAATGAGTGGGATTATTCTGCTGTTGATATTCGAAATACCCATGATTATAGCTGTCGCCAAATTGAAATCGTGCCAATAAAATTAGAATGTTCAACTGATGCTCTGTTGATATGGGAAATTCGTAGTCTAATCAATGTCGACAGAGCATGCTTTGCATGTTTCCGCAATTAGCATAAGATTTCAGTTTGGCGACGGCTATACATCAAAATAGTCGGCTACAAAAGGGACGTGACCGCTTTTTGGCCGAAGTAGGATTGGCGAAGAAAGCATACACATACACACATACACACAGTCACACATACACACCACAAACATACACACATACAGGCTCGCGCACTAGCCCTGACTTTCGCCCGCACAAGTGATTTTTTGGCATTTTTGCAGGCACGGTTTACGCAACAAATAGAAGAAACTGATTCTACGACGTTTAAAACGGAGTTCACTGAATATCTAGCTGCAAAGAAAACCCAACTTCAATTCAATTCAGAAGCACAGTGGAATCTGTTTATCAACGGTCTTCAACAATAAACTGAGATGAAACCAGCGTTTTTAAAGTTTGGAAATTTTGCCCTGACGTTTGAACTTCACATCACCCAACACTGTCCTTTATACTCCATTTCCATCGTTAATGCTAGGATTTTCAATAAATTTTAGAGGGACCTTTGGTCCCGCAACGCTCTTAGTTAACTGTCTGCACACTCTCTTTTACAGTGCTCTTTTGCTTATTATATCTCTGTTCACATCAATGTTTCAAATCTTTTTTGGTTAAGTACGTGTCATTTTTCAAAATTGCCCAAAATTGAAGCCATCCTTTGAAAACAGACTATATCCGCGTTTCATCATACGTGGCCTCTTTACGTACTTGTTTGTCTATAGACGTTATCATGCTTTCGATGGCGCCACCCGGCTGCTAATATGTTTTCGGTGAGAAATCGGGAGATAAGTAGGGCCTGAAAGAGAATCAGAAAGAAGTTGAAAAAAGAGGGTGGGGGAGAAAGACAGTAAAGAGAGAGAGAGCAAAAGAAAGGAAGAGAGAGAGAGAGAGAGAGAGAGAGAGAGAGGGAGAGAGAGAAATTTCAGATGTTTCACTGAATGACTACTTCGCCCACATTTCTATATGTATTTTGGCGACCTTCTTTTTTTCACTGAACTTATAAACCGATTGAAGTACAGACACACAGACGTACACGCGCGCGCATCAACACCGACGTGGCCTTTTTGCAGGCACGGTTTACGCAACAAATAGAAGAAACTGATTCTACGACGTTTAAAGCAGAGTTCATTGAATATCTAACTGCAAAGAAAACCCAACTTCAATTCATTTCAGAAACACAGTGGAATCTGTTCATCAACGGTTTTTAACAATAAACTGAGATGAAACCAGCGTTTTTGAAGTTTTCAAATTTTTTTCTCAAGTTTTAAAGGACTAGGTATCTTAGTTAAAGGTAGTGTGTCACCAAAATTCGACCAACTCAGATTCGAAACTTATACTTTGTCAAAATTTGCCCTTTCGATGACGATTTGAAAAATGTATATACTTTGATGAAAACCTATTTTCATTGCTAATGTTTGACTCGTCAAAGTTTTCCCGCGAAATTTTTGAACCGTAATTAGCATGCCGCTCTCTTCATTTCTTATGATGAAAATGGCTCTCTCGTTTCACGGTACGCTGTGTACAGGTCCACCCGTACATGTGTTCATTTTTCATGACACACTGCCTTTAAGACGTCGTCTCTGTAATCATATGTGGCCTCTTTACGTACTTGTTTGTCTATAGACGTTATCATGCTCTCGATGGCGCCACCTGGCTGCTATTACCTTTTTGGTGAGAAATCGGGAGAGAAGTAGGGCCTAAAAGAGAATCAGAAAGAAGGAGGGACATTGAAAAAAGAGGGTGGGTGAAAAAGAGGGAAAAGAGAGAGCAACAGAAAGGAAGAGAGAGGGAGGAGAGAAAACTTTTAGATGTTTCAATGAATGCCCCACATTTCTCCGCCCACATTTCTACATGTATTTTGGCGACCTTGTTTTTTCACTGAACTTATTAACCGATTGAAGTACAGATTGATCAATGTTAGAGTTTTCATCAATAAACCACGGCATGCTCAGTAGTTTTACTAGAGCCTGTTTGCTGCCGGTGTCATTTTTCAAGATTGCCCGAAAATCGAAGACCTTCCCTTGGTAACAGACTATAATTAATTTAGCTAATCCTGCGTTTTCCGGAAACATGTTTGTTTACAAATAGTTTTTTTTTAGCATTTTTTCCCAACAATAAAGCTATATAATGATATTTTACCAAAAGATTGTTTCATTGCCACACCAAAAGAAATACAATGTATACATTTTTACACAATGAAACTGGAAGAGTTTAAAACTAAAATCAATTGATTGCACGCAAGTGAACATCGTGCATTATCAAACACAGAACATGCTCCTGAGGTAATGGTAGACAACCGATCATTCCGAGGAATGCCATTGTGGGATCTGGATGATTCAGCTCTTTTTGGAGAGATTCGACCGAACTTTTAACCAGCTGCTTTGAACGCCTAAAGCATAACATTTTCAGACGAGGAGTTCGGTAGACGAGAGCGAAAGAGAGACAAACAGAGACGGAGACACACAGGCATGGCAGAAAAGGAATGAACAAAAGAGCGTGAGAGACCCACAGTTGCCTTATTCCAGCTTCCAAAAGCTCCTTGTAGTGTAGCAAATTCCTCCTCAGTCGATTTACCTCTGGTTCAACCTGATATAAATTTTTTCATATCTTTCTGTGAACACTTCTCACCTGATTCATTAGGTTTTTCATTCCCACAACGTGCTCTCTGTATATATCCAGTTTTTTCAGGAGTTCCTTCATAACGGCTACTTGTTTCTTACACTCCTCAACTTCTTTTTCTTTTTTCTTTAAAAGCTGCGAACGGTCTTCAAGTTCCTTTTCACTTTTGTCAAATTTCTCTGAAAGCACATATTCAAGCAGTTTTTTTAACACCACCTTGTTTTCTGTTTTTGAAACCTTTTGCATCCTCCACGTCTGTTTCTAACTGTTTCATTTCTTCGGAGAATGTGATCTGAATTTGTTAGTTATTGATGTACTCTATTTCCAACGAATGGGCAATGATTTTCAAAAATTTTAAAGGACTAGGTAGCTTTGGTCCTGCAACGATTTTAGATAAATGTCTGCGCACTCCAATTTTAAAGTACTTTTTCGCCTTTTTTTTATCTTCGTTTACTTGAATGAGTCAAAACCCTTTTTGGATAAATACGTGTAATTTTTCAAAATCGCCCGAAAGTCGAACACCTTCCCTTGGAAAGAGACTATACTTTTAATAAATCACTCACCTGTGATCCTTTTATCGCTGCTACCGCGGAACCTCCAACCATACCAGCACCGCCGGCAACTACCCCAATTAAGCCGACAATCGTTAGGGGAGGAAATATAACACACGCAACTCCACCAAGTATGCCAACCGGAGCTCCGACAGCTGCTGAAGCAATTCCAGCAATTGCAGGGACTTTGCAATCGCTGTTAGTTGTTTTAGCGTCATCGAATTTTTCTTGCTCCCTATTCAGCATCCGACGAGCCTAAAATTAAGACGCATAGCTGTGACACTTTGGAGACAAGGTCAGCTGGGCACGCACAAATTGCCAAACTATAGTGTGTTTCCGAAAAACGGCACCGGTTCCGTTAAAGGATGGTGCATTAGGTCCCGCCGCGATTTCTTGTTTTTCTGCGTACTCCACTTTTACATTTCGCTTATTTTGTCTCTATTCACATCAATGTTTCAAATCGTCAATTGTTAAAAAGGATCAAAACAACAAGGCCGCTCAAAAGTAGCCGACCTTTATTTGGAAACAGACTATATATATACTTACTCGATAGGCGGCCTGCGCCAGCCAATCGGGTAGCCGCACAAAAATGGGGCTGTGAACGGTTATCACAGCAGCAGGACCACTCAGATATTATTTTTGAGAACATAAACGATAGCGCTTGAAAGTTCACGTTTTCTTAATGTTATTTTACAAACAGTCAAAACCCCGCTACGCGTGTCTTTGTCTTTTGGGTTCGGCGGCTTTTGGCTGCTCATTTTTGCGGACTCCGGCCGCATCGGGCCGCTCTGCGGACTAATTACACTTAACTAAATTGCTCTAAAGGAATTTTCGAAAGGTTTAAAAGCTTGCATAACAACAAAATATAGCCTGTTTCCAAAAAATTATCGGCGACTTTTGAGTAATCTTAATGTTTTCTTCTCTTTTAACCACTGACGGTTTGAAACATTTAGGTAAAGAGAAAGAAAATAGGCAAATTAGCAGAGTAAAAGAGGAGTGCGCAGACAATTAAAAAATCGCGGCGGGACCTAATGTACCATTCTTTAAGGTTTTTGGCGAAAACCGGTGGAGTTTTTGGGAAACACACTATTGAGGGGGGGGGTGATTTATTAGCCTCTAATACTACTGAAAAAGTCGTGCGATACGCAGGCCAAAATAGCATGCAAAAAGTGAAGACGCAGAAAAAAAGCGACATTGTCTCGCCGATTTCCGTTTGGCGACGGCTATATATCACAATCCCAAGTTTTTAAAAACGTTTTTGTGAAAAAGGTTTTCGAAAAAATAAAGAAAAAAAACGTTTAGCTGTATAAGAAGGCAAAAAGTGGGGGCTTTTCAAATTTGGTATTTTGACTGAAGGATAACTAAAGAACAAGAAGTTATAACAATAGCAATCAAAGTTTTACCGTTTTTAGTTCCCACTCCGCTGTTTGAAATTCTTCCTTGGTTTCTCTATACACTCTCAAACATTCGTTTTCTTCAGTTTCAAGTTTGTCAAATTCCCGTTGCTTGTCGGTCTGTGAAGCAGTTGCATGAACCAGTAACTCGCCAATTATCGTTTTCTGAAACACGTTTTGTTTAAATAAAACTTGTTTGTAATGTCATACGTCCTTTTCGATTCTCTCAGCGAGCTCATTGAAATCTTCTTTTGAAAAAGTGCACAAAGCCGCAAAGAGTCCGACATCAGATTCATCATCACACGCGTTCGAAGCTATTCTATCTACAAGGTTATTCAACTGGTCGATTTGCTGAAAAACAGTTTTTATTATAGTTGGCATTAATTTCACCCTGGCCGCGCTCATTGTTGCCTGACAGATCTTCCTCTCCACTTCTTGGATAATTTTCGAGAGGACTGCCAAATTTACCATTGCAGTATTACCAGAATTGGGTAATTTGGGGCTGGAAGACATCTCTGGAAATGAGTTGGTTTCAACGCTGCGTGTTATCTGCGAATCTATAGGAGGCACCTGACTGATATGAGTGGTTGAACAGTGCTTGCAAAACAGAGACTACAGTTTTAAAAACCAAAACAACATACCGTCTGTTTCCAAAAAAAATGGCACCGGAAATATAAAACACGGGGGTGACCTGGTCTCACCGCGCTATGCTCCATTTCCAACGAATGGGCAAGGAATTTTACAAATTTTAAAGGACTAGGTACCTTTGGTACCCACAGCGATTTTAGATGAATGTCTGCACACTCCGCTTTTACTGAGCTCTTTTGCCTATATTTTCTTCGGTCACTTAAATGTTTCAATAACTTTTTGGATAAATACGTGTCATCTTCAAGCTTGCCCGAAAATCAAACACCGTCCGTTGGAAACAGACTATAGCTAATTGTCAGTTCTGGCATTTACAATGCTCTCATTAATAGTCTGCTGACGTCCGCAAGGTGTCAGAATCGACGGCGGGTACATACTTTCGTTTTTCCTACTGTGTTCCAAACGCATCTGTTGTCATGAGGGCCATCCTTTGGAATCTGACTATAAAAACTGTTTTAACTTTTTCAAACGAATGGTTGTCGTAACAACACTCAATTTCAGAAAACAGTAGGTGCCTCATGCAACGTAGACGACTGGACCGTTTCCCATACCATACCGACGCCAAGCCGCTGTTAATAAAATTATGTGAGAATTTCGGGCAAACTTGAAAAAATTGAGGCATATTTAACCAAAAAGGACTCGAAATATTGAAGTGGACAAAGAAATAATAAGCGAAAGAGCATTGTAAAAGAGGAGTGCGTAGATAGTTAAAAAATATCGTTGCAGAACCAAACCTAGTCCTTAAACTTCCAGGCCCATTCGCTGGAGATAGAGTATACTAATTCAAGCATTTGCTGGTCGTGTCGCGACCTTATGTACAATCTTCTAAGGTTTTAGCCTAAACCGGACAGACACCGTAGCCCGTTTTTGTTGTTGTTGGAAACACACTATGATCCAGTTGAGGGAAAACACTTTTGACCCACATGATATTTTTTTACACTTTGGATCCTTTTTCCAACTGAAGGCATTTTCAGCAATCTTGATTCATAATGACGAGTTGAAATTTTGAAGTGAATAAAACGAAGCAAATAGCGCAGTGAAAGAGGAGTGCGCAGACAATTAAACGATCGCGGCGGGACCTATTGTGCCATCCTTTAAGATTTTGGCCGAAAACAGGTTTTTTGGACATACATTGTATGAAAAGTTACTTTTATTCAACCAGTGACCATTTTAAAGACTGAAATGAATAGAATTAGGTGAATAAAGCATCTCTCATAAAGAGAAGTTCGCAGGTTTAAACTTATCGCTTAAGGGTCCAGAGTAACTAGTCTTTTCAAAAGTTGGCAAACTCTTTGCCAATTATTTTAAAACGTTGTGCCTAGTTTAAGTAGTATAAAACTAAACTTTCGATCTCATATTAAAAAAGTTTTCGCACTTTGATAAACCTCTGGTTTAAGATTATTAGTGGAAGGGTTATGAAAGGGGTCAAGGTACAAATTACATCATGCATCACGGTAAAAATAAACGGGCGTGAGGGTCTAGATACCTTAGGAACGTTCTGGATAATAAAATGCCAGCTATGCACACAACTCGTGATGCCTACCCGTGTCTTTGAAAACCCAACCCAACGGCAAGATAGGAACAACAAACAGGCTCTAGTAAAACTGCTGAGTATGCCGTGGTTGATTGACCGAAACTCAAAGATTGATCAATCTGAACTTTAAACGGTTTATACGTTCAGAGAAAAAGAGATGGGTGCTAAAATTTAAGGGGAACAGAAATCATCCAGCGAAACATCTACCCTCTTTCTCTCTCTTTTCTCTCTTTTTTCCCCACCCTCTTTGTTTCAATGTCCCTCCTTCTTTCTGATGCTCTTTCAGGCCCTACTTCTCTCCCGATTTCTCACCAAAAAGGTAATAGCAGCCAGGTGGCGCCATCGAGAGCATGATAACGTCTATAGACAAACAAGTACGTAAAGAGGCCACATATGATGCAGTCTGTTTCCAAGGGATGGTTTCGATTTTGACTTTCAGGCCACTCAAATGACACGTATTTAGCCAAATGGATTTTAAATATTGAAGTCAACAGAGATATAAAAAGCGAAAAGGGCACTGTAAAACAAGAGTTCACAGACAGTTATCTAAGAACGTTGCAGGACCAAAGAAACCTAGTCCTTTAAAATTTGTTAAAAATATTTGCCCATTCGTTGGAAATACAGTATTAGATATTTCATAGTTAGAACACACATACTGAAACTCAATCTCACACGCACGCACGCACGCACGCACGCACGCACGCACGCACGCACGCACGCACGCACGCACGCTCACGCCTCTCTAAGTCTCTCTGCAACTCTGTATTTTCTGCACAGCTTGTATAACCCTTATCTGTTGGGTATATTAACCTTGAAGAGTCATTATCAGTTTTTTTCCACCTTTCTCGGCATGGAGAAGGTACTGTTCACCTTCACGGACCCTCAAGGAAATGAGACCACCAAGAAACTGAAACCAACGGCTGCAAGCCCTGAAGCGCTGGGAACTTTCTTCAACTTAGATCCTGGTTCAATCAAACTTGTTGGAGGTCAGTTTTAAACCATGTGCAGTCTTTTCTCTTTTTTTGAAAAAGAAAACTTCTTTCTTCAGACAATGGAAAAGTCTACAAACAAGAAAACGGAAAGTTTCCGAATCTGCCAACTGGAGTGGAATTCGATGTTTCAGGCGAGCCTTGCAAAGTCATCGCGTAAGTTTTTACATTTTTTTCTCAATTGAAAGGTCGATTTCAGGGTACCTGTGACGTTTTCTTCTAGTGAAATAGAGGTACGACATCCCATAGCGCTTTATAAAAAAACGTTTCAGATTGTGCGGAGGGAAGTGGTGAATGGAACCGCAAACATGGAAAAGCAGTTGTCCGGGCTTGCTAGTGCACCAAGGGTGCGCGCTTTGATCCCATAACCTTTTTTATATTGCAAAATTTTTAAATTATAAGCTGAAAAGGGCTACTGAAACAGTAATCCTCAAAACCCCAACGACACAAATGGATAGAGAACTTTAGAAATCTTAGAACAGTGTTGTATCAAAATAGTTTGATACTTTTGACTTTTAATACATTTTTTATATCATTGCAACATTTACATGTTTTGTGTATGTCTGCGGTTAAAAAATTCCTTTAAACGGATCGTCAGGGGGATACATTTATGCATTTTCTTTTATTTTACGGCGCGTGACTATTTTAAATAGTGTAAAATGTGAAAAACGATTAGAATACACTTTTTAAAACTAATCATTATAGATTTAAAACCAATGTATTTTTAATAGGATAACACGCTTTTTAGAGTTGGTCATTTACAAAATTTTCCAATTATCAGAAACTTTTCAGGCGGTTTGGCTTGTGAAGATGCTGACAATTTTAGCAGCATGCACAAAGGACCCATCTCTCAGAAACGAAAAAACTGAGAAAATGAAGTTTGAAAAAATTAAAGTTCCTAGGCAAGTGAAAAAGTATTTCACAGTTTAAATCAGCTTTAGATCCTTTAAAGCCACCTTGGTCCAAGTCATAAACTCCATCACCGATGCGTTCCTCTTTGCTGACAATGGAATGACAAAAATTCGCTTGGAGTTGGAAGACATACCGAACCTGTTATCTGGTTCCATGGAAGCTATCTGCAATGTAAGCGTTTCCACATTGATAAGTCAGAGCACACGTTCCTTTGTTTTGTTTGATAGTGTTCACAATATATTGTAATGTTTAGCCTGGAGATCCAGGTGTGAAGAAAATTCTGGAACTCAACAAGCGAAGGATAGGAGAAGTTTCTACAACAGCCGCCATTGAGTCAAAATACGTTGCCAACAAGTTTCAAGAGGTTATCGACGTCCGCTAACTTTTCATAGTCCAGTTAACTTTAAGTTTCAGCTGATTCACGAACTGCAGATTGCAGCGCAAGCTACCCAGACTCATTGCGACGGCCAGGTAGACATTGCTAAAAAACTACAAGAAGAACTGGCGATTAAAATGGAGGCTGTCGAGAAGGAGAAAGCAGAGTAAGGTTATTGGAAAAACTATAAACTTTTATTTACTAAGGCTGGAAGATCGATTGAAACGACAACAAAAAATTGTAGATGAAGTTTACGCAGAGTACAAGGTACGTAGAAGTCAGCCAGTTTGGACGCACTGAAACACTCCCACTCACTCACTCACTCACTCACTCACTCACTCACTCACTCACTCACTCACTCACTCACTCACTCACTCACTCACTCACTCACTCACTCACTCACTCACTCACTCACTCACTCACTCACTCACTCACTCACTCACTCACTCACTCACTCACTCACTCACTCACTCACTCACTCACTCACTCACTCACTCACTCACTCACTCACTCACTCACTCACTCACTCACTCACTCACTCACTCACTCACTCACTCACTCACTCACTCACTCACTCACTCACTCACTCACTCACTCACTCACTCACTCACTCACTCACTCACTCACTCACTCACTCACTCACTCACTCACTCACTCACTCACTCACTCACTCACTCACTCACTCACTCACTCACTCACTCACTCACTCACTCACTCACTCACTCACTCACTCACTCACTCACTCACTCACTCACTCACTCACTCACTCACTCACTCACTCACTCACTCACTCACTCACTCACTCACTCACTCACTCACTCACTCACTCACTCACTCACTCACTCACTCACTCACTCACTCACTCACTCACTCACTCACTCACTCACTCACTCACTCACTCACTCACTCACTCACTCACTCACTCACTCACTCACTCACTCACTCACTCACTCACTCACTCACTCACTCACTCACTCACTCACTCACTCACTCACTCACTCACTCACTCACTCACTCACTCACTCACTCACTCACTCACTCACTCACTCACTCACTCACTCACTCACTCACTCACTCACTCACTCACTCACTCACTCACTCACTCACTCACTCACTCACTCACTCACTCACTCACTCACTCACTCACTCACTCACTCACTCACTCACTCACTCACTCACTCACTCACTCACTCACTCACTCACTCACTCACTCACTCACTCACTCACTCACTCACTCACTCACTCACTCACTCACTCACTCACTCACTCACTCACTCACTCACTCACTCACTCACTCACTCACTCACTCACTCACTCACTCACTCACTCACTCACTCACTCACTCACTCACTCACTCACTCACTCACTCACTCACTCACTCACTCACTCACTCACTCACTCACTCACTCACTCACTCACTCACTCACTCACTCACTCACTCACTCACTCACTCACTCACTCACTCACTCACTCACTCACTCACTCACTCACTCACTCACTCACTCACTCACTCACTCACTCACTCACTCACTCACTCACTCACTCACTCACTCACTCACTCACTCACTCACTCACTCACTCACTCACTCACTCACTCACTCACTCACTCACTCACTCACTCACTCACTCACTCACTCACTCACTCACTCACTCACTCACTCACTCACTCACTCACTCACTCACTCACTCACTCACTCACTCACTCACTCACTCACTCACTCACTCACTCACTCACTCACTCACTCACTCACTCACTCACTCACTCACTCACTCACTCACTCACTCACTCACTCACTCACTCACTCACTCACTCACTCACTCACTCACTCACTCACTCACTCACTCACTCACTCACTCACTCACTCACTCACTCACTCACTCACTCACTCACTCACTCACTCACTCACTCACTCACTCACTCACTCACTCACTCACTCACTCACTCACTCACTCACTCACTCACTCACTCACTCACTCACTCACTCACTCACTCACTCACTCACTCACTCACTCACTCACTCACTCACTCACTCACTCACTCACTCACTCACTCACTCACTCACTCACTCACTCACTCACTCACTCACTCACTCACTCACTCACTCACTCACTCACTCACTCACTCACTCACTCACTCACTCACTCACTCACTCACTCACTCACTCACTCACTCACTCACTCACTCACTCACTCACTCACTCACTCACTCACTCACTCACTCACTCACTCACTCACTCACTCACTCACTCACTCACTCACTCACTCACTCACTCACTCACTCACTCACTCACTCACTCACTCACTCACTCACTCACTCACTCACTCACTCACTCACTCACTCACTCACTCACTCACTCACTCACTCACTCACTCACTCACTCACTCACTCACTCACTCACTCACTCACTCACTCACTCACTCACTCACTCACTCACTCACTCACTCACTCACTCACTCACTCACTCACTCACTCACTCACTCACTCACTCACTCACTCACTCACTCACTCACTCACTCACTCACTCACTCACTCACTCACTCACTCACTCACTCACTCACTCACTCACTCACTCACTCACTCACTCACTCACTCACTCACTCACTCACTCACTCACTCACTCACTCACTCACTCACTCACTCACTCACTCACTCACTCACTCACTCACTCACTCACTCACTCACTCACTCACTCACTCACTCACTCACTCACTCACTCACTCACTCACTCACTCACTCACTCACTCACTCACTCACTCACTCACTCACTCACTCACTCACTCACTCACTCACTCACTCACTCACTCACTCACTCACTCACTCACTCACTCACTCACTCACTCACTCACTCACTCACTCACTCACTCACTCACTCACTCACTCACTCACTCACTCACTCACTCACTCACTCACTCACTCACTCACTCACTCACTCACTCACTCACTCACTCACTCACTCACTCACTCACTCACTCACTCACTCACTCACTCACTCACTCACTCACTCACTCACTCACTCACTCACTCACTCACTCACTCACTCACTCACTCACTCACTCACTCACTCACTCACTCACTCACTCACTCACTCACTCACTCACTCACTCACTCACTCACTCACTCACTCACTCACTCACTCACTCACTCACTCACTCACTCACTCACTCACTCACTCACTCACTCACTCACTCACTCACTCACTCACTCACTCACTCACTCACTCACTCACTCACTCACTCACTCACTCACTCACTCACTCACTCACTCACTCACTCACTCACTCACTCACTCACTCACTCACTCACTCACTCACTCACTCACTCACTCACTCACTCACTCACTCACTCACTCACTCACTCACTCACTCACTCACTCACTCACTCACTCACTCACTCACTCACTCACTCACTCACTCACTCACTCACTCACTCACTCACTCACTCACTCACTCACTCACTCACTCACTCACTCACTCACTCACTCACTCACTCACTCACTCACTCACTCACTCACTCACTCACTCACTCACTCACTCACTCACTCACTCACTCACTCACTCACTCACTCACTCACTCACTCACTCACTCACTCACTCACTCACTCACTCACTCACTCACTCACTCACTCACTCACTCACTCACTCACTCACTCACTCACTCACTCACTCACTCACTCACTCACTCACTCACTCACTCACTCACTCACTCACTCACTCACTCACTCACTCACTCACTCACTCACTCACTCACTCACTCACTCACTCACTCACTCACTCACTCACTCACTCACTCACTCACTCACTCACTCACTCACTCACTCACTCACTCACTCACTCACTCACTCACTCACTCACTCACTCACTCACTCACTCACTCACTCACTCACTCACTCACTCACTCACTCACTCACTCACTCACTCACTCACTCACTCACTCACTCACTCACTCACTCACTCACTCACTCACTCACTCACTCACTCACTCACTCACTCACTCACTCACTCACTCACTCACTCACTCACTCACTCACTCACTCACTCACTCACTCACTCACTCACTCACTCACTCACTCACTCACTCACTCACTCACTCACTCACTCACTCACTCACTCACTCACTCACTCACTCACTCACATATTTTTATAATCACGTTTAAGGAGAAATCGGCAAGTTTGGGCAATCTTGGCAAACTTGCTGTCGCCTGTCTTGGTGATATTTTTGTCAACACCACCTCAAACACCTTACATGCCGCTAAATCGGTTGCTGGTGCTGTTGGCCACGGCTTGAATCCTCTTCGGATGATGCCTGATTATGCAAGTCACTCACTGAAAAAATCTTACGTTAGCAACAAAATCTTTCACTTCTAAAGTAGCATTTAGGAAAAGTCTTTCAACAATTTTCTTTCGCAGTACTTTTCACTTGAGTTGGATTCCCCTGATGATCTCGCAAAAAATCGCGTCGACATCAGAGGATCGTTTGAGCCATTTATGAAGTTTGCCGCTGCTTCGGAAGAAGGCAAGAACGTGCACGAACTTGTGAGCCCTTCATTGTCCGGCATTGTATATTTTTTTCGATTCAGGCTAACAAATTCTGGAAACTGCTAGGTGATTCTGAAACCTATGACAAAGTGAAATATGAGAAGTTGAAAGGTCTTCATAGCAACCTCAAGGTTAAGCAAAAAGTGGTGTTACAACTAATCTGTTCCTAGGTGGCAGTTGAAGTTGCTATTAAAGCTAGGCAGGAGAGACATGCTGCAAAGGCTCAGAAGGCTGAAGTTGCCAGAGGACTCTTAAATTCGATGACTGTGAGTGCTACGGAAATGTTTTTTTGTACTCTCTATGCTTAAGTTTCAACTTTTTTTTAGGCAGCCACCAACGAAGCTCGATCCTCTTACACCTACGAACGCAACATTGTTGAGGAAATGCATGAAAAGGTTAAAATTTGTTTTTCTGCGCATTTTATACCCTACCTACTTGGCATTTAGGGTTCAAAAATGCACCGTGAATTAGCAAAAATGCAAGCTGACCTCAAAAAAACCAACATGGACACAGTTGACCTCAATGAAGTCATCGAGTATATGAGTTTGGGATTGTCACATCTTTCTGATGTTCACGAAAGCTGGCTCACTATCAGTCAATTCTTCAAATCTGTGGAGGTATTGATAAAGAACACAGCGAATTACATGTTACAGAATGTTGTTAATGTCTCCATGACGAATAACTTCAAGCAGTTTTTGGAGTACATGGATGACGGTTGTGACAGTGACATGATCAAGAAGCAACTGATGAAAAACGCTATGAAGGCTTGTGGATTCGTTTTCAAAGTAACGAACTGTGCTTTGATCTACAGCGACATATCTCAAAAGTAGGGTTATAAAAATTGAGAGACATTGTGAGAGAGTAGGAGAGTGAGAGAGAATGGGAAAATATAGACATTTGTGGTATCCTCTGTGCTTTTAGGTATGTCATCCCAGAAATCGCAGGTGTTCACAAAAATCTCCAATTGGATAAGGAACAGGCTAAAGTAGGGATGAACGTAGCTTTTAGGAAACTTTATTTAAGGCTATGGTTTTTACCTTTGAGCCAGTCGAGAGAAAGGAGATGGAAGTTAATAACTTCATCGAGAACAAGAAGAAGGAGCTTCTTGATAAGGAAGATGAGCAGTTGCAGCTTTACATGGAGCCGCTGAAGTTGGCCATCACTGATTAGAATTATGATTTTCGCGAGACGTTGAAAAATGAAATTTTAGTTAGCACAACTTTTTTTGTTCTCAGAGAAAATTTCCATTTGAAACCAGCAAGAGGAACAGAATAAAAAGGAGACAAACTGAGTAAGAGAGAGAGAGAGAGAGAGAGAGAGAGAGAGAGACAGAGAGTGAGAGAGAGAGAAATACCGTCGATACACAGAAACATTTTCGGTTTTTTTATCAGTTTTAACGTTTTACAAAATGTGGAAAATCAATATGAACAGCCAAACACTTGGCAAAGCTGTCATACTTTGATGGTCAGGACACAAGTTTTATAGGACTAGGTACCTTTGGTCCTGCAGCGATCTTAGGTAATTGTCTGCGCAGTCCGCTTTTACAGTCCTCTTTCGCATATTCTATCTTCGTTCACTCAAATGTTTCAAATCCATTTTACATAATAATGTGTCATTTTTCCAGATTGTCCGAAAGTCGAACACCGCCCCTTGGAAACAGACTATATTTGCTACAAAATCGTTTTTTTAATTGAAATTTGGACGAATTAAAAAAAATTACCGTACCTTTTGGGCTGACCCAAGTCAAAAAATTTTCGGCATAAGGTTTTTTGGCCATATGTTCAGCCAAATCCGAGACATTTGTTTAAAGACCTATCAGTGACATTCTCGACTTTTAAAGAGACAACGTCTTAATACCCTTGGGCGGAAGAACTCACTTAAAAAGTTTTTATTAAAAAAAATTCAAAACAAACATATTAAAAAAGTCTTTCAACTTCAACTTCGAACAACTGTTTTGAGTCAAATTTATATAAATATTATAATCGTTTCACCAATTGTAGGTGCACTAATGACAAACAGAATTCCAATCTGGCGATAGCTATTCAGAGGTAGTTTTCGCAAGAACTTTGAAGAAATGCTTCAAACAATATTTACGAAACAGAAGAAACGAAGCTTTAATTAATAGTAAATCATTATTTCCTTCATGATTACGAAATAGCGTAAAGTTTCATCTTACTATGAAAATTTCACATTTATCCTTTTTCAAAACGTTGATTTCATTTAGATGTTTCAGAAGTTTTGCGAATTTCAACTGAAACCTCTATCACTTCTTCCGTACCGGGAATGCGCTTTAGATGGAATGTTTTTTGACAATGCATGCTTTTAGGAGTGTACTAGTTTCTTTGCATTATAGTCGTCGCCAATGCTACCCCGCCCAATTTCGCTCTTAGCTCTGTGCAAATGACACCAGGCGCGAATTTGCGTATGAAAATCCTGTGTTTTACGATACGTACGCAATACTGCGTCAGGGTTACATTTGCAAATAGCCCAAGAAGTAAAATTGGCAAAGACTATACTTTACATTATGTTTTTGATAACATATTTATTTTTTTTTATTCCATTTTCAAATTTCAGCACTACCAAACAACGTTATAAGATTGCCGGCAGTTGAACATTGTTAATCAATAAATGGATAAAATCTTCTTGTTCGAAATTAGCATAGCCGATTGCTTGCAGAAGCACCAACGCGGGATCAGGACTTGTCAAAGCTTCTTGAAGAGATTTTAGGGAATTTTCCACCATTCGTTTTGTGTTTCTGAAAAAAAAACAACATAAATTGCTCAAGTTTGGCAAGCCTTTGCCTTATCCCAATTTCACTTTGCTCCAAAAAGTATTCCAGATTTTTCATCAGCCCTTCAACTTCAGGTTCAATCTAAATTGATCGAATTGTTTTTTTTACTGAAAATTCTACCTGATTCACAAGATTCTTCATTCCAACTACGTGTTGTTTATAAATTGCTAACTTTCGAAGTTGTTCCTTTAAAACTGCAATGGTTTTCTGGCATTCTTCTAGTTCTCCTTCTTTCAGATAAAGATTCAGCAAACAATCTTCTAATCTTTCATCAGCTTCTTCAACGCTTTCTAAAATAAACTTTTTTTTACAGAGTTTTTTTTTTAGTTAAAAATGTGAGTTTTCATCATCTCAGTTTTTTCCTTCAATACTATAGTCTATTTAAAACGAAATGTTTTTGAATTCTCATGGACTTCGGTATCCAAGTGTATATGTCCAACCTAGATTTGAAACATTTATGTGAACATCAGGAAAATCAGCAAAATAGCACTATAACAGAGGAGTGCACAGACAATTTACAATCTTTGCGGGACCAAATGTACCTAGTCCTTTAAGGAAATTCCATTTTCCGTGCCTCTTTTTACGAAAAGGACTATATTAAGCTGAAACAGTAGGCAGCCGTATATCTTTAAAATTAATTATTTTGTTTTTTTTTTATTAATTTTAAAATTTAGAAAAATATTGTTTTAATGTTTTCTGCAGTATTAAGAAGACCAAAATCAATCATTCTTATAAATAACTTTTAAGACCCTGCTTAATCTCATTGTAAAAGAAAATTAAATCTGAAATATGAATGCATTAACAATGCATATCAATTTAAGTTTTCGAAACGGCCAGAAAGAAAAATTCTGATCCAACGTGGTGGATCATAATCTGTCAAACAGTTTAAATTTATCGTACCTGTAAAATGAAATTCGGTGCACCTTCATCATAGTCTGTTTCCAAAAAAAAATGTCGGCGTTTTTAGAGCGGTCTTTAAATGAATAAAAAGGAGAACTAGAGATCACCACTTAACCGAAGATTTTCAGGTTTTGTCAAAACATTTAAATAAAGTTAAAAAATATGTTGTTGAAAAACATGAGTTATTTGCTCGCCCGTATGCTTGTACGTGTGTGCGTGTGTGTGTGTGTGTGTGCGTATGTGCATGTGTGCGTGTCAATTTACCATATCAGTCAAATGAAAATCGGTGCAATTTCATTAAGTGAATGGAGTTCAAACCGAAAACCGATACAAACTCTGAAAAATTTGGGCACGTGGACTAGTGTTCACCAATTAACCGAAGATTTTCAGACTTTGTCAAAACATCTAAATGAAGTTGCTTGGGCAGACTATTTTGACATAATTTACTTTGTAAACTTTTTTTGAGAACTATAAGTTTTGCTGCGTGTATTTGTGTGCGTGTGTACTATTTATTGGGTCTATTTGTATAAATATCCTGCAGTCATTATTAAAAACTCACGTGAGTTTTATTTTATTTTCTTAGAAATTGAAGTGTCAGAATTTTTTAAGCCCGTAAATCAGAAAAACAAAACTGTCGTTTGCTTTAGCGCTTTACCGATTTAGTACGGGTTTGTTTCGCCCATTAATGTGATGAAATTGATGAAATTGGATTTTTTAAATTCTAACTTTTCAAAACATTTTATCTCCATTGTGTGATGGTACAAGCGGGGTTTTAAATCTACCCAAGCTATCCTGATGTGATAAAACAGTTAAATGACGTTACCACAGAAAAATGTAAAATGAGTGAAAAAACGTACAGTGCGTTTCCAAAAAAGGTACAAGGAAAAAGGGATTTTCCGAAAGGACTAGGTAAATTTAGTCCCGCCGCAATTGCTTATTTGTCTGCCCACTCCACGTTTACAATAAATTTCTTTTTACTTCAATGTTTCAAACGGCGAATTGCAAACATAAGCTAACGAAAATATTTACGAGGTCAGTAACAAAATACCTTGCTTTTTCTTCTTCTCTTCATTAGCGTCTGCAACATTCGAACGAAGGCGGTTCATCTCTTCTTCAGATTTTATCTAAAAAAGCGATAAAATTCTATTTCTCTGTATAATAAAAACCTGTATTTTGTTAATTACAGCTGCTGTGTAACCTCCTACCATCCCTCCGGCACCAGCTGCCAAAACAACCGCTCCAGGAATTATCAAGGGAGCAATCAGTAGCGCGGTTACGCCCCCTGCCACTCCGAGTAATCCACTAATAGTTCCTCCGAAATAAGCATTTTCCGCATTTTCCTGGTGTTCCTGATTTTGCTTTTTAGCTTTTTCTAGCTCACTTTCGGTTTCCTCATATTCCTTCTCGGCCTGTATATTTAAAAACTGGTGAAAACTTTTGAAAACCCACTTTTTCTAGATTTTCAGCCGCTTCTTCTGCATCTTCTCGGGCTTCGTTGAGTTTTCGCAAGCATTTCTCTTCCTGTCGTTTTAGTTTGTCAACAGATCTTTGTTTGTCCGTTTCTTTCGCTGTTGATGATACCAATAGGTCGCTAATTTCCTGATGCTGAAAATCAATAATTGAGTGAGAATATTGAGACGCAAATTGGAATATACGATCTCATTTTGGCGTGAAACTATTCAAAAAATATTAATCTTTTATTTAAAAAATCTTTTGTTTTTGAAAAACCCCAATAGTTTTTTTTGTCGAAACCTTGAATACCACATTAGGTCCCGCCTTGAAACCACATTAGGTCCCGCCGCGATTGTTTAATTTTTTGCAAACTCCTCTTTTACAGCGCTATTTCCTTCATTTTAATGTTATTCCCTTCAATGCTTTAAATTTTCAGTGGATATGAAAAAAAAGAAAAGTCGCCAACCTTGTGTTGAAATATACTTTAAAATCACAGAACCCTAATTATTATTTCCCACAAATAATGTTTGTATACGAAATAATATCACTGATAAATGTTCTTACAAGATTTATACATGAGAAATCACCAAACGTTTGAAAAGGAACCGATAGTAAATTTTCAGCTGACGAATTGCAGTCAGTATTTATTTCCGGGGGAAAAGTTCTAAGCCAAAACTTGATCGACAAAAAAATGTCTGAAAGAACTACTGCGTGTTGTTGATTTTGTGCAAACACTATTTACACATGTTTGTAAATCATGTAAAATTTGAATTTACAGTTTTCACTTAATCTTCTTTTGAAAAACGACTTTCTGTAACTTTCTGACTCGTTACGTTATAGCTACTAAGAATTTTAAATGAAATTACAAAATTTACAGCTCTTTTTAAAAAAACCTTCATTTAAAAAAAAAAAACATCTTTGAACCCTAATTGGTTTATTTCCAACAAATCATAATTTTTTTTAAAGAGTTAATACTAAAATATGTTTCAAGCATTTTTATTAAGGAAAGAGAAGACAACTTATCTGATGTACTTGGGGCTTAGGTTTTTCGGATAAAATAAAAATTAAATTTATTAAATCAGAGGTGATTTTCTCGTTGCCCACGTACTGTAACTACATTCATACATCAGAAATCTTCAAATGTTTGAAAAGGAACGATGTAAATTTTCAGCTACCAAAGAATTGTAGTTAGAATATATTTCCGGGGGAAACGTTATAAGCCGAAACTTGATCGTCAAAAAATGTATGAAAAGTCTACTGCGTGATGTTTATTGCTTTATTTTGTGCAGGGTAAGCTATAATGTTCAAAAACAATTTAAAACGATATGTAAAGCATGTAAAATTTGAATTATACATTTTTTTAAACTTAGTATTTTGCTGAAATACTTCTTTTTAGAACTTTCTTAAGTTAGGGCTACAAAAATGTTATTTCCAATTACAAAATTGACAAATCTTCTTTAAAATAAACCTTAATTAAAAAAACATCTTCGAACCCTAATTGGTTTATTTTCAACAAAAAATATTTTAAAAAAAAGTTAAAACTGAAAAATGTTTCAAGCATTTTTATAAAGGAAAGTGAAGATCACTTATCTGATGTAGGTTGGATTCCTTTCTTTCCAAATAAAATAAAACACAATTTTATTTAATCACAGCGGTTTTTTTTCGTTGCACATAGAACGGTCAAGCATTTTGCACAGCCAAATCGGCCGCTGTATCGTGGAAAAAATGAGCTTTGTGCTAGGCAGAATTTTCCTAAAGGACAGGTACATTTGGTCCCCTTGCGATTGTTTTATTGTCTACGCACTCCTCTTTTACAGTGTTCTTTCTCTCGTCAAATTTCTTTTCTTTCAAATGTTTCAAACTGGCAATGGTTAAATAAGGGAAGACATCAAGGTCGTTGAAAAGTCGTCGATTCTTTTTTGGAAATGCACTATAGCGGAAAACTTGATTAAAAGTTTCTGATTAAATAGAAAAAAACAAGATTACTTAAATAAACTAACAAGAAACATTAATAATAGATACCTAATATTACATTTTTAACGATTGTTTGGTCAACAAAACTTTTTTTTGATTTTCTAAGTAAATATGAAATTATTTTATTCAGAAACAACATTTGAACTAAAAATTATTTTCTTTTCCCTAATATTTCATGCCGTTTCTATAAACGTGCGCTTTGGCATTCCGTCAATTCCTCAGGGGCTATATGGTTAGCAAAGTTTAACAATTAAAAAACAGAAAAATTGGTTTCATGGGGCTGTTCGTAATTTTAAGTCATTTGAAAAATTGAGGCAAAATTGGAGAAGAGTGTTTTTCATTTTTTTATCATTGTGCGACTGAATCAGTAGTTGGCATCAGGGGTGGACACCAGGCAGGCCTGGCCTGGCCTGGGCTGGCCCAGGCCGGCCTGGGCCTGGCCTGGCCTGGGCTGGCCCAGGCCGTCATTTTCAGGCCCAAGCCGGCCGCGATCGGTGACCAGGCCGCGATCACGGCCGGGGAATAGAAAGTGATCCTCCCGATTGCATGCTAATTAACATCAAAAGTTGTTATTGGGAATAAGCATAGTTAAATTTGTAATTTTTCTGATTAGCATTGCATGAAAGAGCACCTTTCACAACCTCACTCTGCTTTTTCCTTCCCTGCGAGCAATTTAGATGCCTCCCAACCGATGCTATGTCAGGTCTTTTGACTGACAGTCCACTTTTCAGGTCAATTTCAGTAATTTGAAACCTACAAAGTGTTTTATGTAAAGTGGTTTGTCTGTGCAAGATGGCTAAGTGAGAAACATATCCTCATTGGCCAAACTAACGCTGTCAGACTTGTGAACATTCCTCTTTTGGTTCTGTTTTATTATGACCCAGGCCCAGGCCAGGCCCAGGCCGCGGCCTGGGACGGCCTGGCCTGCTCCGGCCCAGGCCAGGCCGCGGCCTTGCTTCATTTCCAGGCCCAGGCCGGCCTGGGCCGGCCTGATGTCCACCCCTGGTTGGCATTCTTCTTGTTTTGAAACAAAAAATTGTTGTTTTTACACTAACATTAATGTAATTTTCATATAAATATTTTTTTGTAAAACATTGAAATTGAAACGAGACTATAGTCCTCGCCAATGCTACTTTGCCTAATTTCGCTCTTAGCTCGTTGCAAATGACACCAGGCGCGAAATTGCATACGAAAATCCTGTGTTTTAGGATTCGTACGCAATACTGCGTCAGGGTTACATTTGCGAATCGGCCAAGAAGTAAAATTGGGGTAGACTATAAACGAAACTTGTTAGATTCTACGCTTTACTGAAGATCGGCCATACCAAAAACAATATATGAAAAAAATATAAAAACTCACGTAAATATCTATCAAATCAGAAGCTTCATTTAGATCTTCAGTGGCTGTCGTGGAAATAAGCACAAAATATCTGATTACGTCTTCTTCTTCCAACAAATCCACATCTAATTGCAATAAGTCTTTGAGTTGCTCGATTAACTAAAGTATTTGGCATGAAAAAGTAAATTTAAATTATTCACCTTAGCTCCATCCAAAGTTGCCAAGAATACTATCATTTCCACGTTTTCAAAATTTCTTGTTATTTCGGTCATTCTTGAAAAACTTTTTGAAGTTACTATAGTTTATTTCCAAGAGAAGGTTTTCGACTTTGGAGCAATGTTGAAAATTGCTTGGTATTTAACCAAGAAGGATTTGAAATATTGAAGTGAACAGTATAATAATAAGCGAAAGAGCACTGTAAAAAAGGAGTGCGCAGACAATTAACTAAGATCGTTGCGGGACCTTTAAAAATTGAGAAAATCCTTGCCAATTCGTTGGAAATGGAATATACCACCAAAAAGAGAAAAAAACGTGTTCAGTTGCAAGTGAGCGGTTATCAGTAGGAAGAATTTGCTGATAGCGCAGGCGGTGGAAGACCGCAATAAACACTTCGCCCAAGTTGTTTACTACGCTAGATAAATTGTGCTTTTACCTTCTTTTTTTCTACTTTTTTCTATTCAACTGAAAAACAGGGACAAGATGAAAAAAGTTGCTTATTCTTGCAGTGTTATTTTCTACTGTTTGAACAACGACCGCCATCACTTTCTCAATGGCGCCACTAGGGTGTTTTTTGCGGTTTTTTGTTCCCTTGGTGAGAAATTGTATGTTTGTGCGTGTGTGTGCGTACCTGTGTATTGTAATAATATACTGTTTTGTTGGCATGTGTTTCGATCTTTCTTTCTCCGTAAAGGTCAATTTTTCAAAAAAAAAAAAAAAAAAAAAAAAAAAAAAATGCGTTGTCAACAGTTACAAATCATCTTCGAGCTCAGTTCTTCACCGTCAGGGCCGGTTCCCAGTATCTGAAACACATTAAAAAGCAGCGAATGCCTAAAACCAAGAAAGCGCTGACCAGGCTAATTGCCCAGTCAAACTCATCTCCACTAGGAACTCCCTCCCCGTTCACTATTCATTAGGAATCCCCCATTGTCCCCCTAAACCCATCGATCCATCGCCATTTGTACATTAGACCAGAATATTCCGGCCCGCCTGCGGCGGTCCTGAATATTCTGGCTGCTCGCGGTCTCCGGCCGGTCGCCGGGGGCTGCGCCCCCGAAATGAACATGGAAATGACCAAATTCCGTAATGTTTCCGTAACATTTACGTGGAGTTAGAACCCGTGAGTGAGAGAGTGCAGAGGAAATGGAGAGACGCAGACACGTGACGGACCCAGCGCACTTTCACCGTGGGACACCACACACACACACACACACACACACACACACACACACACACACACACACACACACACAGAGACCATAAGCGCAGTGTATAAGAGAGGATTCCATATGTGATTCGTTGTGTATTTCACATTCTCTGTCTCATTTCTCTTTGTTTATAGCACGTGCAACGCGTAATAAATTATTATTATTATTATTATCTGATTTTTTGTACAAAAAACCTGAAATTACTTTCCAATTTTAATTTCTTTGAAAAAAAAATGAATTGTATGTTTCAGAATTTCTTTATTATCTTGGAGGATATAAACAAGTTATTATTTTTTTTGTTTTTTATATCGTAATTTGCATTTATTGGTTTCTGATTTCCTGTTGTATCTTCGCTTTTTAATCATTTTGGAGGAAACGTTTTCGTTCTCGCGAAAAATTACGTGTTATAAAATTGGAAAGATACGGCTGTTGACCAAAATTGTAATAAGAACAGAACAGAAATCAGTCTCCAATAAAAAAATGGGAAGAAAACTGAAAAATTATGTTATTTTTCCATAAGGGATTTCATTGAAAACATGTTTTCTTCCAAACGCTAATCAAAAACATGAAACAGGCACTTGAATTTTTTATGCATTTTTTGCTTGGTTTTATAACTTTAAAAAAAACCTGCAGCTATTTTTTTTTATTTTTGTTAAAAAAATTAAACTGTATGTTTCAGAATTTCTTTAATATTTTAGCTATCTAATGTCAATAGTTTATCCATTTTCAAATCGGAATATATGGAAATTCGCAGAAAACAATTTGATTTTCGCGGATTATTACGATTGGAATTTCACAAAAATACGGCTTTAGACCGAAATTGCAATAAGAACAATGAGAATTTTTGGGAAGCGTAAAAAATCAATCAAATAATTATTTCAGAAAACTTTCTAGGCGTTGGTGGAATTTTTATCAATCGATTTTTTAAAAATTGTGTGGTTCTTACTATTACCTATAAATAAATAAGAATAAATTAAAAATCGCCTTTATATCAGCAACAAATGCGTTTCATAGGCCACAAAAAGCAAGAAAATGCGCTTTGAGCTGATAAAAAGCGGTTAACTTATCGAACAGTCTTTCGGCCACTCAAGCATGAAAACGCAGTTTTTACGCTTTTCTGAACAATTTTTGTGATCAAACCGATTTTAAAGCTTAATTTTTTGTGGATAACTATGCTTCAGCACTGCAAATTCCACTTTTCAAGTTATGTTTCAATTACCTTAATTCACAAATTACAGGAGTTAATGTCAATTTCAACCTCGAACCAATTCCAAAACGTGGAGAAAAATGTTGTCACTGCAACCATCGAAGGATCCAGGGTATCCAAATGTTTTTTTACAAAGCTTACCTAATTCTTTAGATTATTCGTGAAGTTGACAGTTTACTAGAGATTGATCTGGATTGTTTGGATGATGAAGAAGACTTGAGAGAAAAAGTTGGAAGAACGACAATAACAACACAGAATCTGAACGAAACTTCTGACTTGATTGATGAATATGTGAGTTTTTTTTTAAAGTTATTCCGTTTATTTATTCTCTTTTCTATTTTTGACCTCTCCATTAAAATCGATAATTGCACTTTCACATTTTTTATACATCATGCCGAAGTTGTACGGGTTCGTATAACTCAAATAAAGTTTTTGTAGAAAAAGAGCTCGTAGTTTCAAAATGGCTGAAATTCAGGAAATAAATTTTTTAGAATAAAATACGCAATTTAAAGGTTTACATAAATTTTCTAACCTGTATTACGATATGATCATATTACAAATGTGAAAAAAATTAATCAGTTAACCTCGATATATAGTTCTTTCAACGACAAAAAACAACAAAACTATTTTTTTTGGCTTCTTAGAAAATATTTTTTTGAGAACATGCCGAAGCCGTACGGGTTCCGATGACTCAAGTGATTTTTTTTGTTCAAAAAATCGGAACATATTTCACCGTTGTTAAGTTTTAGGATCTTTGTTTCCCAAATTTTTCAGTTCATTTTTTTTAAAATTCACACCAATGTTTTACCACAAACGAAAAACTTTTCAGAATGGAGAAGATAATAATTGTCTGACCTCAGTTAATTGGTAAAAAAGTGTTCAGTTTTAAATTCAGTTTTTGTCAACCGAACCGAGAAACATGTTGAAAATCGATTCAGAAAGCGTTTTAAGAAAATCGATACCTGTGTTAGGGTAGGGTTGTGTAATTTTGCAGCACTTTACAAAATTAATTTAATAATTATAAGAGACTAGATTTATAGCTATGCCAAAATAGACAGCAATAGTTTTGTCATTTCTTCGGCAACATGCCGACGTCGTACGGGTTTCATAAACTGAATGAGTTTGTTGTAGAAAGAACTTGTCACTTTTTCACGTATTTTATCCGTCTTATAAGTAATATTGCAGAAGAAATCTTGTAAATTTTGTTTTGAGATCTCTATTAAAACCATTTTTTGAGGACATCCCGATGTCGTACGGGTTTGGATGACTCAAGTGAATATTTTGTGACAAAAAAATGGGAACGTATTTCATCGTAATGAAACATTTTTTCCCATTATTCTGTATGAATTTCACACCAATGTTTTTCCACAAACTTGAAACTTGTCCACATTTGGTGCCACAATGGGTAGAAACGATTCCGTCCACTGCAGAAAAAGTTTTCAACTGTCTAAAAAATCTCAAATGGTTAGCAATTGGTAGGGCTAATTAACTATAACTGTCGCCAAATTGGAATCATGCCAATAACATTAGAATGTCTCAGTGATCCTCTGTTGATATTGTAATTTGTAGTCTAATCAGCCCTCGACAGATCATGCTTTGCATGTTTTCGCAATTAGCATATGATTTCATTTTGGCGACGGCTATATAGTGTGTTTCCGAAAAACGGCACAGGTTTTGGCCATAAACCTTGAAGGATGGCACATTAGGTCCCGCCGCGATCGGTTAATTGTCTGCGCACTCCTCTTTTACTACGCTATTTCGCTTATTTGATTTCCCTTCACTTCAATGTTTCAAATCGGCTCTGGTTAAAAAGGAACACAAACATCAAGGCCGCTCAAACGTCGCCGACCTTTCTTTGGAAACAGACTATAAAGACCAAGAAAATATATCTGGTGTTAGGATAATTCAATTTTACTTTACTTTACAAAATGAGTAAAATAATCTGAAATTATATCAAAATAGAGAGCAATAGTTTTTGCAATTTTTTCGACAACATGCCCATGTCGTACGGGTTTTATTAACTGAATGACTTTGTCGTTTAAATTATTTAACATTTTGATACACATTTCAACCGTCTCATAAGTAATATTGCAGAAGAAATAATTAAATTAATCTATACCTATTGTTCTATCAAAAGAGACAGTTTGCGCTTTTTATGAGAATTTTTTTCCCGCCGTTGTACGGGTGCGAATTACTAAAATAAATTTATTGTTAAAACAGTGGGATTTGTTAATGTAAGTTTTTCCCTATATGAAAATCATTTTCTTGTAAGTAATTGACGCAGATGTTTTACAACAGAGGTAAAACTTCGCTTTTGTTAAGGAGATAGTTACGATTCCTTGTACACGAGATAATTCCAATTTCCAGTTTTTTATTAATAATTGCGGCGTTTGGAACGATTTCGAATTAAGAAACCTGTTGGAATTCAATTCAATTGAGCGTCTCCAACATGCCCACCTCAAAAAATATATCGTCGTCTTACCGACTGAAAACGAGTAGAAAAAAATGGAGTTTCAGAGTGAAAAAATCACAAAAATGTTTTACTACAGAGGTACAAATTTGTTCACACTGAGAAGGTTATATTGCGTGCTCAATCAATAGCGAAAAAGTTTCAAGTTCTTTAAGAAAGCGTTTCAAGAAAATTCGAGCAAGATTATATTTTCTTAACAAATATCTCATAGGCTCAGCATTGGCTAGTGCTCATATTAGCAAAAAACCATTTCTGGAGCCATATACGCCTTTTTTGTTTTAAATTTGCTCCATATCGATTTGTTGACCTGGATTAGGGTAATTTTGCAAAATTTGAGAAAATCAATCTAAGAATTTTAGCTCTTTCAAAATAGACAAAATGCTTTTTGCAATTTCAACCGGAACATGCCGACGTTTTGCGGGTTTTAATTAATGAATATTTTTTCGTATAAAAACACAGCTGGCGCATAATTTTACTATTGCATTGCAAAAAATACACTTGGTAAAATGTGATTGTAAAAAACACAACCGTGAACCAATTAGACTTGCAATTTCTTCGACGACTTCCCGACGACGTACGGGTTTCGAAAGACTCACTTTAATTTTTAGGGGAAAAAAGAAAAATTACACGATCATTTAACTTTGCGAAAATTTCTAAATAAATTTTTTGTTAAGATTTTCGTACCAATGTTTTACCACAAAGGTGAAACTTTGTCCACATGGGTAACATAATTGCGGTTGGTGCGTAACTAATAATTTTGAATCGATAAACAGGTTGAAATTCGATCCGATTTCGAAAAGCGTTTCAAGAAAGCTCGACCTCGGGTTTAGATCAATTTCGTGACATATTTTATGGTAGGAATTTTGTAATTTTGCAGTATTTTACAAAAAATAAAAGAATCAAGAATTTGAACTCTGTGAACATATAAAACAAAAGTTTTACAATTTCTGCGAAATCATGCCGACCTCGTACGGGTTCGGACGACTTATGAGAATTTTGTGTCAAAAAAAAGCGAAAGGGCGAAAATTCAGAAGAAATAAAAACGATTTGCCATTTTTTTAAAGTTTGTAAGAAATTGGGGCAAATGTTTCATCACTAAGATTGAAATTGACCGAACTGGGAAGTTAGTTTTTTTGTAAAAGTTGTGTTCAATCGTTATTAGAAACGAGTTTTAACCGTTTTGACATTTTCTTTTTCAGAAAAACCACATCGGAGACCTTCTCGTGTCTTCAACAGCCAGTGCCACCGACAAAAAGCGTGAACTTCTGTTTTTGAAAAGAGCTGAGAAACAATGTTTGAGAGAGCGTTCGACTGCTCGCTAGGAGGCTGAAAAGGCTGATGAGGATCTCAGAATGGTAATTCGGTTATGAAATTCTTATTTCTAATAATTTGAATGTTACAAGATGGTGTTGTTGCGGACTGTGATTGGGTTGTACTTACTCACGAATATGCGTCGGTCAAATTATGTTATATTTCATTCCCGCTGTAAAAACTCCTTTGTGGTACTTGTACGCAAAATGGCGTTAGACGAAAAATGTGTTTTTGCGTTTTTGAAGTGCTAAAAGTTCAACATCATGTTTAAAAAAACAGTTCCATGTGCACAACTTACAGCGCACATACGACTTTGGTTGTGAGGTTTTTGTACCAAAAGTATGAAAAAGGAAGAAAAAATTTATTTTAAAAAATTACATGACCACTGCATTTAAAAGAAAAAATAAGTAAAGAAAGTGTTTTTGCCCTAAGCATTAGAGGAAAATGTTTCTACCGTTTTTTTTCAGCATTTTGAAATTTTGAAACAAAATTTTAATTTGTTGCTGTGTTTCTTTGTATGTAGCAATAATGTTACTAATGTGTATTTTTTTTTAAAACTTTTCAGACCATTAAAGTTCGACGTTACTGTGCTTTTTTGTGACATTCTTTGGTTAATTTCATCTTTTGTAATGTTTCCAGGTTACAGATTTTCTGGGAGAAAAACAAGTTCCAAAGAACAAAATCTGATATTTCAAAAATAAAAAATGATAAGCATCTCAGTGCTTCATTTTTTACCAAATGGAAACGATGGTTTCTATTGTAATATAGTTCTATTATAATACGGCGATTTACGGAAAATGTGTTTTGCTCTCTAAATTTGTGTTTGTAAGAAATTTGGATTATTTTTCATGATTGCAAAAATATAACTCGAATTCATTGCACATACTACAAATAGTGTATAAAACAATGTAAAACAAAATATAATATTTAGTAACAGATTTACCAACCTTTTGCTCAACAAAAAATTCAAGCTCAAACATTAACTTTTTCAAAAAACTGTTTATGTGTTACAGTATTTTGGTTTAAAAAAATAGAAATAAAAATGAGGGTACTTTTATTTCTACATCCTTTGCTGTGTTTCTGTGAATGTTGCTATAATTTCATTAATACAGATACTTTCAACTATTTGAGACCATTAAAATTCAAAGTTACTGTATTTTTTGGGACATTATAAAATGCATTTTAATTTTTTTGTCCTGGTTCGAGGTTATCGATTTATGAGGAAAAATTACAACTTGCCAAATACAAAATGACATTTTTCAAAACAATTTTCGATCTCAGTGTTTCAATAATTTTACTAATGGGAAAAATGCTTCTCTTTTATACTCGTCTCACAAATACTGCTCGTATAAATAATTTAAATTGTAAATGCGTTTATTTTGTTTCAACTGAAACAGATCGATAAATTTTTGGAAATAACCAACTTTTCTCACGAAATTCAGTCGTTTTTCTGTTTTTCTGTTTAACGCTTTATTCAACAGTTATAAATGGCCGTGCAGCGCCATGACTTCAAACCACGTCTTTTTGTCGGATGGAAGCCTGTCTGAGGAATGTCGGGCCAATCTTCTGCTGGAACTCGTCTCTCCATCTTGCACTTGGTTTTCCTCTTCCTCTGTTTGGTCCTCTCGGGTGCCACTCCGTCACCGCTCTCGCCCATCTCCAGTCCGCCATATTCGCGATACGTTCACACCAGTTGTACTTTCTCTTAGTATAGTCCATTTCCAACAAAGAGTCGATGACTTTCCACCGACCTTGAGTTCCACTCGTATTTAACCACTAGCAGCTAGAAACATTGAAGTGAATAAAAATTTAACAAGCGAAACAGCACAGTAAAAGAGGAGTGCGCAGAGATATTATCAATCGCGGCAAGACCAAATGTACCTAGTCCTTTAGAAAAACCCCTTTTTCTATGTCTCTTTTTTGGAAACTCACTATACACTCCTCCACAACGTCCCTAACTTCGGTCTTCCGTCGCACCCATTCGTTCTGCCTTCTATCTAGTAAAGTCACTCCTACCATGAACCTTTCCATGTGCATTTGGGCAACCCTTACGGTTTTAAGAGTCGCCTTGGTCACAGCCCAAGTTTCACTAGCATAGGTAAAAGCTGGAAGGAGACATCCGTTAAACATTAATTGAGACCGCAGACGAAAAATTATAAATAAGTTTTACCATTTTTAACACAAATATAACGCTAGATTATGGTCTAACTTAAACTTTTTCTTTTTACACTTTCAAATTTCATCCAGAACGAAGTCAGATATTCCGCTTTGAATGCCAGAAAATGAATCCCGTTTTTACATTGCCGCCGTGGTTGCGCGGGGTCAGGCTTGGCCGAGTGCACAGGCTCTGTTAAACACCGGGCAGATTTTCACTTGAGTGGGAATCCCCATTTTTGAAAGAATGCGCATGTAGACATGTTTTAAATGGTTTTTCATATTTTTCTCATATTTATAATACTAAAAGTTTCTTTAAAATAATCAAAATACATGCGTAAATGGCCTGTAGCATTTTTGTCTTCTTCACAGCATTTTGCACTGGAGCACAGAAAATTGACAGTGGAGCGCTAAAGTCGTTAGGTGAAAGTTGAATTTGATTTTTTGAATTGTAAACGAGGGGGAGAATGGAAATTACGTTTTTTTGTCTTAAAAAATAGAAAAAACACTATAATTTTTCAAATCATTAGGTATCGTGGGTGTTATCGCTCTCATTTTCCTATATTTTGAAAGGAGCCGAAAACGTGCTCAAAGCGATAGTTAGAAAATTGCTTCAATATTGAAGATTCTGAAGTTTCCGTTTGTTTTGACTACTATTTACGACACAAGACAGTTTTTTAATTCCCTTAATAATCATCTGGAATACTGGAGTGCTCCCCATGTCGAAATATTGGCCGGCAAAGGAGATAAAACGCGATAACAATTTTTGGTGAGGATGGATTTTTTATATTTTTGTTTCATTTTGCGTATTTTATACTAATTATCACGGTAGTTTATAATACGAAAGTGTTACCGACTTGACTTAAATGTTATGGCCGAAAAACACGAAAAAGTGTGTTTTTCGCCAACATGGCGTTACAACTCCACTTTTTAACTGATTGTATCGTTTTTATCGAGTGATGTTACGCCAGATTCAATGTTTAAAGTAAAAACTTTCATAAAAATGCGCGCGCAAGCCGTGAAAACCATATTTTCTTAACATGTTGGACTGCCCGCGCGGGGTGGGCTCTGCGGTCTCTAGTTAAACAATTTCCGCCTGATCTTCATAGGAATTGACTTATTAGTGAGAAATGTGTGATATTTGTGAAATGCTCCTTTGGCCGCTCGAATGCGCCGCCGGATTTCGCCGTCTTGTTTGCCATTTAGGGAAATTTCCGAACCAAGATACACAACCTCGTCGACTTGTTTAACTAACGAACCCCCAACTTTGACTATTCTAGACTTATTAGTTGCCATTGCCGTAGTTTTGTCCCTGTTTAATTTGAGCCCCACTTTTGCAAGACCCTTTTCTAACTCTTCAGTCGTATGGTTAAAAATTTGAAACTTTTGTAAATGACTAAGAATTCTTTTTGTTTTTTTTTTTAATATTGGCTATAATTTGCCAATTAGGAATTCCTTTCGGTGCCTGTACGTAATGCGGCGTTTGACGGAAATTTTTTTTTTGCCCCTTAAATTTGGGTTTATAAGAAATTTATACTCCATTTGCAACGAATGGGCAAGGATTTTCAGAAATTTTAAAGAACAAGGTACCTTTGGTCCCGCAACGATCTTAGTTAAATGTCTGCGCACTCCTCCTTTACAGTGCTCTTTCGCTTACTAAATGTCTGTTCACTTCAATGTTTCAACACCTTTTTTGTTAAATAGGAGAAATTCTCAAGATTTTCCGAAAGTCCAAGACCTTCTCTTGGAAACAGACTATAGATTTTCTCAACTTAAATATTTTAAACAATTGTAAATAAAAAAAAGAATCCGCTCTGTTATACTACAATTGGTAAATCAATAATAATTAGTCACAAAATACACAACTTTTTGCTTTTCAGCAAAAACAGGCATTTCTCTTCTGTCGATGTAAAAACATAAGTTTTTTTGTTGAAATTAAATTTTTTATGTGTTTCATAATTTTGTTAAAACAAAGAAAGACCGATGCGGCTACTTTTGGCTCCTTACGTTTTCAAACATAAACATACTAAACCTATTCATTTTGTAATCAGTCAATTTTGTTGCATGTTTTTATTATTGGCAGATACAGATATAGTTGTAAAGAGACAAGGGAAATTAGATTTTCCTCAAGGACTGGGTACATTTGGTCCCGCCGCGAACGTTTTTAAAAGATTAAAAGCGTCTGCGCACCCCTCTTTTACTGCAGTTTTTTTTCATTCAATTTCAAGCCAGTCGTCAGTGAATTCGAGCGGTGGCATTCCATACTAAACCTATTCATTTTGTAATCAGCTGCAGAATGTTTTTATCTGCATTTTTTGCAAAATTGAAGTCAAAAATGAAGAACAACGCCTTTGAAACTGAAATTTTTCATCGATTTCACCAGGAAAATTTTAATTTTTGGTAGGTCAGCATTTTTCCCCGTCCAAACTGGATTTGGATGTGTGATGAGTACTATAAAAAACTTGATATATATTTTTTAAATGGAGCAATTTCAGAGCAAAAAAAATATTCGACCTACCTGATATGAAAATTTTCCTTGTCAAATCGATGGAAAATTTCACTTCCAAAGTGGATTTTCATCCTGATGATCACATTTATTTAGACTTCCACAATGCAAAAGATGCGTCAAAAAATTCTGCATTAAACTAAATTGACGAGATTTAGCGGTCTTGAGAGGCAAATTCGAAAAACGCGAAAAACTGCTTTTTAAATTCAAAAACTCACTTTTTCACGTTTTTCGGTTCGCTGAGCGAAAATGCAAAGCATTTTTGCTGTTCAAATAACAGTTTTGGCCCATTCACGTTGTATTCTTGACAAAACACACTAATGCAAATCGATTTGACCAATTTTATACGATTCAAAAAACGGTCCAAAATGAAATGAGGTCGAAAAAACGATTGACCTAAAAAAAATCGATCGGTTTCCCGGTGTCTGGAATTGTCATTTCTCTATCACCCATTACTTAATGAAAAAATTTTAAATAAACATTTTTGATGAACAACCGAAACACAGAATCGGCGTCAAAAATTAATCTAATAAAAAATGGGAAGCAAAAAAATACATCGGTTTCAGGCAGAGCGCGAGGTGGAAGAAGCTGAAGAAGAGCTCGCGGCTGCTCAAAGAAAGAACAATAAACGGAAAGAAGAAGCAGAAGATGCTGCAAAAGCAGGTCTTGCTGGAGCTGCGATCGCAGTCCCTTGTGCCCTAGGGGCTTTTGTGTTTCCTCCTCTGATCGCCCCAGCTATACATGGAGGTGCTATTGCATTAGGTGGAGTGACAGCGGCTATTGTAAACGCCGTGCAGGTTTGTTAAAAAAAACATTCTTAAAGGGACCATCAGGGACCTTTTTCTGCAATTAAAACCAACGTCAGAATACAACAGTACGATTTTATCAGTTATTTTTCTATTTGCCAGCAAAAAGCAATTGCACGAAAGCGGAACCGAACCCGGGACCTCTTGGGTACCAGCTACCGGCGCTAACCAGTTGGCCATGATGTCGATGGATATTCAGCGCTGCGTGTTCCTAATCCCCAGCGGCTCTCACCTTGGACAGCGGGCAGATGGTGTGAAAAAACGTAAGCTGGAGCCCGTAGGAAAAAAATTAAATTTTGAGTTTTTTTGAATTACGGCTTTTTTGGAAAAAGGTGTTGAAAATAATAAGTAGATAATTGATCAAACAAATGAAATTTATTAATTAAAATAAACTTTAAAAAGGACCCTGATGGTCCCTTTAAAAAAAGGGGGCGCCTCTACAGACGGGCCGGGCAGAAAAGTTTCAGCAAATTTTTGTTGGTGAATTTGGTGAAAAACAATATGAAATGGTATTTTGAAAAAAATAATTTTTTAAAAATTAAAATTACTCAATTTTTTCAAATTTTGTTTTCTGTTTTGAACTGAAGGTTATGATTTCGTCCAAAACAATTTTTTAAAAAGACATTGTAAACTTGGAACTTCTCGTCGATTTCATTTTGGTGACTGGAATTGAAATTTCTTTTTCAAAATGTACTGCTGTTAAGACACGTTCTCTGAAAGCAGTGAGCACCCTCCGGTCACAATGTTTTTTGTCTTCCAATGGGCTAAAACATTTGCAGAGGTCTTTGAGTTCGTGAATTCACTAAAAAAAATTGTGTCGGCAAAGATAAAATTTCGAAAATGTCACAAAAGTTGGTATTTTTCGGATATTTTTAACGTTAAAATGAATTTTTGACCACTATGTTCATGAATTTTGTGTTTTTATTCCGGGCAGAATTTTAGGTAGAATCGACTGATTGTAGTCTCGGTCCTCGCTTGAATCCTTTGGCCATTTTTCATTATTTATTTGTAATTGAACATGTTTTTAGATACAAAAATAAAAAAGACATTTTCATTGATGCCATAATAATTAAAAATATTCTAACTCATTTGTGAAACATCCATCACTCCTAAATTTTCTCATCACTCTTTTGTTTTAATTTTTGGTTTTATCTTTGTTTGAAAAATCATCTTTAAACCCTCGGAACCTTCTGTCTTATAATGTATACGTTTATATCCCTTCCTTAATTGAAGTTAATTTGCAAGGGCCATTTTTCTCCATTTTGTTGTTTTTGAGCGATAAACATAATTCTACATAAAATGGGCAATTTTTTAAATTATCTTGATGTAATTATTTTTGTAATTTTCCAAACAAAAATAATTTACGCCATGACATCAAAAGAAAAAAAGTTTCTAATTGAAAATTGTTTTGAAAAATGTGCATACTACTCAATTTTCTTTTAAATTGTGGGGAAAAAATTAGAGACAATGTTTTTATGAAAACTTAACTTTAAAAAACGAAACTTAAAAGTCTTGGTGACGAGTTACTATCGAACAATGGAGCATTGCAAATAAAATAAAAACACTTTGAAACAGCAAAATAGGTTTTGACGTTGTTCAATTTTTTGAAAACAAAAAAAAACATCAACAAAGTGAAGTTTGGCAACATCGACTAAAAAACAACTTTGCTTTGTAGAGGATTTCAACTTGACAAGATGAAGTTTTTTTTGTCTCTTAAATACCCTTTGATTTTAAAAAAACAACAAAAAAAGTGACAGCGTCTTTTGTAAACGCCGTGCAGGTTCGTTGGAATCATTCTTCAAAAAAAGGGCCGGCCCGTAGAGGCGTGCGGGGTCGAAAAGTTTCAGCAAATTTTTGTTGGTGAACATTTGGTGAAAAACATTATGAAATGGTATTTTGAAAAAAATATTTTTTGAAAATCTTTTTTTGTTTTCTATTTTGAACTGAACGTTATGATTTACCGTCAACACAATGTTGTTTAAAAAAAGCATAATGAGCTTGAAACTTCTAGACAATTTCATTTTTCACACGAATTGAAATTTTTTTTCATTTCATTGATGCGAGAAAAATGAAAAATGTTCTCACATGTAGGTGGAACTTCCATCTTCGTTGAACTTTTTGGTTATCACTCCTGTGTTATAATTTTTGGTTTGTTCTTTTTTTTTGAAAAATCATCTTTAACTCTTAGAACCCTTCTTAATTTAAGAAGACTTGAAATGACCTTGTTTTTTTTTTCATTTTGTTGTTTTAAGGCGATAAACATGGGGTATCTTATTGTTTGGCAACAAATGGGCAAATTTTTTTTTTTGAATTTTCTTGATGATGTTTTTTGTAGTTTTCCAAAGAAAAATAATTCACGCCATGATTCCAAAAGAAAAAAATTGTTTTGAAAAATGTGCATACTCCGCAATTATCTTTTAAGTTGTGGGAAAAAAAATTAGAGACAGTCTTTTTAAAAAAAAAACTTAGCTTTCAATAACAACAGTGAAAAACTGAAAAATGGGTTTTTACGAAGTTCAGTTTAACCGGGGAAAAAACATAAACAAACAAATATTCAGCAACATCGACGACAAAAAAACAACTTTCCTTTTGTAGAGGATTTTAACTAGACAAAATGAATGTTGTAAAGTTGAAATCTTCTTTAAATGAAAAGTTGTTTTTTTGTCTTGAATCTACCGCATGTTTCCAAACGAAGAAGTTTTCACGTGAAAATAGTTTTGAAACCAACGAGATTTTCCGCTCTGAAAAACATTAAAAATCCATTTGTAGAAAACATTTTGCAGATAAAATCTGCCGAAGAAATGAGCCGCCTTCGCAATATTGTCAGTAGTGCCGATGCCTACAAAAACCTCAAAAAAGGTATGTGTGGTTTGTTATTTTTTCGAAGTCAAATTTGCCGTTTCAGAAAAATCAATAGAAGCCGATAGTGAGTTGGAAAAGTGCTCCAAGCGATTCAAGCAGAAAGAAGAGGATCTGAAAGAGTGCAAAATATTGATAAAAGAACTCAAAGCACAACTGAAGAAACTTTCAATTTACAAGGAACACGTTGTTGGAATGAAGAATCTTGTAAATCAGGTAAATTTACTTTAAAAATATCATAAAAAATCTCATTCCCTGAAATGTTTTAGTCCAAATTTGCTAAGGATTTCATTGAAACAAGTATTTTGAAAAAAAGTGTTTAGAAAAAATTTTTTTTTTACGATGTTTCACTTACTGCTCAAAAGGTAAATCGGTATTTGTTGTTAGTTGTGCGAGACTAATTCCACGCTGAAAATTGAAAAGATTCAATTGAAAATTGATTTCATGATTGAGAAAACACGTGTTTCACTTCATTTAAATAAAAAAAACATTTCCCGTCTGACGACTGAACACTGTTGAAAAATTTTCGGTCATTGAGATATCGTTCTTTTGGTGTTACAATTCGGACAATTTTTTTTTGCTTAAATTGCGTAAAAAAATTAAATTTCAAAAACAGATTCGTTGCTCAAAATATCATTTTAGAATGTTTCACCCACTCATGAGACCGTCAACATTTACCGTGTTTTAACCGTTGCAGTTTATCATGATGAGAGTTAAAAAAATACCAGGTTAGGCTCGATTTAAAAACAAGCTAGAATATTTTTTTTAAAACAAACGAGTTTTTTTTTTTTTTTTTGAAAAACGAGTTGTGCTTAATAATTTTTTATCGCCTTTCATAACATAATTTTTCCATTTTTCCATTTGCGCTAGATTAAAATTCCATTTCTAAATTTTTCAAACTAAAACTTTAGAATGTTTCATAGACTCCCGAAAACGGAAAAACTCACCACATTTTAATCTTTGTAGGCCATGTGTAAGAAAATTTTTTAAAAGTTCATGTTCGATTGAAAGATTCTATATCGGAAAACAGGGCTGCTTATTTTAGTTGACTCAATTAAAAAGTTTCACGAAATTTGTGTTTCACTCTCACGCAGTAGCAACCTATTGTTGTTTACGCTTCGAATCTTACAAATGGAAAATCTGAAACATCCAGGTTTCTAAAATCTCGAAGTATCAAGTTTGAAATTTTCAAGCCATACTGAACTAACAATTACAACACCAAATAAATAAAGATAAATTTTTCACTAAAAAATGAGAATAATTTTTTTCCTTGTGTTTATGGGATTTCTTACCCATTAAATTGAAGAAAGTTTTTTTTGCATTAAAACCGTTGTTAGAGAATATGATTATTTTTCGAGATCTTGTTTTTTTTTTTTTTAACTTTCCAATTATTTTTACAAGTAATTGATAGCTTTTTATTCCGCTACAAAATAAAGAAAACACGTTCTGAATAATAATTTTCATGCGCCTTTCATAACATGACATGTTTCTTGAATGATTACTAGATTTTAAAAAGTTAAATTTTTGAAGATAATATCGTTTTACAATGTTTCATCCACTACTGACAACAATAACGATTTGCAACATCTATTGTTGCCGCATTACTAACTTCGAATATTTGAAAAATTCAATTCGCTTGAAGATCTATTTATCTTTAAAAAAAAGAGATTCACATTTTTTTGACCAAAAGGACCTTTTCCATTTGTTTTTTTTCTTTTTTTAAGCATTGCGGAATTAATTGTTTAATATCATATATTATAGTCTGTGTCCGAACAACAAATGGCCTTCCTGAAATTTCGTACAAAAAGAAACATTTATCAGACGCTATTTTGTCTGGTTTCTCTGCGCTCTCTTAAGAAAGCGCACTCCCTCGCGCGTCCGCAATTGGCGCCCTTTCTGATCTACTAGAATCGCGGCGGGACCAGATACCTATAATCCTTTAAAGTGCCAAAGAGCAGTTGTTTTTTGGACACAGACTATAGGACTGGTAATTGTTGTTTGTGTTCAAATTCTTAATCATGGAGAAAACGAAACATTTAGTTCACCTGAGAAACTTTTTTTTCACTTTGCCCTCGCAAAAAAGTGATACACTGGTTGTCATTTCTTTTGAGTGACCTTTAAAAATTCAAAATAATTAAAAAGTTAATTGAAAAAATATATTATTTTTGAGTGACGAATGTTTTACTAATGAGTGAAAATGTTTTCCTTTTCTATGCCTCAATGCGATTTTATCGGGATCATTGAAAAAAAACGAACAGGACCAAAAAATGCAAACAATTTTTTTTAGATTGAACCGGAGATGACTCGACTAAAACGAAATCTTGAATTCTTCCTTGAACAAACTGAGGTAGGAGTTCAACAAAGGTGAGGCGTGAGGGTCATCTCTCTCTCTCTCTCTCTCTCTCTCTCTCTCTTTCTGTCTCTCTCTGTCTCTCTCTTTAAATACCTCTCTATCTGCCTCTATCACTGTCTCTATCTATCTCTCTCGCACTCTCGCTCCCTCTTCTTTCACTCTCTTCTGAATTACATTTTTCAGAAGCACCAAAACAATGGTCGCCAACTCCCTAAACTCTCTGACAGAAGCATTAGAAAACTCTTCACAAACTCCCACACTTAATCATCTTCGCTGGATTGACACAGTCGTCAACCCAAGCCAATCCCACATCCTAAATTCACTAATGATTGACCAACAGTCGCCTCAAAGTGAGAGTGAGAGTGATTTTGAAAGTGAGGCTAATGAGAGCTCGAGTGAGGAGAGCAGTGACGGTGAGGAAAGTGAGACCGAGTCTGACAGTGAGGAAAATGAAAGTGAGGAAGAAAATGAGACGGAGAGCTCAAGTGAAAGTGAGTCTGATTCTGAAGAAAGTGAAGAAAGTGAGGCACAATTTGAGGCGGGTAGTGAGACTGAGGAGAGTGAGGATAATGAGGAGAACGAAACTGATAGTGAAAAAGAGACTTTGGACTGGGAGGAGAGTGATACGGATTTTAAAGATAAGAGAGAAAGTGGGGAGACTGAGGGAGATGAGACAGACAGCGAGACTGAGGAAAGCGAGGATAGTCAGTGGGAAAGTGAGGATTCTGAAAGTGGGGAAAGTGAGAGTAACAGCGATTGATCGTTTTTTGTTGTTGTAAATGTAACTGTCAAATAATCATCGATACAAGGAGCATGATGTTTTTTTTTCTTTTTTAACAACGGTTTCAGAGAAAATATATTTGGCGTAGTTTTTCAACCACAATAAAATTACGTCTGCTGAAAATTTGCAGTTTAAACGCCGTATCTTGCAAAAATTAGGTTCAGAAAAGTTTTAAAATTTTTTGCCATTTATAAAATGACAGTTTTGCGTCTAAGAAAATAAGCCTATTAACGATTCGAATTTTAAATGATTTATCGATAACTGCCAGTAAATCGTTTCAAGAAAAAGTTTTAAAAAAGTGCTTATTCGCAAAACTTAATTCTGCGACTTGCTTCAGTTTCAAGTTTGAGACTTTTGAATATTGACAGGCGGGAGGGAATATAGTCTATTTCCAATGAAAGGTCGATGGTTTTAAACCGACCTTGATATGCGCACGTATTTAACCAAAAACCCAGTCAAACGTTGAAGTGGTTAGATTTAAAATGGTCGAAATAGCATTGTAAAAGAGAAGTGCGCAGGCAATTTACGGTTCCCGGCGGGACCCTATGTACCTAGTCCTTTAAAATTCCTTTTTCCTTGTCTCGTGTTTCTAAACGCGCTATAACAATGGCCGTCTTTTTGTTCTGGTACGTTAGTGTGATATAACTTAACTTTGCTTGTTGAATCTAAGGTAGTATGTTTTTCTAAACGTAAACTGTAATAAAAAAAATCAATAATTAACAAGAAAACAAAAAAAAACGTCTTTTTTTGCTGTTTGTTTTTCAACAGTGTTCCCCCAAACTTCAACCAAGTGTGTCGTTCATGATATAAGAAAAAGTATTCCATCACAAAAGCCGAAGAAAATGCCAAACGTTCGGGAGTGAGAGCAACAGTGATTGAGGTTTTTGTTAATTGTAAAAACTTTTGAATGTGTGGTTTGAATTTTCAGGTTGTGATCTTTTGGAAAAAAAAAAAAAGAAAAACTTTGGGAACGTTTTTTTTGCCAAATTTTGAATTTTTGAAGTTCGGGTTCCCGAAAAAGATAAAAATTTCCACACACCATTCTGTCTTCCAAAATGTGAGAGGGAAAATGTTAATTTTACATTCTTACGGAAAAAAAAATCACAAAAAGTGTTTTACAAAGAAGCAAAAACAAATCACGCCTTAACGAACTAAGAGAAAAAATATGTTTGTTCTCATTATTGCATTGCATTAAAATAAAATTCAATACATTCTAAAATTTTGGCAGTAGAAATATCTACCATGCCATCCGTTGGAACGGACTGCAGTTGCATTTAAAAACACAGTTCATTAAAAAACCTGCGACGAATTATATGTTCAGTGTATGTGAGCATCTCTGGAAAAATCGCTGTTTTTCGCATTCCGCAAAACTGCGTGAGACCTAAAACGCTAATAGCAAAAAAGTTTTATTTTTCGAAAGAGAAAATTGTAACAACTAAGCAACGTTGCTTGGAAAAAACTTTGTTTTCTCATAGCGCAAAATCGAGCCACATTGTAGCAATGCAGGACTGAGTTTTATGACTTGGGGGTAAAACATACAAGTGAATTATAGCCATATTTGTTTTGAGATGCTACAATTTTGACGTATTATTGAATACTTTACTGAGCGAGGTTCTTTCTTCTGCATTTCTAGTGTTAGATAATTAATGTTGGTTAAATTTTTTTTAAAAAATATATACATTTTCAATTTAACGATATTTTTTCACATTGTCATGTCCTTGTTTCATCAAGAATTGAAGTTCAATAAAAATTTGTGTAATACTGTTGGTACGGCAATTTTTTCAAAACAATTTGATATTTAAAGAAAGAAAACAAGTTTTTTTGGAAAACTAAAAACAAACGTGTTTGGCCTCAAATATTAAAAAAAAACTTAAAAGAATAAAACTGAGCCATACTTTCAAGGGAGTTTTCGATTACTATCACACGAAAATATAACAGAAAAGTTTAAAAAAATATTTAAAAGTTAAAAAAAATATTTAGAAGTTAAAAAGTTTGTCACTACTTGCAAATTGTCTTTCAAAGTTAAATTTGAAATTTACCCACACTGAGCCCACTACGAACTAGAAATATGAATAAAAATTTCAGTTCTGGATTTTATGAAACTTTTTCCTCAACTTTAAATTATGTTTTGTAAAACGATTTTTATGCTTCTCCGCTTTCAAAAACTTTTTTTTTAAACTCTGTAAGCAAAAGCAAGGCAACAAACTATTGTTTTTCTTTTGCGTGAACTGAAATTTATTTTGACTTATTAGTAACTTTAAAAATTCATAGTTGAAAAAGCGAAGTTGAGAAAGTTGAGAATCCGTCTTCAAAGTTTATTGAACACCACTTGATAATTTGAATCAGGATTTCAATTTTTTAACATTAAATTATATAAAACGAAGTGAAAGAATTTAAAGTTTTCTTATTGTCTTCGCTTACGTTTGCCCCAACGTCGCTTTGTCTTAATAGATTTCATATGACAACTATAAAATATCGAATTCTTGAAATAATATACAAATATAATAAAAATATAGTAATGTTAATAAACAATTGATGTTTTTGTAAAATTAAATTCTCTTAAAAAGAAAAATTTTAAAAAACCCGATTGGCATAGTTTGTTTTTCGAAGTTCTTCATGCCACAGTTTTATAAAATTTTGAAAAAAAAACACACACACACAATTTACGAGATTGGTCCCACAGCATCGTATAAAAAACAGTTTGATTCTTAGGGAAACACGTGAATATTGTTTGGAAATGATAAAAATATTATGCGGGTTTCCCCTAATATTGAAAAGAAAACCACTTAAAATTGAAACCACCATTCAATTTTTTGGAGTACTATCACTTGAAAGAATATCAAGAATATGAAGTGAAAGAAAACAATTTTTAAAATTCAATAAAATTTAAATTCGGGCTGTAAAAAATTGTGACATGATGATGATTCAGAACGATTATTGTGGGAAACTGTGGTGTGTTAATAGTCAATGGCGAAACATGGAAACCACGTGTTTACTTAGTCAAATTTTAATTTTTTTTAATGGAAAAAATGAAACTTTTATAAAGTTCAATACTGTGTTTTTGTTTGTTTTTTTTCCTTCGAAAATTTAGGTTTTCAAAAAAATGAAAATTAAAGATGTGTTAATGAATCGTTCAGAAATTTCGATTTTCAAAGTTTATTGAACACGACCTGAGAACAACATGAGTGACAACGAAGATCAAAGTACACTATGTACAAATTGTCTTACAAAGTTACAAACTACAAATTACAAACTACAGAAAGAGTTGACCAAAGTTCGAAGAGGATATGTTAAACCGCCTGAGGCTTGCGGAAGATGGGGTACTTTACTGCCAGCCGCTTGCGTTCCTTTGCCTTGTACTGAGCCACCTTTTCATTGGCTTCATCCAGCTGTTTCTTCAGTTTTTCAGAACGAGAGCTTCCACCGAAGTTGCCAGCAATGGCTGCGGCGAAGAACGTACACATGGCTATAGCGATCATACAACGGTCAGACTGAAATGAATTTTTGTTAAGGTTCAAAGGTCTAACTCACCAGGGATAACTCTTTTTCAGGGGTCTCGGTTTTGGCGTTTTTGAGCAGTTTCTAAAATTTATCGATTTTTAAAAATATGTATTTGTAATTGAATAAAGTTTTTTGTTTTTAAGTTTTGGTTGAACATGGAACGTTTTTTCTAACGATTCAGCAAAACGACTCGGAAATGCAATCGGGCTTGTATTGAAAATGCCAGGCTGATCGAAATTCGAGGTGGAGATGAAACATGCAAGGAAAATATTAGAAATACACTGACAACTTGGGCCCATTTTGCTGCTTTTTTTTTTTTTTAAAAATTTTACATTGTATTGTTTTTTTTTGTATTTTTTTCACTGAAAAAAATTAAGTTATAGTCTTCTCCAATTTTACTTCTTGGCCGATTCGCAAATGTAACCCTGACGCAGTATTGCGTACGTATCCTAAAACACAGGATTTTCGTACGCAAATTCGCGTCTGGTGTCATTTGCACAGAGCTAAGAGCGGAATTGTCCGAAGTAACATTGGCGACAACTACAATTGTACTTTTCATGCCTTTTTAAAAGAAATGTAATCAGGCATTTATATGACTTTCAATAGTTTTGAGTGGTTTTCAGAAAAAAAGTTACATTTTTCTTTGACGCTGTGTCTTTAACGATTTTTCTGTGACGCTTTGATTTGAAAACGCTTTTTCGATTTCAGTTTAAACGATGACGTAATTTTAAAAATGACTTGGTAAGCAAAAACTGCGTTAGACCAAAAATAGTTTGAGTTTCATGTTTCCGAAATCCAGTGACAGAAAAAAACCATTTTCAAACATGGTAAAATAAGAAAAGAATTCATTTTGAAAGTAGCGAAAATTCCATTGTTTTAAGAATCTTCAGACGAATATTTCTTAAGATTACAGAAAACTGCAGTTTGTTATTGAAGTTTTGAATCAGGCAAGTTTGTACGAAATAATTAATAACAATCAAAAATTGTTGGTTTCTGAAATTTTTGAAACATTCGTTCCATTGTCTAAGCTAAACGAAGAAAAACAAAATTTTTTATAAAGGTCACACCTAGCAAAACTATGCGGAGTTTTAACACGTTTAAATGTAAATAAAAAAGGGCATTTTAATGTTCTTTCAGTGTTTATGTTTTGCTTTAATACTTTTTGAATTGAAATTTTTTTACTCTACTATTTTGGATGTTTTCGTTGTTTTTTCCGCTTTTTGTCAACGGCGGATTGAAATTGGAAAAACATTACAATAAATTTAATTTCTTGTAACATTTGTCCAAACTTCAAACTGCAAAAAAATAATTTAGACGAGAAACGCAATTTTCCTTGGCCTCGGTTTTCCACATTCTTTGGTTTTGGTTGGTGTTTTTCACGAAAACATTTTAAAACTCAGCAAATGCGTTTTAAGATGATAAAAAAGGTTTTTAAAATAAGGTTTCCATGATTTCTCAACGCACAAAATCATTTTGGAAATTTATTTAGGCCCGGTACGCAAAACTGCGTCAGTTCAAAAATGATTTTTGCTTGTTTGTTTTAGCGATATTTTTGTTTTTTTTTTGTTTTTTTTTTAATTACCTCCTGTTCTTCCAATTTCTGGGTGAGTTCGGTCACTTGCTCTGTCAGATCCTTCGTCAATTTAGAGCTCGCTCTCGCCTGAAATTTCAAATAAAATGTTTTTTTTTTTAACTTTTACTAACCGAAGTGAAGAAATAAAGACTGGCAAAGTAGAGACCACCCAGAATGATGAGAAGACCGACGACCACTTTGAAATTTATCTGTAAATAAATTTAAATTAATTTTTGACAATTTAAACTTACGTTGTTTTCATAACGAGCATGTTCCAGTTCTTTTTTCAGTTGAGCGATTTCCTCAGGAGTTGGGGGAAGTTCGACCACTTCCATCTTTTCGTTCTGAAAAAAAAAGTTTTTTTTTTTAAATTTTAAACATGCTGTTTTTTTAAATTTTACTTGTAATTCCCACATATTTTTTCAATGTTGTAAGTTATATAATAACAACAACAACTTGTCAAAAGTTTGTTTTGGTGACTAACATTTTTTTAATTATGAAATTGTTTGGGAAATTCAATTTTTTGCCAATTTTTTTTCTATTTCACTGTTTTAGTGAGTAATTATAATTTTTACGAGCAAAAAATTTTTAATAGATCTCTATGAAAGTTTTCTTTAAATTTTAATTATTAAAATTTAATTTTTTTTATGAATATATAAGTTTGCCGTTAAAACGCCGCTTTTTAAAGGTTTGTTCAACAAAAATTGAGAAATTAAAAGGCAATTTTTTTTTAGTTAAATTCGTCGATTTTTCGTTTACATGAGGCGAAACTAATAAGAGTTTGAAAAAAAAAACATAAAATTAAAGAAAAAATTTAATTTGTTTAAAAATTTTTATTTTCATTCTTAACTTTGCACTCATTTTTCAAATTTACAAAATGTTCCATTTTTATGTCAATGTTTCGTCAATGAATGTATGCATGTCACTGTTTCGTCAATGAATGAAGCTTTTCGAATTTTGTAAACAATAATCGTCCCTTTTAAACTTCGTTTGTGAAAAAAATCGATGTGCAAAAACCAGTAAATAACATTATGTTCGCAAAAGTGCAAAAAAGAAACCAAGTTTTCCAAAATTGCAATCTTAAAAAAGCGAAATTTTTGTTCTTCATGTGTATTGACGAAAAAAACATTTTTTAAAACATCTGCGTATTATTTTAATTTATATTTTTCAACCCACTGTTTTGTCACAATATGAAAAGCGTACTATCAAAAAAACATCTTTTCAAAAAAAACAGTTTGGAAATTGAAAATTGTTTTTTCTACAATTATGTTTAAAGGGCATTGTTTGGAAAGGAGAAAACAAATCAATCACCAGTTAACATATTTTGAATACATATATTTTTTCCCTTTCTTTCAACAGTCACTTTGTTATTTCATGAAAAAAAAGCTAAAATTCGTTTCTATATTGATTTACTGTGGGACCAAAGCTCGGTTTAAATTGCTGAATTCTCAATTACAGTTTATGCCAAAACTAGTTCGTCCCAACGTGCCAATGTTTTGATGTTGTTCCTCGAGTAATACGTGCAAAATAGGATACGCAGGCAGTGTACGCAACCAAATCGTGCAAAGTATTATTAGCGAAAATGTTATTTTTATTGTTTGTCAAAGATTTGAAAATCTCTTATTTTCAAAACGACGGGAAAAAAACATTTTTTTTTCTCAAATGTTCAACAATTTTTAAACATTTTACTGCTTCTGTTAATCACAAAAAGTTGAGAGAACAACGTTTATCAATAAATCCTTGGAGTTAATAACGTAAACATTTAGAGGACAAACTATTTTTTTGTACAGAAATGACGCAAGTTGACTGTCGAATTTTTTTTAAAACAATAATCACATGTTCGTCATAGCTCGAAAACAAAAAAAACAAGTAAACGTAGGCTATAAAAATAAAAAAGTCGGTTTTTTCATAGTTCTCAAATATCCAATTTTTTCTCACGTTTCACTGTTTTGACAAATCATTAGAAATTGAGCGAGCATCCAATTTTGATATTTCCTTGCGTGAAATTGGCGTGAAATTTCAATATGTTTTATAAAAAGATAGTTCATACAAATTTTGCATTTTCATATTGTATTATATGCAAAATTTATTGTAATAAATTAGGTGAATGTTTTTTACTAATTGTTTTGTACAGGAAACAGTGTTTCAAAGTTCTATTTACAAAACAGGACTCCGCTACTTTTACACACTTTTGAGCATTTTATTGTCAATTTACTGATTCGAGACTTAATCGTATGAATTTTAACGAAAAAAGTCGTCTGACTGTTTCACGAAAACCCTGAGTTTTTATAGAAATGTTTCAGACACTATAAAAATGTTTCAGACGGTCGAAATATTCTGGGGAATTGATTGGAAAAAATTTGATTTTTTCAAATTCTTGGAAAATTCACCTCATCTCCCCTCTCCTCTTCGTTCTCCTCCGCCTCTTCGTCCTCATCTTGGCTCTCCTCCTCATCCTCACTTTCCTCCTCATTGTCACTCTCCTCTTCCGTCTCCTCCTCCCTCTTTGTGTCAAAAACCACCATGTCTCCCTCCTTTGTCTCCGTCATTTCGTTGTCCTTCACCAGTTCAAAGTCACCCGTTGTTTCTTCCGTCGCCTCCGCCGATTTGAAGACGAACCCGTGTTTCTCGTCCACCGGTTTCTCCTTCTTGCCAGCCGGTGTCATCTGGAAAATAAATGTTCGGGAAACATTTATAAGTATGTGAGGTGGAAAAATTGAACACAATAAGGCAGTAATCTTATGAATAAGTGTTAAAACATGAACTTAATATTGAATCTATTTTAAATAACATATTTCAAGTTGTAAAAGCAGGTTTTTTTTTGCATTTTCAGTCACACGCCATTTTAGCGTTGCAAGTACGTAAAGAAATTGAGTGTCGGGAAAAATGAAAAAAATGGGTTGGAAAAAAGTAAATATGGCAAAGCATGAACCGAAAATGGAATTTGTTTAAACATTTTTAACACATGATAATTTCAAAAAACAATTGGTAAAAGCATTTTCACTCTGCGCGTCACATTTTTTTCGTGACTGAGTACGTAAAATCCCGTGGGGCTGAAAATGTTATTCACTAATTTGCCGATAGTAACGCATTTTCTGTGAGTTGTTGAACTCTGTATTGTAATAACTCGGATGGATTGTATATTTTACATAGAATTATAAAAAGATGCAAATATTTTCCAAAGAATATACAAACAGTGCTCCCGGGTAACCATTGGAAATACGGCGTGATTATTTTGAAAAAATATTTCCCCAAAGTATTTTTATCGTTAACTAATATAGTGTTCCAATTAGGCAATGCTGTAATTAAAATAAAAAATTGAATCTGATACAATTTTTGGAGACGCAAAATCGTAAACTGATATATCGTCTTATCTTATTAAACGTGTAATAACTGAAACATAGATTTCAAAAAGTATTTATATTTTAAAAATACATTTTTTGAAAATAGTGTGGGCGTGTAATTTTAGGGAAAAAATGCCACTTCGTTGAACCATCAGTAACTATTATATTTTTTTAGCTTTTTTTTAAGCAAAAAAATTTTGGAACCGAACATGGGAAAAGTCAGAAAAATATAAAGTCATTTTTTAAAACCTTGCGATTAACAACGAACCTCGAAAAAATTTTGCTTTCTACAGAAATAAATCGAATTAAATATATTTAAATTTATATATTTAAATCAGAGAGTATGAAACTTTTAAATCGAGTTGTTGATGAAAAATTTGATTACTACCCACAACGCGAGAGCAGTTTTATGAAAATGAAAAAAAATATTATTGAAAAGCTACTTTCAACAAAAAAAACATTGATAATGTAGTTGCGCATTGATAAAAAAAACATTGATAAAACAGGGTCATTTGGAAATTGGAAATTAGAATGAGAAAAAAACGAAATGTACGCTAAGAAGCGTGAGACGGAAAAAGTTAGGACGAACTAAAATGTAACGGGAATAAATAGGACCGTGGAAACTCCCATGGTGGGCTTAAAAAAATATATCTTGTCGGTGAAATGTTAGATAGATTTCATTTCACTAAAATCGAGAAAAGTACTTTCAATCATCCACCTTTTGTACTATTAAAATTGCACAACTAATGTCTGCCAAAAACACTTGCAAAAAGATTTTTGCAAATCAGGATTGTGGTTGGGGAATTTAATATCCGTACTAGCAATGTTTGAAACCATTTTTTAAATTTGATTTTTCAAAATATGAAAAACAGACAAAACACGTATATGTAAAAATAATATTTATTTTTGAGGTACTTATAAAGATACTGTCTGCTATAACGGTAATAAAACATACCAGTAGCATGAAACATCAGTTTGGTTTATGTAAATTGAAACATAAATAAAGATTTGAAAAAAAATTTTCCCCTTTTTCTTTATTTGGATATTGACGAATGTAAAGCAAAAACCGCTGATGTTTGGAAAATAGTTTATTATATTTATGTTTTCTGTGTACAATACTAGTAAACTTATCACCAAAAATACGTTTATGCTGGTGAGAAAGAAAGCAATAATAAAGAAACAAAAAGGAAGCACTATATTGAAACATCAGTTTTCTCTTTGAGAAAATTGCTACTTAAAAAAAATATTTTTGACCAATTTCAGAAAAGTGAATTTCAGTTCGAAAAGTCGTGAAAAAGCCGCTTTTTGCATTCAAACACCGAGGTCAGCTAAATGTTGCAGCGCACAGCGCTGCTCGGGGGTACTTTTCGAGGGTTTTTTTAAATGCTGCCATCGCGGGGTATGAGACACACGAAACTTAGACATAACAGAAAATTCTGATTGACATATTAAAAAAATCTCAAATTAATCTTTCAAAGCGAGAAAAATATTTTTATGTACATTTCGAAAACTATAGTCTATTTCCAATCTTGATACGACGACTTTTGAATGACCGTGAATTTCCTTGGTATTTAACCATTGACGATTTGAAACATCGAAGTGAACATCAATAAAATATGCGAAGAAGCACTGTAACAAAGGAGTGCGCAGACAATTAGACAATCGCGGCGGGACCCATTGTACCTAGTCCTTTAGGAAAATCACCTTTTCTTTGTCTCAGTTTTGGAAATGCCCTATATTTTCTTATAAAAAAATTTTCGGGGCAGATAAATCGAGGCAGGGCGAATTATCAACGTTTCTAAGCGTAAAAAACGCTACCGATTCCGAGATTGAAAAATACAAATTTATCATGTTTGAGTGGAATACCGTACCCATGACCCGGTTACAGTACCCCAGGTACAAAAATCGATAATTTCAAAGTTATTGTCATTTGTAGGTATAATAGGCGCATTTCAGTTTTGAAACGACTGGAAGCTAAACTTTGCAGAGAAATAAGGCCGGCATACGAGTATAACGAAACATGGGATTGAGCTATACTTCGTTTCCAACGAATGGGCAAGGATTTCGACAAATTTTAAAGGACTAGGTACCTTTGGTCCCGCAATGATCTTAGATAAATATCTGCGCACTCCTGTTTTAGAGTACTCTTTCGCCTATTTTATCTCTTTTCACTTCCATGCTTTAATAATTTTTTGGTTAAATACGTGTCATTTTTTCAAAATTGCCCACACGTGGATGACCTTCCCTTGGAAACAGACTATATTAAAATAAAAATACAAAAATCAATTGGGAAACTAATGTTTTAATAAAACAGTTAAAACGAAGCTGCGCTTCAGGGAGAATCCACTATTAGTCTAGACGAGCGAGTCACGTGGGCTGGTTGCCCTTTGAATCACATGAGCGCCGCGGGGGTGCGAATATAAACGTCACGTGATATATGCATTGCCAAGGGAAACCAGGGCTGATTGCGTATTAGAACGGTTAAAAAGAGATTTTTCTGCTTTCAAAAACCCATTTCTATGTTTATTGTCATATTTAAAAAAAAAACATTGTAAACTTTATTGGAGTGTGTGCACTATAAAACTTTTGTTTTTCAAAATTTCTAGCACAGTTTTTAAAAAAATAACTTAGTAAAATTTTATTGAAAAAAGTGTAAACCTCAGACCACAAGTACAATAAAATTCTTTTTTCACTTAAAAACGAAAATAATTTTTTGTTGAAGAGTGGGTAAGACATGAAAGCGATCGAAACGTTTCGGAAAAAAAGCAAAGTCGGCGCCCGATTTAATTTAAATAAAAACACAATAACGTTTTGAACAAAAAAAAAACCTTGTTTTGTGTGGCTGTGCTTTTGTTCACAAGTAAAAGAAATGTACAGAGTCTTAATTTTTGCAAAATTAATACAAAGACGAAATTAGTCATTTGTTCAAATTTGAACAATGCGAAAATGTTTCAGTGATAACATTTTTTTTTCAAGATATCCATGAAAATGGTTTTGTTGGAAATTTTCTTTCGTTTTATATTTGAATCAAAAACCAAGAAATTTTTAAGATGTAGAGGAAAAAAGAGATTGCAAAAATAAAACGGGGCTCACTCGTGAAACATTTTGCTTTGAAGTTCGAAAACGTTTTTTTTCAATTTTTTTTATTAAGGTTTACATTCAAATTCCAATTATTACATTTTTATTCTAACGCAGAGGTGAAAATAATCATTAGAAGACTCTGTTCAAAAAATTAGTTTTTGATCAAAGGAAACAATTTTACTAATTGAATGAAACAATAGCTCAAGCAAAAAAAAACTAAACATTTATAAAACAACGAAAGTGATTCACTGAACGCGATAAAAAAAAAAGAATCTGAAGGCATGGATGTGAATTTTCTGTATAAACAACCATACAACTCAAAAAACAAAATTAATTCTTTTAATAAAAGTGTTTTTTTTAAATTCCTTTGAGAAGCAAGCAAAATCTTTTACTTCGAAGTACATTTTACGTAACAAAAAAACCTAACAACTAAAACATTTCACAAAAAATGATTATAAATAAAATTTAATCATAAAAAATATGTTTTTTTGTGTTTGTAGTGTTTTTTTTTCTACTTCTGTCGATGTCTGAGCACAGATTTACACTTAAAATTTCTGTGGAAATTTAACTGAAACATGCATTTTATTGTTAAAAAATTATATGATTTCTGAAAAAAAAAACAAAATATTACCATTTTCACTGCGGAAATATGTATTGGTCAGGCGAGAAGCTCCGACTGTTTACGTTGCCAGAGGCGACTATAAGCCACAAACACATGGAACAGCTGGCCGAGAGACCACCAGCGGTGTTAAATATTCATTAGCATATGACAAGGGACAGCTGTTGGATTTGAATAATGGAAAGTACAAATCAAAAAAATTAATAGGAAACATTTTTTATTGAGTGTTATGATCTGAGAAAAGTTTTTTTCCCAAAAAAAAGTATTTTTGTGTGTTTCAACTCCAACACAACAACATTTGCAATATTTGGTTTTGCTCCACGATCGGCATGTACTGCTGCAATAAATTACATTTTATTGTAAAAAGGGTGAACTTTGTTTTTTTTAAATTTATTTATAAGATGCATTTAATTAGAACTGCTACAGCGTACGAAATGCCAGCCTTTTTTTTATGAACTTTAAACGAAACACATTGGAAACAAGATTCCATAAAAAATCTTGAACCACAAACTTGTTTTACAAAAAAACACAGATTTTTATATACATTGTATTAATTGAGATTAAAAGATTGGTTTCCATACTTTTTGTAATGTTTTTGTTCAACTTCCATAATTTTTTTCAGCCCTTTTTTATTACATTTTTGAGACAAAAAGTTATTTATTTAATAAAAAATTTAACTCCATTATGTGTTTCAGATATATTATTACTTATTTGACAAGAAGTGGCAATAATATCATTTCCTTCAGTGACGGTTTAAATTTGGACCAATAGTTTTATTTAAACCTAGGACACTACATTTTCTGGTTCACGCAGTATTGCGTAATAAGTCTACAAAATGTTCTCAATGTAAGAACGTGTAAAATGGCGTTTGATAGAAAATGTTATAACAAATCATCAACATTATTGTGTGTAAATTGAATATTTCTCCCCTCAAAGAACTTTTAGATGTTTCAACTTCAACACGTTAATTCTTGCAACATTTTGTTTTACTCTAGGCTGAACGAATTGAGCAATAAATATCAAAATTATTGCAAAAATTCTATTGAAAGTTTATTAAAACTGCTAAAGAATATGAAATGAAATGCCACAAACATTTATCCTTGGCAGACTTTTTTCTATAAAAATTGAGCGAAACAAATAGTTGTGTTTAAATGAAATCAGCGAACAAACAAAAAAACATCAACGTTAAAACATCAACACCCGAATGTGTTGAAAATAGAAACTATATTAAATTTTTTTAAAGGGCTCGTAAGGGGCCTTTTCAGAATCGTATGCTAATGAAGACTTGGCAAGCATTTTGCGCACGGCCGTTGTCTGGAACGGTGTTCGGGAAAATGATTTCAATGGAAATGGGCCAATTTGCATACGGTTCATTTCCAATCTGAAAAGGCCCCTTACTGCCCCTTTAATGCACAACTTTTCTTTTTTTTTAAACTTAGCATTTGTACATAAAAATTACGTTATTTAGTTTGCTGCTGTGCAGTATTGAAAGAAATGTTCCATAAAAAAATGTTGTTATATAAATATGTTTTAAAAATACGGTTTTATTCACCGAAGCGCACGGTTTCGGTGCCACTTTTTACTTTTTGTACCGATTTCGCTTCACTTTCACTGTTTTTCAGCCCTTTTTTACTACTGTAAAAGTCTGGTTAGGCTAGAACAGACCGTTTCATTTTTAAGACAAAAATGTTGTTTTTTAATAAAAAATTTAACTCAGTTATGTTTTTCAGATATATTATTACTAACTTGACAATTTGTGGCAATAATCCTTTGTCCGAATTGTTTTTAAATTTAGACGATAGTTTTATTTTGAAATTAGAGCCCTATATTTTCCGGTTTACGCAGTATTGCGTACTAAGTCTACAAAAATGCTGTCAATGCAAGAACGTGTAAAAATGGCGTTTGATGGAAAATGTTATAACAAATATTCAACATTCTTTTGTGAAAAATGATTATTTCTCCCCTCATTATAGATTTTTACATTTTTGAAAAAATAGAGTAATTTTTCAAAATCTTGAATATCTTAAAAACTGGACTATCTTTTTTAAAGTTTAAGTGTACATTTAGAAAAGCATTTTGTTCATATATTTATTACGTTTATTCAGTTCCGAACGGTTTCCATACTTTTTGTATTGTTTTTTAATATTAGGCATTTTTTAGTACTGTAAACTTTTAATTAGGCTAGTAGTGACAAGTTTATTTTAAAGACAAAAAGTTATGTTTTCATTAAACAAACAAAGCTCAGTTCTGTTTTTCACAAATATCTTACTATTTTGCCAAGAAATGGCAAAATATTCTTTTCCTTGAAAAGAGGGTTTTATTTTGAAAAATAGTTTTATTTAAATTTTGCGCCCTACATTTTCCGTATCACGTAGTATTGAGTACAAACTGTACGAAATTATTCTCCACGCGAGAAAGCATAAAAACTGCGTTTGATACGAAATGTTGTTTTTTTTGGACGAAAGAAACGATGATTCTAAAAATTAAAAAAAAAGAGAGACTTTTATTTTCTAACATCAATGTTACGACCACGTCGGATTTAAAAAATACTTTTTGCAAAATTATTGGGTAGCCGGCTCTTAGGGGAAATCAAAGTTTTCGCGCTTTTGTTGCTTTTTTCTTTGATGTTTTATAATTTATGAACTACAATCATGAATATGAAATTCGCAAGCAAAAGTAGCTGCTGGACTCGGCTGAAAAGTAACCTTAAAATAAAGAAAAGAAAATTATTTTTTCTTAAAAAAATGTTATTTTTGCCGTTTAAGCAATAACAATCGGAAAGAGGAGATAGTAGCCGAGTGCGATCGATTGCCCACTCTTCTAGTGGTTCTAGGAGGCCACGTGAGGTTGTGTGCATACCCCGGCCTGTCAACAAAAGATACGATTTCATGATTTCTGATTAGCTCGGGCCGTTGAAGAGAAAAAAATAATTGTTTTGTCACAAATTGATATCCTAAAACTGCGATTTCGAAAATGACTGTCCAAATCATGAGATAGTAAACCATTCTTCAAATACTCAATTTAATTTTTTTTAAAGAATTAAAGCTGAAAAAGAAAATTTAGTTTATTATTAAATGTCAGGCAAAAAATTGCAAACGGCCTAAAGGTGTGAAAAAAACAGATTTAAAAACAGTGATTTCAACTGAATAATTTTCGAAAATTTCATAAGAGATCTTGAAACCTTGCTCAAAATCCGCAATGCAAATTCTTTTTTTCTTGAAATGTTTTAAAAAAAAATTTCTAACAAAAGTTCCTTTTTTTATTGGACTAATTTGAACTTGTGAATTGACAAAGGGCTCATTTTGTGAAAACCAGCTCATTTTGAATTCAGACAAAAAAATGACGAAAAGTTGAAAACTACAAAATTTTTTAAAAAACTGTTTAAAAGAGCAGTGCCCTAATTTAATATTTAAAATTTTTTTTTGGTTGTTTGTTTAAAAAATCAGACCGTTTTAAAAGTTAGAAAAGCGAAGAATTTTAAATATGCACTTTTGTGAGTTACGTTTATGTACGTTGAAGATATGGTGGAATAAGTTTTGTCATAAAATTTAGAAGACATAAATTTAGAAAATTTATAATATGACAATAAGAATGAGTTCACTGTTGCATCCAAATATAATAAATTTGAAAATTTTCAGGGACCAATAACTCTTTGTCTAATGTTAGATAACATACATTTTACAAGAGATTTTTAAAATTGTTTTCCAGAAATGACCAAAACTTCTATTTCGCGTAATTAAATATATAATTACAAAATTAACTGAAAACATTCATTGTAGAACGAAATTGAATCAAATAATATTATATGAACCAAAAAAAAGGAACAAAGTTTTTCTTTAAGAGTGAAGTTCCTGTTTCAGGAATTTATTATCATCTACCTGTTATTAAAGCACTAGTTAGTCGGAAACTAGTTTAGGATGTACTTTTTTCAGTACTTTTTTACTTATAAATTTGTTGGAAACTTTCAGAAGAACAAACGAAAAATCTACAATTGAAATGTTTTATAAAATATTTGAAACATTGAAAGTAGATCCTTTTTTAACAATTCAAATTGTAAATTTTTAACAATTCCAATTCATGAAAATTTCTGTTTTGATCATTTTGTCAAGGATTTGACGAAAACAGCTGAGCGGGCGGCTGAGGTGCCGGCTATTTTTTTAGGCATGCGGGGATCTGAATTTTTCAACGTTAAATTCAGAATAATCAGGAAAAAAGTTGTGCTCTCAACAAAATTAAAAAGAAACACCGAACGAAAAACATACTTTTGAAAAATTGTCTGCAACGCTTATATTATTGAAATTAGATTTTTAACAATTCAAATTGTAACTTTTTAACAATATAAACTGATTTATTATCAAAATTACTGTTTTGATGGTTTTTCTAAAGAAAAAGAGGATGTGCATTAAGACTTTATAAATGTTTTTGTTTCTAAAAATGAATTGAAATTCGTTAAAATTTTGGAACTAAACGTTTCTACAAGAACCGCTTTTTCGATGTTTAGGCTAAAAATGGTTTGAATCATTTCAAAAGTAGAATTGGCCAAGATTTGGCAAAAACAGCTGAGCAGGCGGCGGAGGTGTCGACTAATTATTTGAGGAGCATGTGGAAGAAAAGGGAAAAAAAACAAATGTCCCTTGTTTCAATTTTAATAGCCGATTTTTCACGAAAAATATCGGATCTCGAAGGGCCGAGAAAGAGTCGCTTATAATAGCAAAACACAGATTAGAAACGTTTTCTGAAAATTTTGAAAAAGTGAAAAATGATTATTTAGAAACAAATTTAATCAATTAAAAGCTAAAAACAAAAACTCTAATATTTTTGTCTTAAAATCAAATTATAATTGAACAAAGTTTTCTGAAAATTACTTTGTCTGCGACAAAAAAAAAATATTAGTTAAGATTTTGGAACCAAACGTTTCCGTGGAAAAGAGGATACTGAAAATAGTTTGAAACACTTGAAACTTAAAATTGGCTAAGATTTGGGGAAAACAGCTGAGCGGGCGGCGGAGGTGTCGGCTATTTACTTGAGGCGCGAGTGGAGTAGAAACAAATTCTGAATTTTTCAATGTTAAATTCAGAATATTCAGAAAAAAAGCTGTTCTCAACGAAATACATGAGGCGAACCTAACAAAAAACGTACAATTGAAAAGTTTTTCGAAACTCGTGAAACATTGAAAATAAATATTTTTCAACAATCGAATTGTAACTTTTTACCATTCAAACTGATATTTATCAAAATTTCTGGTTTGTTGGCTTTTCAAAAGCTAAAGAAGATATGCTTTTTGACTTTTTAATTATTTTGTTTCTAAAAAATGAATTAAAATCTGTTCAAATTTTGTAAACAAAAATTTGCTTAACAACCGCTATTTCGCTTTTAAGGCTGAAAATGGTTTGAAACATTGTAAAAGTAGAGTTTGCCAAATATTCGGCAAAATCACCTAAGCGGCGGCGGAGGTGTCGGCTAATTATTTGAGGAGCATGTGGAGGAAAAGGGAAAAAACTAATTTCATTTGTTTCAATTTTAAATGCCGATTTTTCACGAAAAATATCGGATCTCGAAGGGTCGAGAAAGAGTCGCTTATAATTGCAAAACACAGATTTCTGAAAATTTTGAAACAGTGAAAAATGATTATTTAGAAACAACTATAATCAATTAAAAGCAAATAACAAAAACTCTCTTATTTTTGTCTTAAAATCAAATTGTAATTGAACTAAGTTTTGTAAAAATTACTTTGTCTGTGAAAAAAAATTAAATATTAGTTAAGATTTTGAAACCAAATTTTTCCATACAAACAATTTTCTGATTTTAATACTGAAAATGGTTTGAAACACTTGCAACGTAAAATTGGCCAAGATTTGGCGAAAACAGCTGAGCGGGCGGCGGAGGTGTCGGCTATTTATTTGAGGCGCGTGTCTCGGAGGAGCAATAGGAGCAGTTGGGGGCCGATCGATCGTTCGTTGGCAGATGTGGTCGGTGCCTCTAATGACCATGTGACGCCGGCACCTGACCTGCATAAGACAATAATAGCCCCCACTGGCAGATGTACGATTAATTGAGAGAGGCAGCCGTGAGTGCTAGAAAAATCGATTGTTCGATAGAAAAAATATATTAACTGTAGCTTTTTTCCTAGAAAAATATGCGAACTGTACAATTGGTTGGTGTGAAATTTCGCTACATTTTTTTTCGGTGAAATGTTTTAGCCATATTTAAAGTGTACCAATTGAAAATAACAGCAATAGGACCGATTCTTTTGTGGAAGTCGCTTCAATTGAAAAAAAGCAAAACTATAATTCTTAAAGGGAAAGGCAAAATTACTTTAAAACGTGAAGTATTTTTCATAAATTCGTCGACTGAAATATCCGAAAAAACTTTTTTTCCAACAAAAAAAAACTGAAATATCCGAAAAAATACGTGAAGGCAACTATCAGAAGGGAAATTTTTAATAATTTGTTTTTAGAATTATGCGCGGCTTTTTCATTTGTGTTTTGCTTTTTTTTCAATTTGTTTAGTTTGTGGAAAAATTTATTTCCAACAAAAAAACTTAAAACAAAGTCAAAGTCAGTGTCAATTATCGCAAATACGATGATTTTTTAAGAAAAACAAACGAAAATTTTTTTTTTAAAATTCTATACGTGGATACTTTTTTGGTACTTTCAATCGTTTTTCACTATCTGAATTCGCCGTTTTATTGTCTTTCGACAGCGAGTGGCCTTTTAGAATTCCATTGAAGACAGGGCTATTCAACAAAAAACAAAAAATCGTCTTTTTTTTGTTAAAGAAAAACGCGATTTTTGGTGTTTGGGGTGGATTGTTTCGACAATGTTTAAAGTGAACAAATTGTACTTAAAAAATCAAAAAGTGAGAGTACTGGAAAAATTGATAGTTCGATAAAAAAAATATACTAACTGTAAAAGTTGGTATTCTGTGGGTGTAAATTTTTGCGACATGTTTTTTGGATGTGAAATGTTTCAACCACATTTAAACGAATTAAAAATGATAGCAATATCACGGTTTCATTCGTTGTATATGCGCCCTGCGATCCCAGGATTTAAAAAATGTCTCGAATTTTCCTGAAACTGTAACACCTAGTCCATTTCTTTCAAAAAATAACATTAGGTCGGGTCCCGTGCCGTAATTTGGATGTTGTAATTGATTGTTCATAACTAGCTTCCATTTGGTGCTAAAGAAGTTTTTAAACTGCAGAATTTATTTTCCACACAGATATAAAATTAAATTAAACGATTCCAAATCGCAAAAGTGATTTTTTCCCTCAAAATCATTTTTAATTTGACCATCCGGAGAATAGTTCATAATTTGTATAGGGGAAGCGTAAAATCGAAACAAAAGGTTCAAAACGCTCACAGAATTTAGAATTTTCTAATTTCACCATCATTGGAGAAATATTTTTAGAAATTTGATTCAGTATTAAGCACGACTTTTTGGTTGGTGTGAATTTTTGCGACATGTTTTTTTGGGTGAAATGTTTCAGCCATTTTTAAAGTATACCGAGTGAAAATAACAGCAATGAGATCGATTCGTTCGTGGAATTCGCTTCAATTCAAAAAAGCAAAACTGTTTTGGTTATTTTTTTTAAATCATCTTTAATTTAACCATCCGAAGAATTGTTCATAATTTTTAAAGGGGAAGGCAAAATCACTTTAAAACTTTGCAATTAAAATTTTTTCCAAATTTTCGTAGAAGTGAATTTTTTTTTTGTTAAAAATTCGTCGACTGAAATTTGACAATCCGAAAAAATACGTGAAGGCAACTAGCAGACTTGAAATGTATTAATATCTTATTTTTAGAATTATGCCTGCGAGACTACAAAAAAGACACAAATAAAACATGTATACTTCATTCCCAACGAATGGGCAAAGATTTTCACAAATTTTAAAGGACTATGTACCTCTGCTCCTGCAACGAGCTTGGATAAATGTCTGCGCGCTCCTCTTTTACAGTACTCTTTCGCTTATTAAATCTCTGTTTACATCAATGTTTCCAATGCATTTTGGTTAAATAGGTTTCATTTCTCAAGAATGCCCGATAGTCGAAGATACCTGCCATGTATCAAAAATCATTTGAAGTTCTCTTTTATCCCAATATACATTTGGTAGTTTCTGTTTGTTGGTTAGCAGCGTAGCGTTTTAGGCAAAGTGAGCCAATTCTAGAGAGGAGATAGGGCGGTGGGGTCGGAAGTGAGGGGAGGGTACCAAGGGCGGCCGGGAACCGCTCTGGCGCGAAGCGCCAGAGTGGTCGGCCGCCCTTGGTACCCGACCCGAGCGTACACGTGTGTGTGTGTCGACATCAGGCCGCGAAGCGGCCGGATGCGGAAAATGAGCCGCTGCACGCCACAAAATCGAACGGCCGAAGGCCGTGAGAACACATTGAGCCGGCCGAAGGCCGCCAAATCCAGAAGTCTAAGATCCGCGTAGCGGGGCTTTGACTTCTGGTTTATTACAATACAAAAAACATGGCTTTAAAAAAGTAGAGAAGAAATGAAGTATGGTTACGAATGTTTGGGAAACAACCGGATTCTCTCAATTTTCTCTGACTAAATTGTGAAACATTTAATTTTTTTCATGCCGTAAACTACATTTTTAGGAGGGAGAACCAACAAAAATTGCACTCAACACTTTTTTTTATTGCAAGAAACGCGTTTAACTATTAATGACAACTGTAAAAATGACTAATTTTTAATTGACCGACAATTGTTTAAGAAAATTATCTGTTAAATGTTTCATGATTGTTTGAGAGCAAACAGTGTTCTTCCACATTGCTTGACTCACAGCATGCTTAAAATAGTCAGAGAAAAGTTTATTGTTTTCGACAAATGTTACTCAGGCAACGAGGGCAGTAAATGCCCATAATTAACACAATTTGAAAAAGAATACAAATTTTTTTAGTTTATGTAAACTAAATTTTGCAAAATTTCTGTGGCTACTTCAAGCTTTGTTTTAAGCTATTAAGATCTGTTTTTGTTAGATCTGTGCAGAAAATAACCTAAAAAAATTAATTATCGTCTTCAAGAATTTAATGAATTCCGTTTTGAGCTTAAAAAATGATTTATAGTATGTTTCCAAAGAAACGATTGCGACTTTTGAGCGGACTTGAGCCGGTGCCGTTTTTCGGAAACACACTATACGTTAATGTTCACAAAATCAAAAAAATTGGAAACAAAATAAAATTGTTTGCGTTCACTATAAAATTTTGCAACACTAATTGAAACCAACTAAAAAACGAACTAACAAAAGATTGCTATTCAAAACCTTCAAATTAATTAAAGGGCAGGGCTGGTATATTGACAGCATTTTTTTTCGAAATCAGGCCGGTCCCAGTACCGTAATTTCGGCTTTGCGAGCCTTTTTTTAAATGGTACGCATTCACGTATTGGATTTTTTTACACACACCGCAAATATAACTATTTTTTCTATTTCAACTGGGAGTGTGAAAATAAAATAAATTTACGCGATGGAAACGGATTTATATAGGGCATTTCCAAAACTGAGACAAGGAAAAGGGTATTTTCCTAAAGGACTAGGTACAATGGGTCCCGCCGCTATCGTCTAATTGTCTGCGCACTCCTCTGTTACAGTGCTATTTCGCATATTTTATTGATATTTACTTCGATGTTTCAAATCGTCAATGGTTAAATACCAAGGAAATCCAGGGTCATTCAAAAGTCGTCGTCTCAAGATTGGAAATAGACTATATTTCTTTCCACTTGCCATCAAGAACCGTAAAGAATTCATACCGCTCCATTCCTCAAATTAGTAAAACATTCGCTAAAGGAATCAAAAGTGAAGTAAAGTAAAACTGCATGAAAACAAAAAAATATCTATTTTCAGACGAAAAATGAAAAATTATTAAAAATTATATTTGATTTTCGAAAGTTTCATATTCCATTGACTATAAAAGTGGCCAATTGCGTATTGGAGTTTTAGATCCACAGTAAATATTCTCTGACTTCTGTTCAGATCAGCTGGGATAGTAAAAATGCAACAAATTTACGCAATGGAAATCGATTTTTATTTGTTCAGCCAAACTCTCAGACATCGGCATGCTTTGAAACCAGCTAGATTTGTCAAATTCCTGAAACATTCGCTTAAGAATATCAAAGCGAGATAATGTGTGTCCATTTTCAGACAAAACATAAAAAATCATATGATATTAAGCATGATTTTCGACTACTATCTTTTGCATATTCTGTTCACACAGAGTTAAGAAACAAGTAGTTAATATACACCCTTCTTTAGAAACATATATAGCAATGGTACAACTATCATTCCATAAACAATTGAATACAAAAAGCACTTTTTCAAATACAATTTTTTTGTACATTTGCACAATCAATTATTCAAATGTTCCAATTCACCCTGTTTTCTTTTCCCTGAACTCTGAAACACTGTTTTATGATCCCTGCCATTTACTCTGATCAGTTGAAGAGTGACAACCCCAGTTTACACCTCGCGCCAAATTTCCTCATTCACAGCAAGTTGTTTTTTAGTCTGGTTTTTGCAAAGATTTATGATGAAAACACTCTAGAATTTAATGATTTTCGATTTGAGTAAGCTATTTTAATGTTTAGCATATGGCTCGAAAAGCAAGGATCGCTAAAACTTTTTTAAAGCTATATATCAAAAAATAAAAATTTTAGCTTTTAAAATAATATTCAGTTAGGAAAGTTTCTTTTTTATTTTTCAACCCTCTTTAACAAGTGCAAAAATAAATAAATGATGTGTTTTTTTTGTTTCTTTTAAACGAAAGGCTAATCTGAAGGCAGCTTCAGAATATGTAAAACATTTAACCAAAACATTTTCTGAACATTTTAAAATATTTTGCAAAATGATAAATTTGGAAATTGCTCGTTTTATAAATTTCAAATTTGCAAATGGTCTCACAAAGGCAACCAAATACAAACAAGCTTGATTGCTACTTTTTCAAAACAAAAAAATAAGAAAAAAAAATTTTTGCAATTGAATGTAAATGTTAATCTTGTATTTCACATTTTGGTTTACGTTGTATTGTTATACTATATATTTTATTACATGTTTCAGTATCTTCATTAAAAATAGTTTTTCTTAAAAACAATTAAGCATCTCTACTTGGCATTAAAATAATTTTTCTCTTCATCTTTTTTGCTCATGATATCTCTGGGCACACTTTCAACCCTATTTCTTCACTTCTTCCAAACATTACGAAAATAATAATGGTATAATAAAAAAATAAAATTTCTAATTGAATTGTATGAACGAAATAATGTTTGAACAATTTCTTCAATAAAGAATTTTTGAATGACGACAATTGAATAAACAGATGCGTAGGCAGCGTAGTTTTAATAATCTCTAGGTAGTTTTTTTGCGCCATTCATTTACATGGAATTTTCAAATTGAAATACCGAATAACCAAATCTAGAAGAAATCCCTTTTTCTTTCAGTTTTTGTTCTTACCCGTTTTTTTTAATAGACGTGCTAGAACAAAAACTAACTATCGCAAAAAAAAACTATCACTTTCTACTGAAGTGCCGTGTCAAAAACCCTTTAACGAATTGGAAATTTACATATAGTTCTTTTTTCTCTCTTATAAGGCTTCAGGAAATGTTTCTGAAGCCCTTGAAGTGAGAAAACATGCAAAAGTGACGTCGAAACCAATCTTTAATTTTTGCACATATAATTTTTAAAAAATTCAATTTAGTCAATATTCATGTTTCATTTGCGTATTATAGCTTTAGACTAACGATCAAGCGTAATTCTCCAATTCGAAATTCTTCTGATTATATTTTAATGATGAAATATTTCCCTCTATTTTGTTTTTTATTTCAATTTCCTTTTGAAACATATTTATCCAATGTTTTAATGACTTTTAGTCTGCTTTGTTATCGTTAAGATACTTTTTAAAATTAAATCACCAATTCGGGATTTTCCTGTTAAAATGACTACGCTTTTATTAGGTGAAAATGCGCTTAGCTTCGAAAAGTAATGTTAAAACAAAACCAAAAAAAAACTTTTGTGTCCGCTTTTTATGTTTGCAGATGTTTTAAAATAGCTTTCAATCACCCCCGAGTGCTCGAAAAAGCCCAATTACGCCTTGATGTCCTCTCTTTGATTAGGTCAATGTTTTCAGTCTGTGATGCACTTTTCCGATTGACTTTCGGACTTCTCCATTTCACTCAGAAACACAACATTTCCAATTGACTTTTGTTACTTTTGAACTTTGAAAAATTTTTTTTTAAATAATATAATTGCATGTTTCAATTTCTTGCCTTTGCGCTAAAATTTTGATAGAAGTCAATGACCCATGAAAATGATCATATTTTATTATTTTGTACAATTATTTGTATTTTTAAATTTTTTTTATACAAATTTTTAATTTTTTTAATTTAAAAATTTTAGCTTTAAGATTTTAATATATGTTTCAAGAGTTGCATTACACATTGGTTTCAAATTTTACATATATGTTTTTAGCATATATGTTTTTAGCAGTGTTTGAATCTTTCATACATATTTTACGTCAGAATACCTCATTTCCATGACGGTAGGACCGCCAACTTCCATAAAAGAAAATTTTCATCAAAAATACGAAAAACATGACAAAAAGCGTACAATGAAACAAAAAAGCAAAAAATTTAAAAAGCCTTTTTGATTTAAATAACATCGCTTTTCTAAACGTCAAAATGTTCTATTCACATTTTAAGAGAAATCATTTTTTTTCCGCATTTTTTGTTCAATAGTTCTACTACATCCAAACGAAACTTTTTTTGTGAACAAAAAATAGTTTTGTTTATTGATTTTCTATTTATTTGCTCCACTTTTATAGAAAAAACCGCAAAGTTAAATTATCCTTTTCTTAAAATTAATTTACAAATATTTTTCTTTTTTTTTCAAGTTAAAAAGAACTTTTGTTCAAATGTAAGTTCGATAGCAAAATACTAACTGTACAAAGTTTGGTGGCAAACATTTTCGCAATTTTTTTTTGTTATGGGAGAGAAATGTTTTAGCCATATTTTGATGTGCACAAATTCCAAATGATTGTAATGTGTCGATAACTGGCGTTGAGTAAATTTCATATGCTTTCAAAAAGAATTTCAATATGTATTACTTTTTAAACGTTTGTAACAAAAAAAAATAACGCTTGTTCGTAAGAGTGGAGTCAAAAAAATCCTTCAGAAGGATAATGCCAGTTCAAATATATAACTTTGTAAAATATAGGCAATTTTGAGAACTTTGGTTTTGAAAATCCGTAATTGAAGTTCTTCATCTTTATTCTCTATCTCACGTTTTTCACAACAAAATTTATTTTGCTTAGGATTACTTCGACCAAACACTTTGTTTTATAACAATTTTTTGTTAGAAAAACTGCATTCTTTTTTTACAATTCATTGATTTTTCCAAGTCGAAAGTAGAAAAAATTGTAAGTGATTTCACACACAATAGATTAATGTTTATGAGACTGATTTTTTCTATTTTTCAATGTTTTGTCCGTATTTGAAGTACGAATACATTATTTTCTTGTCGGTTGGCTAGTTTTATCCATCGACATAAAAATCTTCGATAAAAACATGTTCCATTCACATTTAGAGAGGAAAAAATCCATTTAGTTCTGCATAAATACTATGCCATTCCGGTAAACACATTTTTATTTGTGATCAAAAAATTAGAGCAATCTTTAAAGCAAATTTAATTGGTTTTTACAAAACTGTCAACAAACCGATTTGTGTAAGTACGAATAATTAAGAGGTTGTAAATATAACTTAATAAATAAAAAAATGTAAAACTTCTTTGTCTGAAATTGGAGCGGCGAGCCGGAAAGATTTTAGTATTTTGATTTCAGTATTCTATGCAACATAATAACTAACTTCTAATCTTGTTTCTGAAAAGTTCAATTTAAGTTTTGTTTCTTTCATATAATTGATTTCAATGTTTTTTTCATATCTGGTCTGATTATCCTAATTTTCGTTCATAGGCTCTGTCACCAGAATGAAAAAATCTACTTGAGTTGAAAAATTCGGTATTCATTTCAAAGTTAAAACGGTAAAATCAATGCAGTCGAAAAGAACGAAAAATTAAAACAAAACTTTACCAAATCCGAAAATTATTTTTAGTATTTCATTTAAAAGATGTCGGTAAAAAAAGATGGTTAATTTCATGCAGATGGTTTTTCGATACGACCACTACAACTCATTTTTGATGAATAATATTTATTATAATATTTTGGAAATACATACAGTGTGATTTTTTCCTCACAAACACTTCTATATTCCATCGATGAGACACACAGATTCAGATCTATTTTTTTTAAAAATCATTTTTCTTTTCAATAAACTTGGGTTTTGAAAATCTTTTTTTTAGCTCCAGAAAAATGTTTTTTTTTTCATTTTGGTCATTCGTTTTTTTGTTGCTTCTGTGATTCACTGTTTTCTTCATTTTTGAAGTTAGAAATCTTCTAATCTTGTTAATTGTGCAAAGCACATAAAATTCTTTTTTGAGAGTGGCCATAAATTTGTCTTTTGATTTCCTTTGGATGCATTGAAAAAATATTTATCAATAAAGAGTGGAATTCTAATGTTTATTTTTATTCTAATGTTTATTGACTTGTCGCTGCATGCGTATTTTTTTAAGTTGAAAACCCAAACATTTCGGAATTTGCGGACCGTTAACGGATTCACTGACTTCTTTTTTTTTAAAAATGGCCCTTTGTAAGAAAGTGAAACATGGAAGTTTAGTTCATTAAATCTTTTAGCTTGCTAACAATTTCTTGAATCGTTGTCGTTTCCAAGTTTAAAGTGGTACAAAAATTAATAAAATATATTTTTAAACCAAGTCAAAACATAAAACACAACGCCTAAAACTGTACTAATTAGGAAGAAGAAAATGTAGAAACAAATTTATTCAAATTAAAAAAAACTTTATTCAGAGTTTTGTTATTATTTTGTAAAAGCTCGTCGTATCTTCCGAAATCGTCTTTTCGTCCTTTTCTTGAATCGACGAATTGGTTTTCCAATGTTCCTAAAAAGATAGAAAACTGACGATTGAAAATTGGAACTACATCATCGATCGAATTTTCTTGCGAACTTTCATCTAAGTGAGGAAGATAGTTACGAACATAAGAAAGGAGGTGTTTTGATCATTTTTGAATTGAACGCTTTTATGCTATTTGGAGAATAGAACTAATTTAGACCATTGAAAGTCTTTTTGACAGATCTGAATAGAGCAATCTTGTGAATCCGTATGTAGAACGGTTTCTTTAAAACATACAGGAAAAAATATTTTCCTTTGTTGAAAACACACACATATAGTCTGTTTTACACTTATTCAACCAAGCAAGATTTGAAACATTGAAGTGAACAGAGATATAATAAGCGAAAGAGCACTGTAAAAGAGGAGTGCCAGACAGCTAACAAAGATCGTTGCAGCACCAAAGTAAAAATTCGTTGGAAATGGAGTATGCATACATACATACAGTAACACACGCACACGCACACGCACACGCACACGCACACGCACACGCACACGCACACGCACACGCACACGCACACGCACACGCACACGCACACGCACACGCACACGCACACGCACACGCACACGCACACGCACACGCACACGCACACGCACACGCACACGCACACGCACACGCACACGCACACGCACACGCACACGCACACGCACACGCACACGCACACGCACACGCACACGCACACGCACACGCACACGCACACGCACACGCACACGCACACGCACACGCACACGCACACGCACACGCACACGCACACGCACACGCACACGCACACGCACACGCACACGCACACGCACACGCACACGCACACGCACACGCACACGCACACGCACACGCACACGCACACGCACACGCACACGCACACGCACACGCACACGCACACGCACACGCACACGCACACGCACACGCACACGCACACGCACACGCACACGCACACGCACACGCACACGCACACACGCCTACACGTAGTATCATTTTAAATGAAAAACGTGTTCAAGGGAAAATAATCGGAGCCATAAAAACTTAATAAATAAAAAAATGTAAAACTTCTTTGTCTGAAATTGGAGCGGCGAGCCGGAAAGATTTTAGTATTTTGATTTCAGTATTCTATGCAACATAATAACTAACTTCTAATCTTGTTTCTGAAAAGTTCAATTTAAGTTTTGTTTCTTTCATATAATTGATTTCAATGTTTTTTTCATATCTGGTCTGATTATCCTAATTTTCGTTCATAGGCTCTGTCACCAGAATGAAAAAATCTACTTGAGTTGAAAAATTCGGTATTCATTTCAAAGTTAAAACGGTAAAATCAATGCAGTCGAAAAGAACGAAAAATTAAAACAAAACTTTACCAAATCCAAAAATTATTTTTAGTATTTCATTTAAAAGATGTCGGTAAAAAAAGATGGTTAATTTCATGCAGATGGTTTTTCGATACGACCACTACAACTCATTTTTGATGAATAATATTTATTATAATATTTTGGAAATACATACAGTGTGATTTTTTCCTCACAAACACTTCTATATTCCATCGATGAGACACACAGATTCAGATCTATTTTTTTTAAAAATCATTTTTCTTTTCAATAAACTTGGGTTTTGAAAATCTTTTTTTTAGCTCCAGAAAAATGTTTTTTTTTTCATTTTGGTCATTCGTTTTTTTGTTGCTTCTGTGATTCACTGTTTTCTTCATTTTTGAAGTTAGAAATCTTCTAATCTTGTTAATTGTGCAAAGCACATAAAATTCTTTTTTGAGAGTGGCCATAAATTTGTCTTTTGATTTCCTTTGGATGCATTGAAAAAATATTTATCAATAAAGAGTGGAATTCTAATGTTTATTTTTATTCTAATGTTTATTGACTTGTCGCTGCATGCGTATTTTTTTAAGTTGAAAACCCAAACATTTCGGAATTTGCGGACCGTTAACGGATTCACTGACTTCTTTTTTTTTAAAAATGGCCCTTTGTAAGAAAGTGAAACATGGAAGTTTAGTTCATTAAATCTTTTAGCTTGCTAACAATTTCTTGAATCGTTGTCGTTTCCAAGTTTAAAGTGGTACAAAAATTAATAAAATATATTTTTAAACCAAGTCAAAACATAAAACACAACGCCTAAAACTGTACTAATTAGGAAGAAGAAAATGTAGAAACAAATTTATTCAAATTAAAAAAAACTTTATTCAGAGTTTTGTTATTATTTTGTAAAAGCTCGTCGTATCTTCCGAAATCGTCTTTTCGTCCTTTTCTTGAATCGACGAATTGGTTTTCCAATGTTCCTAAAAAGATAGAAAACTGACGATTGAAAATTGGAACTACATCATCGATCGAATTTTCTTGCGAACTTTCATCTAAGTGAGGAAGATAGTTACGAACATAAGAAAGGAGGTGTTTTGATCATTTTTGAATTGAACGCTTTTATGCTATTTGGAGAATAGAACTAATTTAGACCATTGAAAGTCTTTTTGACAGATCTGAATAGAGCAATCTTGTGAATCCGTATGTAGAACGGTTTCTTTAAAACATACAGGAAAAAATATTTTCCTTTGTTGAAAACACACACATATAGTCTGTTTTACACTTATTCAACCAAGCAAGATTTGAAACATTGAAGTGAACAGAGATATAATAAGCGAAAGAGCACTGTAAAAGAGGAGTGCCAGACAGCTAACAAAGATCGTTGCAGCACCAAAGTAAAAATTCGTTGGAAATGGAGTATGCATACATACATACAGTAACACACGCACACGCACACGCACACGCACACGCACACGCACACGCACACGCACACGCACACGCACACGCACACGCACACGCACACGCACACGCACACGCACACGCACACGCACACGCACACGCACACGCACACGCACACGCACACGCACACGCACACGCACACGCACACGCACACGCACACGCACACGCACACGCACACGCACACGCACACGCACACGCACACGCACACGCACACGCACACGCACACGCACACGCACACGCACACGCACACGCACACGCACACGCACACGCACACGCACACGCACACGCACACGCACACGCACACGCACACGCACACGCACACGCACACGCACACGCACACGCACACGCACACGCACACGCACACGCACACGCACACGCACACGCACACGCACACGCACACGCACACGCACACGCACACGCACACGCACACGCACACACGCCTACACGTAGTATCATTTTAAATGAAAAACGTGTTCAAGGGAAAATAATCGGAGCCATAAAAACTTAATAAATAAAAAAATGTAAAACTTCTTTGTCTGAAATTGGAGCGGCGAGCCGGAAAGATTTTAGTATTTTGATTTCAGTATTCTATGCAACATAATAACTAACTTCTAATCTTGTTTCTGAAAAGTTCAATTTAAGTTTTGTTTCTTTCATATAATTGATTTCAATGTTTTTTTCATATCTGGTCTGATTATCCTAATTTTCGTTCATAGGCTCTGTCACCAGAATGAAAAAATCTACTTGAGTTGAAAAATTCGGTATTCATTTCAAAGTTAAAACGGTAAAATCAATGCAGTCGAAAAGAACGAAAAATTAAAACAAAACTTTACCAAATCCAAAAATTATTTTTAGTATTTCATTTAAAAGATGTCGGTAAAAAAAGATGGTTAATTTCATGCAGATGGTTTTTCGATACGACCACTACAACTCATTTTTGATGAATAATATTTATTATAATATTTTGGAAATACATACAGTGTGATTTTTTCCTCACAAACACTTCTATATTCCATCGATGAGACACACAGATTCAGATCTATTTTTTTTAAAAATCATTTTTCTTTTCAATAAACTTGGGTTTTGAAAATCTTTTTTTTAGCTCCAGAAAAATGTTTTTTTTTTCATTTTGGTCATTCGTTTTTTTGTTGCTTCTGTGATTCACTGTTTTCTTCATTTTTGAAGTTAGAAATCTTCTAATCTTGTTAATTGTGCAAAGCACATAAAATTCTTTTTTGAGAGTGGCCATAAATTTGTCTTTGGTTTCCTTTGGATGCATTGAAAAAATATTTATCAATAAAGAGTGGAATTCTAATGTTTATTTTTATTCTAATGTTTATTGACTTGTCGCTGCATGCGTATTTTTTTAAGTTGAAAACCCAAACATTTCGGAATTTGCGGACCGTTAACGGATTCACTGACTTCTTTTTTTTTAAAAATGGCCCTTTGTAAGAAAGTGAAACATGGAAGTTTAGTTCATTAAATCTTTTAGCTTGCTAACAATTTCTTGAATCGTTGTCGTTTCCAAGTTTAAAGTGGTACAAAAATTAATAAAATATATTTTTAAACCAAGTCAAAACATAAAACACAACGCCTAAAACTGTACTAATTAGGAAGAAGAAAATGTAGAAACAAATTTATTCAAATTAAAAAAAACTTTATTCAGAGTTTTGTTATTATTTTGTAAAAGCTCGTCGTATCTTCCGAAATCGTCTTTTCGTCCTTTTCTTGAATCGACGAATTGGTTTTCCAATGTTCCTAAAAAGATAGAAAACTGACGATTGAAAATTGGAACTACATCATCGATCGAATTTTCTTGCGAACTTTCATCTAAGTGAGGAAGATAGTTACGAACATAAGAAAGGAGGTGTTTTGATCATTTTTGAATTGAACGCTTTTATGCTATTTGGAGAATAGAACTAATTTAGACCATTGAAAGTCTTTTTGACAGATCTGAATAGAGCAATCTTGTGAATCCGTATGTAGAACGGTTTCTTTAAAACATACAGGAAAAAATATTTTCCTTTGTTGAAAACACACACATATAGTCTGTTTTACACTTATTCAACCAAGCAAGATTTGAAACATTGAAGTGAACAGAGATATAATAAGCGAAAGAGCACTGTAAAAGAGGAGTTCCAGACAGCTAACAAAGATCGTTGCAGCACCAAAGTAAAAATTCGTTGGAAATGGAGTATGCATACATACATACAGTAACACACGCACACGCACACGCACACGCACACGCACACGCACACGCACACGCACACGCACACGCACACGCACACGCACACGCACACGCACACGCACACGCACACGCACACGCACACGCACACGCACACGCACACGCACACGCACACGCACACGCACACGCACACGCACACGCACACGCACACGCACACGCACACGCACACGCACACGCACACACGCCTACACGTAGTATCATTTTAAATGAAAAACGTGTTCAAGGGAAAATAATCGGAGCCATAAAAACTTAATAAATAAAAAAATGTAAAACTTCTTTGTCTGAAATTGGAGCGGCGAGCCGGAAAGATTTTAGTATTTTGATTTCAGTATTCTATGCAACATAATAACTAACTTCTAATCTTGTTTCTGAAAAGTTCAATTTAAGTTTTGTTTCTTTCATATAATTGATTTCAATGTTTTTTTCATATCTGGTCTGATTATCCTAATTTTCGTTCATAGGCTCTGTCACCAGAATGAAAAAATCTACTTGAGTTGAAAAATTCGGTATTCATTTCAAAGTTAAAACGGTAAAATCAATGCAGTCGAAAAGAACGAAAAATTAAAACAAAACTTTACCAAATCCAAAAATTATTTTTAGTATTTCATTTAAAAGATGTCGGTAAAAAAAGATGGTTAATTTCATGCAGATGGTTTTTCGATACGACCACTACAACTCATTTTTGATGAATAATATTTATTATAATATTTTGGAAATACATACAGTGTGATTTTTTCCTCACAAACACTTCTATATTCCATCGATGAGACACACAGATTCAGATCTATTTTTTTTAAAAATCATTTTTCTTTTCAATAAACTTGGGTTTTGAAAATCTTTTTTTTAGCTCCAGAAAAATGTTTTTTTTTTCATTTTGGTCATTCGTTTTTTTGTTGCTTCTGTGATTCACTGTTTTCTTCATTTTTGAAGTTAGAAATCTTCTAATCTTGTTAATTGTGCAAAGCACATAAAATTCTTTTTTGAGAGTGGCCATAAATTTGTCTTTTGATTTCCTTTGGATGCATTGAAAAAATATTTATCAATAAAGAGTGGAATTCTAATGTTTATTTTTATTCTAATGTTTATTGACTTGTCGCTGCATGCGTATTTTTTTAAGTTGAAAACCCAAACATTTCGGAATTTGCGGACCGTTAACGGATTCACTGACTTCTTTTTTTTTAAAAATGGCCCTTTGTAAGAAAGTGAAACATGGAAGTTTAGTTCATTAAATCTTTTAGCTTGCTAACAATTTCTTGAATCGTTGTCGTTTCCAAGTTTAAAGTGGTACAAAAATTAATAAAATATATTTTTAAACCAAGTCAAAACATAAAACACAACGCCTAAAACTGTACTAATTAGGAAGAAGAAAATGTAGAAACAAATTTATTCAAATTAAAAAAAACTTTATTCAGAGTTTTGTTATTATTTTGTAAAAGCTCGTCGTATCTTCCGAAATCGTCTTTTCGTCCTTTTCTTGAATCGACGAATTGGTTTTCCAATGTTCCTAAAAAGATAGAAAACTGACGATTGAAAATTGGAACTACATCATCGATCGAATTTTCTTGCGAACTTTCATCTAAGTGAGGAAGATAGTTACGAACATAAGAAAGGAGGTGTTTTGATCATTTTTGAATTGAACGCTTTTATGCTATTTGGAGAATAGAACTAATTTAGACCATTGAAAGTCTTTTTGACAGATCTGAATAGAGCAATCTTGTGAATCCGTATGTAGAACGGTTTCTTTAAAACATACAGGAAAAAATATTTTCCTTTGTTGAAAACACACACATATAGTCTGTTTTACACTTATTCAACCAAGCAAGATTTGAAACATTGAAGTGAACAGAGATATAATAAGCGAAAGAGCACTGTAAAAGAGGAGTGCCAGACAGCTAACAAAGATCGTTGCAGCACCAAAGTAAAAATTCGTTGGAAATGGAGTATGCATACATACATACAGTAACACACGCACACGCACACGCACACGCACACGCACACGCACACGCACACGCACACGCACACGCACACGCACACGCACACGCACACGCACACGCACACGCACACGCACACGCACACGCACACGCACACGCACACGCACACGCACACGCACACGCACACGCACACGCACACGCACACGCACACGCACACGCACACGCACACGCACACGCACACGCACACGCACACGCACACGCACACGCACACGCACACGCACACGCACACGCACACGCACACGCACACGCACACGCACACGCACACGCACACGCACACGCACACGCACACGCACACGCACACGCACACGCACACGCACACGCACACGCACACGCACACGCACACGCACACGCACACGCACACGCACACGCACACGCACACGCACACGCACACGCACACGCACACGCACACGCACACGCACACACGCCTACACGTAGTATCATTTTAAATGAAAAACGTGTTCAAGGGAAAATAATCGGAGCCATAAAAACTTAATAAATAAAAAAATGTAAAACTTCTTTGTCTGAAATTGGAGCGGCGAGCCGGAAAGATTTTAGTATTTTGATTTCAGTATTCTATGCAACATAATAACTAACTTCTAATCTTGTTTCTGAAAAGTTCAATTTAAGTTTTGTTTCTTTCATATAATTGATTTCAATGTTTTTTTCATATCTGGTCTGATTATCCTAATTTTCGTTCATAGGCTCTGTCACCAGAATGAAAAAATCTACTTGAGTTGAAAAATTCGGTATTCATTTCAAAGTTAAAACGGTAAAATCAATGCAGTCGAAAAGAACGAAAAATTAAAACAAAACTTTACCAAATCCAAAAATTATTTTTAGTATTTCATTTAAAAGATGTCGGTAAAAAAAGATGGTTAATTTCATGCAGATGGTTTTTCGATACGACCACTACAACTCATTTTTGATGAATAATATTTATTATAATATTTTGGAAATACATACAGTGTGATTTTTTCCTCACAAACACTTCTATATTCCATCGATGAGACACACAGATTCAGATCTATTTTTTTTAAAAATCATTTTTCTTTTCAATAAACTTGGGTTTTGAAAATCTTTTTTTTAGCTCCAGAAAAATGTTTTTTTTTTCATTTTGGTCATTCGTTTTTTTGTTGCTTCTGTGATTCACTGTTTTCTTCATTTTTGAAGTTAGAAATCTTCTAATCTTGTTAATTGTGCAAAGCACATAAAATTCTTTTTTGAGAGTGGCCATAAATTTGTCTTTTGATTTCCTTTGGATGCATTGAAAAAATATTTATCAATAAAGAGTGGAATTCTAATGTTTATTTTTATTCTAATGTTTATTGACTTGTCGCTGCATGCGTATTTTTTTAAGTTGAAAACCCAAACATTTCGGAATTTGCGGACCGTTAACGGATTCACTGACTTCTTTTTTTTTAAAAATGGCCCTTTGTAAGAAAGTGAAACATGGAAGTTTAGTTCATTAAATCTTTTAGCTTGCTAACAATTTCTTGAATCGTTGTCGTTTCCAAGTTTAAAGTGGTACAAAAATTAATAAAATATATTTTTAAACCAAGTCAAAACATAAAACACAACGCCTAAAACTGTACTAATTAGGAAGAAGAAAATGTAGAAACAAATTTATTCAAATTAAAAAAAACTTTATTCAGAGTTTTGTTATTATTTTGTAAAAGCTCGTCGTATCTTCCGAAATCGTCTTTTCGTCCTTTTCTTGAATCGACGAATTGGTTTTCCAATGTTCCTAAAAAGATAGAAAACTGACGATTGAAAATTGGAACTACATCATCGATCGAATTTTCTTGCGAACTTTCATCTAAGTGAGGAAGATAGTTACGAACATAAGAAAGGAGGTGTTTTGATCATTTTTGAATTGAACGCTTTTATGCTATTTGGAGAATAGAACTAATTTAGACCATTGAAAGTCTTTTTGACAGATCTGAATAGAGCAATCTTGTGAATCCGTATGTAGAACGGTTTCTTTAAAACATACAGGAAAAAATATTTTCCTTTGTTGAAAACACACACATATAGTCTGTTTTACACTTATTCAACCAAGCAAGATTTGAAACATTGAAGTGAACAGAGATATAATAAGCGAAAGAGCACTGTAAAAGAGGAGTGCCAGACAGCTAACAAAGATCGTTGCAGCACCAAAGTAAAAATTCGTTGGAAATGGAGTATGCATACATACATACAGTAACACACGCACACGCACACGCACACGCACACGCACACGCACACGCACACGCACACGCACACGCACACGCACACGCACACGCACACGCACACGCACACGCACACGCACACGCACACGCACACGCACACGCACACGCACACGCACACGCACACGCACACGCACACGCACACGCACACGCACACGCACACGCACACGCACACGCACACGCACACGCACACGCACACGCACACGCACACGCACACGCACACGCACACGCACACGCACACGCACACGCACACGCACACGCACACGCACACGCACACGCACACGCACACGCACACGCACACGCACACGCACACGCACACGCACACGCACACGCACACGCACACGCACACGCACACGCACACGCACACGCACACGCACACGCACACGCACACGCACACGCACACGCACACGCACACGCACACGCACACGCACACGCACACGCACACGCACACGCACACGCACACGCACACGCACACGCACACGCACACGCACACGCACACGCACACGCACACGCACACGCACACACGCCTACACGTAGTATCATTTTAAATGAAAAACGTGTTCAAGGGAAAATAATCGGAGCCATAAAAACTTAATAAATAAAAAAATGTAAAACTTCTTTGTCTGAAATTGGAGCGGCGAGCCGGAAAGATTTTAGTATTTTGATTTCAGTATTCTATGCAACATAATAACTAACTTCTAATCTTGTTTCTGAAAAGTTCAATTTAAGTTTTGTTTCTTTCATATAATTGATTTCAATGTTTTTTTCATATCTGGTCTGATTATCCTAATTTTCGTTCATAGGCTCTGTCACCAGAATGAAAAAATCTACTTGAGTTGAAAAATTCGGTATTCATTTCAAAGTTAAAACGGTAAAATCAATGCAGTCGAAAAGAACGAAAAATTAAAACAAAACTTTACCAAATCCAAAAATTATTTTTAGTATTTCATTTAAAAGATGTCGGTAAAAAAAGATGGTTAATTTCATGCAGATGGTTTTTCGATACGACCACTACAACTCATTTTTGATGAATAATATTTATTATAATATTTTGGAAATACATACAGTGTGATTTTTTCCTCACAAACACTTCTATATTCCATCGATGAGACACACAGATTCAGATCTATTTTTTTTAAAAATCATTTTTCTTTTCAATAAACTTGGGTTTTGAAAATCTTTTTTTTAGCTCCAGAAAAATGTTTTTTTTTTCATTTTGGTCATTCGTTTTTTTGTTGCTTCTGTGATTCACTGTTTTCTTCATTTTTGAAGTTAGAAATCTTCTAATCTTGTTAATTGTGCAAAGCACATAAAATTCTTTTTTGAGAGTGGCCATAAATTTGTCTTTTGATTTCCTTTGGATGCATTGAAAAAATATTTATCAATAAAGAGTGGAATTCTAATGTTTATTTTTATTCTAATGTTTATTGACTTGTCGCTGCATGCGTATTTTTTTAAGTTGAAAACCCAAACATTTCGGAATTTGCGGACCGTTAACGGATTCACTGACTTCTTTTTTTTTAAAAATGGCCCTTTGTAAGAAAGTGAAACATGGAAGTTTAGTTCATTAAATCTTTTAGCTTGCTAACAATTTCTTGAATCGTTGTCGTTTCCAAGTTTAAAGTGGTACAAAAATTAATAAAATATATTTTTAAACCAAGTCAAAACATAAAACACAACGCCTAAAACTGTACTAATTAGGAAGAAGAAAATGTAGAAACAAATTTATTCAAATTAAAAAAAACTTTATTCAGAGTTTTGTTATTATTTTGTAAAAGCTCGTCGTATCTTCCGAAATCGTCTTTTCGTCCTTTTCTTGAATCGACGAATTGGTTTTCCAATGTTCCTAAAAAGATAGAAAACTGACGATTGAAAATTGGAACTACATCATCGATCGAATTTTCTTGCGAACTTTCATCTAAGTGAGGAAGATAGTTACGAACATAAGAAAGGAGGTGTTTTGATCATTTTTGAATTGAACGCTTTTATGCTATTTGGAGAATAGAACTAATTTAGACCATTGAAAGTCTTTTTGACAGATCTGAATAGAGCAATCTTGTGAATCCGTATGTAGAACGGTTTCTTTAAAACATACAGGAAAAAATATTTTCCTTTGTTGAAAACACACACATATAGTCTGTTTTACACTTATTCAACCAAGCAAGATTTGAAACATTGAAGTGAACAGAGATATAATAAGCGAAAGAGCACTGTAAAAGAGGAGTGCCAGACAGCTAACAAAGATCGTTGCAGCACCAAAGTAAAAATTCGTTGGAAATGGAGTATGCATACATACATACAGTAACACACGCACACGCACACGCACACGCACACGCACACGCACACGCACACGCACACGCACACGCACACGCACACGCACACGCACACGCACACGCACACGCACACGCACACGCACACGCACACGCACACGCACACGCACACGCACACGCACACGCACACGCACACGCACACGCACACGCACACGCACACGCACACGCACACGCACACGCACACGCACACGCACACGCACACGCACACGCACACGCACACGCACACGCACACGCACACGCACACGCACACGCACACGCACACGCACACGCACACGCACACACGCCTACACGTAGTATCATTTTAAATGAAAAACGTGTTCAAGGGAAAATAATCGGAGCCATAAAAACTTAATAAATAAAAAAATGTAAAACTTCTTTGTCTGAAATTGGAGCGGCGAGCCGGAAAGATTTTAGTATTTTGATTTCAGTATTCTATGCAACATAATAACTAACTTCTAATCTTGTTTCTGAAAAGTTCAATTTAAGTTTTGTTTCTTTCATATAATTGATTTCAATGTTTTTTTCATATCTGGTCTGATTATCCTAATTTTCGTTCATAGGCTCTGTCACCAGAATGAAAAAATCTACTTGAGTTGAAAAATTCGGTATTCATTTCAAAGTTAAAACGGTAAAATCAATGCAGTCGAAAAGAACGAAAAATTAAAACAAAACTTTACCAAATCCAAAAATTATTTTTAGTATTTCATTTAAAAGATGTCGGTAAAAAAAGATGGTTAATTTCATGCAGATGGTTTTTCGATACGACCACTACAACTCATTTTTGATGAATAATATTTATTATAATATTTTGGAAATACATACAGTGTGATTTTTTCCTCACAAACACTTCTATATTCCATCGATGAGACACACAGATTCAGATCTATTTTTTTTAAAAATCATTTTTCTTTTCAATAAACTTGGGTTTTGAAAATCTTTTTTTTAGCTCCAGAAAAATGTTTTTTTTTTCATTTTGGTCATTCGTTTTTTTGTTGCTTCTGTGATTCACTGTTTTCTTCATTTTTGAAGTTAGAAATCTTCTAATCTTGTTAATTGTGCAAAGCACATAAAATTCTTTTTTGAGAGTGGCCATAAATTTGTCTTTGGTTTCCTTTGGATGCATTGAAAAAATATTTATCAATAAAGAGTGGAATTCTAATGTTTATTTTTATTCTAATGTTTATTGACTTGTCGCTGCATGCGTATTTTTTTAAGTTGAAAACCCAAACATTTCGGAATTTGCGGACCGTTAACGGATTCACTGACTTCTTTTTTTTTAAAAATGGCCCTTTGTAAGAAAGTGAAACATGGAAGTTTAGTTCATTAAATCTTTTAGCTTGCTAACAATTTCTTGAATCGTTGTCGTTTCCAAGTTTAAAGTGGTACAAAAATTAATAAAATATATTTTTAAACCAAGTCAAAACATAAAACACAACGCCTAAAACTGTACTAATTAGGAAGAAGAAAATGTAGAAACAAATTTATTCAAATTAAAAAAAACTTTATTCAGAGTTTTGTTATTATTTTGTAAAAGCTCGTCGTATCTTCCGAAATCGTCTTTTCGTCCTTTTCTTGAATCGACGAATTGGTTTTCCAATGTTCCTAAAAAGATAGAAAACTGACGATTGAAAATTGGAACTACATCATCGATCGAATTTTCTTGCGAACTTTCATCTAAGTGAGGAAGATAGTTACGAACATAAGAAAGGAGGTGTTTTGATCATTTTTGAATTGAACGCTTTTATGCTATTTGGAGAATAGAACTAATTTAGACCATTGAAAGTCTTTTTGACAGATCTGAATAGAGCAATCTTGTGAATCCGTATGTAGAACGGTTTCTTTAAAACATACAGGAAAAAATATTTTCCTTTGTTGAAAACACACACATATAGTCTGTTTTACACTTATTTAACCAAGCAAGATTTGAAACATTGAAGTGAACAGAGATATAATAAGCGAAAGAGCACTGTAAAAGAGGAGTGCCAGACAGCTAACAAAGATCGTTGCAGCACCAAAGTAAAAATTCGTTGGAAATGGAGTATGCATACATACATACAGTAACACACGCACACGCACACGCACACGCACACGCACACGCACACGCAGACGCACACGCACACGCACACGCACACGCACACGCACACGCACACGCACACGCACACGCACACGCACACGCACACGCACACGCACACGCACACGCACACGCACACGCACACGCACACGCACACGCACACGCACACGCACACGCACACGCACACGCACACGCACACGCACACGCACACGCACACGCACACGCACACGCACACGCACACGCACACGCACACGCACACGCACACGCACACGCACACGCACACGCACACGCCTACACGTAGTATCATTTTAAATGAAAAACGTGTTCAAGGGAAAATAATCGGAGCCATAAAAACAAGGAATGTTTCTATTTTTGTTTCATATGTGACTCAGCATCGCCACTACTTGAACAAAACATTTTCAAAAAAAAATTCCAGAAATGTTGAGAGCGCCTAATAGTTGGAAAAAATTAATCATATATGAAAATATTTCGTTTAAAGTTGTTCTTTTTGTTTTTTTTTCTAAAATAGAAAAAAACATAATTCAAACAGACCTTGTAATGGTTTTTTTTTGAAAACCGCCCAAAATATAAATTAACGATTTTTTGATGTTCCATTTCTGGTTCTTGTATTTTTGTCTTACAAATTATTGATAAGAACATCATTTCTAATGGTTAAAATAAAGAATACATTCTGGGATACGATATCTGTAAGCCTCGAGCGGCCAAGATTGGTCAAGTGTTCCAAGAAGAAACAAGGTCGCAAAAATGAAAAAAATACAAATATGAGTGGAAATTAAGGTCGTTGGAAAGTCGGCGACCTTTAATTAGAATTAGACTATATCAGAAAATATGCATAATTTTTGTCTAAGGCAATGAAAATTAGTTTTGCCCAAATTTGTACTTTTTCTCTTTTGGTTTCACTATTGTGCATTGTATGTAGTATATATTACTCAGTCAATTTTAACAGAAAAACAGCTAAAATTTAGAAGTTTTACCAAAACTGCTTCGGAATAACGTGCCAATGTTTTGATGTTGTTACTAGAGTAACTCGTGCAATATGGGATACTCAGGCCGTTTACGCAGCCAAAATCGCCGAACATGTTATGCCTCTTGTCATTGTCTCTGACATGTTTCTGAAGGGTGACAGCTAAATTTTACATCTCGCGCTAAACTTCCGCTATTTTCTTGAGATGTTTTTTTTCGTTTAGTTCGTCAATAATATTTTTTGCCTTCTATAAATTAATGACATCCGATTTGAGTAAGCTATTTTAAGGTTTAGTGTTCAAACAACATCGAAAAGCAAACATCGCATTTTTTTTACTTCATACCGCAACACCAGATTGACAATAATCGAAAAGCTGAAGTTGCTTTCCGAGTGCGTATAAACGCCGAAATCAGCCAAAAGCCACAAAAAGGTTTTTGAACTTTGTTCAAAAAGCGATGTTCCTTGATTTTTGTCAATTTCAGTGTATTTAATAAGCGTAAACAAAATTTTCGTTTATAATTGCATTTATTTGAGGTTAGACGTTTAAATTCGCAAAAACCACTTGCACCAGTGTGTTGCACGTACGTTTTTACATATAGTCGTATCCAGTTTTTATATAATTAGTTTAAAGAAAAAAAGTTTAGGCAGTGTTTCAAAAAAGTTTTATTAAAAACAGGGTTTTAATGAAAATGGTTCTAGTTCATTAAGCAATCGATGACAATTACGATATTTGTTATATTTTTTTCTTCGGCGTTTTTGTTTTTCTTTGTTACACGCTTTGAAATATATCTTTTTGCGACTATGGTAATTTTTAAAAAAATAAAATAATTCAACATTTCCATGGTTTGTTAGGCAGCAATTGCAAATTTAACATTTGCATGGGAAAATGTTAGAACTTGAATGAGTTTTGTGTCTGTGTGTGTGTTTTTTTTTTTTTTACAAATTTTGTTTTCAAAATTCATTCTTGATCCTTTTTTTATTTTTTTTTCAAACTTTAGTTGTTTTTTTCCTAGCTTTGTTTAGCTTTGTTTTTTCCCTATTGTTTTTCCTAATGCGATAAATAGTGAAATAAGTAAGAAGCATTCAATAAAAATTTACAGTGTCTGCTTTTCTCTAAAAAAGCAAAATGTTTAAAAAAAAAGTTTTCTTAACAAAATTTAAGTTAAAATATTTTGTTTTTCTTTACAAAAGTTTATTTTCTTTTTTCAAAAATCTTAATATAAGTTTTTTCACTAAATGTTTCAACAACTTCGTTTAAGAAGTTTTATTAAATTTATAACACTCGGTACGAAAACCACATGGCAAGTCAAGTCAAGTTGTTTTTTTTTTCCAAAACTGCTCCGAGGAACTTTTTTTTACTTTATTATTTATTTGTTTTTTAAATTAAAAAAAATATAAAAAAAAATTTTATAAAAAAAAAAGTTACAGTTGCACCATAAAGTTTTGTATCTTGAAGAGAAAAGTTCAGGAAATGTTTACAAAACCCACGAAGTGAGCAAACAGAGAAAGTGACGTCACAAAAAACCGTTACTTTTTCGAAATATTTCTTAAAAAATTTAACACCTTCAAGTTACATGTTTCACTTGCCTGGCATTGCTTTAGACTGATGAAAAAGCGTGATTCTTGTCATTCAGGCGAAAAAAGTTTTTAAAAAAATCGTGGAAAAAGTTTCAAAATTTCAAAATTCTCTTTTACACATTTGAACTTTCTTCAAAGGTGTTCAGATTGGTAACAATGGGAATGTCTTAAATGTATTGAGTCCAGTCGATTGTCTCCAAAACTGCCGAAATTTCACGAATTTTTTTATTCATTGAACCTCGTTTTTTAACAAATTCACCAAATTAGAAATTGCTTGATACAAAACTACTTTTCAACTAGCTGGTAAATTTTTTAGTTTAGGGAAAAAATCGGACTCTGACTGATTCTGATCGAGGGAATTATAAGCCACAAAAAAAATTAAATAGTCAAAATTTCAATTTCGAATAAGTTTCTTCACAAATTGCATGTTTCAAGTGTTTGACAAATAAAAACAAATTGTCGGTGTCTCGTTGTTAAAAAAATATCTATCGAAAAATAATAAAATATCGAAAAATAAGAAAAAAAAAAAAAAAAAAAAAAAAAAATATCGCGTCTTGTTAAAAAAATACTTAGTATCTGTCATTCTTACTTCTGAGGTTCAGGGAAAAGATTCAAATTGCATATCATAACACGAAAAAAAGATAAACATATGGGATTACGCAATAAAAGTTGGGCCGACGAGAACGATTTGCGCATCAAAGTTTTCAATCTATGCTGCACCAATTTATTTCAATTTTTAATATAGTTCAAATTGGGCTTGGGAAATGAACACTGTTTTTTTAAGGAAACGAAGGGTGTTCATACTTTAAATCAAATTTTTGTTTTCTTAATAAATATCTGGTACTCACCTACACCTTTTTATATGCTAAATTCTGCTTCCTGCTTGATTGCTTAACTCCTTGTAATTTTTAAAGCAATTTAAAATTTGTGCCATTTTTTTTCATTTTTTATGTAGTAATTTGACTGCCATGCGTTAAAACAAAAGTGGCAATGTTTTATTTAACAAGTTTCGTATTTAAAAGAGAGTGAAACCAAATTAATGTTTCAAACTATTGTGAACTAAGAGATTTATTACTTGTAATCGATACGCTTAGAAGCCCAAGGTCAAAATGCATTTTTTCGAGTGCTTTGAACTTCGGATAATTTTGTAAGCGATTTTTCACTTAATAATTTACATCATCACCACTTTCTCGTCGAATCATAATACACTTGGAACAATTCAAAATAGTCAATTCTTTAAAATTCCATAAAAAATTTTTGTTTTTTAGAGAGTTTTACGAAATGTTTCTGAAGCTCTTAAAGAGAGCAAACACACAAAAAAGTGGCGTCAACATAAATGTTTAGATTTTGTCAATTTTTCTGTAATTTTTTTTGTTATAGTCGATTCTCTCCAAAACCGCTCTAGGTAATTTTTAAGTATTTTTTCTCTTGTTTTATTGGTTTTAAATTTATTCTCCAAATCAGAAATTGCTGATACAGTTACTATTCATCTAGCTGGTAATTTTTCTAGTTTAGGAAAAAATCGGACTCACACTGATTCTGAATGAGGGAACGAGACGCAATTAAAAAAATGATAAAATTTCGATTTCGAGGTTTTTTTAAGTTTTTTTTTTTTGCAAAATGCATGTTTCAAGTGTTCGGTAAAAGAAAACAAATTGCCGGTGTGTCGTTGATTCCTTTGAAGGGATTTTGTTTATGTTTCTCTTGCTCTCGCTCTCACACTCTCTCTATCTCTAACCTTTTAACTTTGAAGCTGTAGGTTTTTCAACAAAGAAAATAGCTTTCAGTAATGTTTGAATCTATGCTATATCGGTTATTCCAATTTTCCATAAAGTTAAAATTGGGCATAGGAGAGAAAAACATGGTTTTTTTATTCTAACAATCTATTTTTCAATGTCTGAATGAATAACAAAAACTGGTACTCACCTGTCGCCAAATCGGAATCATTCCAATAAAATTAGAATGTTCTAGTGATCCTCTGTTGACATTGAAGTTCGTAGTCTAATCAGTAGACGAATGTGCATGCTTTGCACATTTCCGCAATTTGCATATCTTTTCATTTTGGCGACAACTAAATGTTGAATTTCCTCGAGTTTCTGTGTTGAGTTTCTTGTATTTTTCTGAAAACTTTTCCTTCTCTCAATTCTAAATTCGGCTCCCTTTTTTCAGCGTTTTCTCACCATTTTCATTTTTATTGTTACTCTTGGACGTCTCACACATTTCTGTCTTTATTAATGACTTTGAATCGTTAAAAACCGGAGAGTTCCAGTTTTTTAACATTTTTTAATCGTTTGATATATAGGTGACAGGAAATGTGTCTAAACCACTTGCAGTGTTCGAAACATACAAAAACTGGTAAAGAAATCATTTTTTCCCGCTTTTATTTATCTGCTACTTTTTGAAAACAAATTATTGCTTCTTAAGAATTTATCCGATTGACTGAAATAAATAATCGTTATAAAAATAAAAATTCTTTATAAAAATAAAAATTTCATGGTTTCTATTTATCACTCAAAATGCGAAATACAAAAGTGGGCATAACAGATTAAAAAAGGTTTTTCATACTCTAAATCTATTTTTTAATGCCTTGTTTGATCATAGAAACTCAAAATGTAAAATAAGTACCGAATGGAAAAATTATTTACAATTTTTTTAACAATCTCATAACAAAATAGTTATTTGTCTTGAAAACGAATCAAATATAAAAAAAACTTTTTATACTATTGTTTTCTAGCTTGAATGTTTCGGTTATTTGTATAATGTACAAACGAAAAAGGGCCGCAATGGATTTTCTCGCAGTCCGTTCTAAATTATAAATTTCTTTTTTCATCTCCGATACTTCTTCTTGAAACATGTGTAAAAAGTTAATTTACAGTTTTGTTATCATTTTTTATTGGGGAGGATAAACGATTTTCGAGTTTTCAACAAATTACTTACTTGTTTTGACACAAATGCAAAATATAAATTTTTTAGGGTTCTCTCTGTTCCTGATTTTTTTTTCAATTCTTGATTGTAGTATAAATATCAAGTTTGAAGTTTTCTTCGAGCAATTGCAAGTTGCACCTGCTTTTTTATGTAGGGTCTAAAAGAACGCGTTTTAAACTTTTTCGTTTAAATTTTCTTTGTTTAAAACGTTTTTAAAAAAAACTATAACAGTCGCAAAACATGTTTTTTCTTTTTTATTTCAATGTCTCCCTCACATGCCTATATTTGGAAAATTTTCAATTTTCAAACTGTTCCTTATTGTTGTTTTTTAATCTTCTATAAAATTTCAGGACATCTCTTAAAGAAAAACATATAAAAAAGTGACGTATGAATAAGTTGATGTAAACTGTTTTTCCCCAACTTTTCGCCTTCTGTTTTTCGAAGTAACTGTTTTATTATTGCTGTTTAAACGTTGCAAAAACCGTAAAGTTTTTTTTCGTAAAAAAAACAATAAGTTCAAAACCTTTTCAAGGCGTAAATTGCAAAAACCAGTTTGGTCGGTGTTTAACTTTTTCTTGGGGAGAATGTTCATATCCTAAGCTTTTTTCGAACAATTTTTTGTTCAAATATTCATTAGATCCCATTTTTTCTCCAAGTTTTTAATTTTTTGTGGGTTATAATTTTCTTTCCTATCGTATTAACGATGACAATTTTGGTAAGAAAAAAAAGTTCAAAATCACAATTAAAAAAAATATATATATATATTTGGTTGATTGTTTCAATTTTTTCAGTTTTTAAACAAAACTTTGGTTGGAGTCGTTTTTCAAGGCGCCAATTCGCCAAAACCAATTTGGACGTTGTTACTAATTTATTCTTTAGATTTTTCACAGCATTTCTTTCATACGATTTTTTTTCCAACATTATGTTTCTCATTTATTCATTGTTTCCAATTTTTTCTTTTTCAGTCCCTCAGCATTTATATTCTATCCTGCGGAATGAATTTAAAAAATTAAATTAAAATCACTTTTTATTGACTGTTTCATTTGCCTGGCAAAACACATATGTAGCAAAGATTGCCGTTTGTCTGTAGAAACTTTCTTTTTATCACACCATCTTTAGCATAAATTGAGGAAAACATTCAGATAATTAAATTTTTTCTTGAGAAAAGTAGAAATGGTGTCATTTTTTTTTACTTTTTTGCATGGCATTTGCAAGTTTCATTTTGTTTTCGAAACCATAAGTTCTCAACAAATGCGTTCTTCGTATTGTTCAGACAATTGAAAAGGGTCAAAGATGGACAAAAATGTTGTGTGTTTTTTTCTACATTTATAGACATTTTTAAACAACCTTTAATTACTCAAAAGTGTCCAAACAGCCTGATTGCGGCTTGGATGGCTTTTCTTTCATTAGGTCAGTGTTTTCATTCTGGGATGCACTTTTCTCTTAAATTGCCAATTTCTGCTTTGGATGTAAAAGTAAATTTATATTTTTTAAAACTGCAATGCAATTCCATGTATATATTGTGAAAATTGTGAAAAGATTCGAGTCCGACAATAAATTTTTTTAAATGTTTTTCAGAAAGTGTATCGTAAATTGACTTTAAAAATAAAAAAATACGAATTATTTTCGCTGCAAAGAAATTGTTTCCCTACCTTTTATTTAATTTTTATTTTCATAATTCCAAAAATTCATATTGTAAACGAACCATGAATTATATTATCTCATAGAAAATGGGGTTTTTCAACAAATTGCCCTTGTTTCAGATTTTTCAGAAATCTGTAGAAAGGGTATCAAATTGGAAACAATTCATCCAAAATCTTTTTCTGAATGAACCGATCTATGACAAACTTACATTTAGCTTTTGAATTTTAATTGGAAATGCATTTCCCTCTTCATTTAGAAGGGTAAACATTTTATTTATTTATTTTTCGATTTATGGAGCAAACAGTTGTGATTATTTTCTACATTCTCTTTTTTAAATAGTTGTTAAATACATCTTTTTCTCTGTCTCTCTGTCTCTCTGTCTCTCTGTCTCTCTGTCTCTCTGTCTCTCTGTCTCTCTGTCTCTCTGTCTCTCTGTCTCTCTGTCTCTCTGTCTCTCTGTCTCTCTGTCTCTCTGTCTCTCTGTCTCTCTGTCTCTCTGTCTCTTTGTCTCTCTGTCTCTCTGTCTCTCTGTCTTTCTGTCTCTCTGTCTCTCTGTGTCTCTGTCTCTCTATCTCTATGTCTCTCTGTCTCTCTGTCTCTCTATCTCTCTGTCTCTCTGTCTCTCTGTCTCTCTGTCTCTCTGTCTCTCTGTCTTTCTGTCTCTCTGTCTCTCTGTCTCTCTGTCTCTCTATCTCTATGTCTCTCTGTCTCTCTCTGTCTCTCTATCTCTCTATCTCTCGGGCTCTCTGTCTCTCTGTCTCTCTGTCTCTCTGTTTCTCTGTCTCTCTGTCTCTCTGTCTCTCTGTCTCTCTGTCTCTCTGTCTCTCTGTCTCTCTGTCTCTCTGTCTCTCTGTCTCTCTGTCTCTCTGTCTCTCTGTCTCTCTGTCTCTCTGTCTCTCTGTCTCTCTGTCTCTCTGTCTCTCTGTCTCTCTGTCTCTCTGTCTCTCTTTCTCTCTCTTTCTCTCTGCCTCTCTGTCTCACTCTCTCTTACTCTCTTCTCTCTACTTAGATGTCCCTCTTTGCAACAAATATCCTCCGAAGCCCTGTTGATGTCTGATTCCACGACACAATCCACTTGTTGAAACTTTCATACCTACCTCCCATTCATAATCTATTCCGCTCATTTCCCTCCGCCTCTTCGACGCACAAATATTCCTCCTTCGATGCCACAAATCTCTCCCTCCTTCGAATAACATAATATAACTTTCCACCCTTTTAGCACACAGTTCCTCCCGGAAAAACAAATTCGCAATTACTGGGAACGCAACCCAATTTGTGGGTCCGTCTCCCCGGGGATGGATTAGGTGGTCGGTATTGCGTGACAAACTCGTTCGTCTGTTTCATTGCGTCCTTTTCATAGCCGTCCGTTCCGGCCATTCGAGGGGGCGTGGCCGCCCCAGCGAAGGGGGCGGGACCCCCCGTTAACCACTTTCCGGAGCACTCTTGCAGCGGCCGGACCACCCATGATGATAATCTCCTATCTGGCGAAGATTGTACTTCTGCTACCGGAATTATCATCGGCTGATAATGATCGACTCGCGGAGATTGCACTGCAACAGGTTGGTGGAATTTGATTTAAATTACGACATTTAAACATTTCCATCTTGAAAAATTGTCAAGACTAATAGAACTATTAAAAAACCCATTGTCCTACTGTTGTCAATGTCAATTTTTTCCAAAATTGGAGTTTCTCGATTTTTATCCTTTTTTCATCTTCGCAGTTCGGCTATTGCTTGAGTTTTGGAGTTATTTTGATCTGAAACTGAAAAACATTGTTTAAAGTTTTTAACTAATAATTATATGTTTTCCACAAAAAAACGGAGATTAAATTAATTTCTCGTATAAAGCAAAAAACCAACTGTTTGAAACACCTGAGTGACAATTTCGGGTAAAAGTACGTATATTTGTTCATATGAAATAGGCAGAAAAAAGTTATGATTTTAAAAGTGTGCAGCATAAGTAGTTTTTCTCAACATGAACAGGTTGTTTCAACGCTCAGTATAAAACATGGTTAAACAAAGATTTTTAAATATAGTTTGTAAAATTTTTTATAAACCATTTCATGATTTTATGAAGAAAATTGGGTGGAATTTCAATTGCTTGCTTCTGGCGTGTAAATGAAAACAAATCGTCTAGAACTTTTCCCCAATCATTAAAGTTTCGCTTTTGTTTGGTTATGGGTTGTTTTGACTGAATTTCCACTCAAACATTTGGTTTTTCCTGAAATTCCTGATAAATCGATTTCCTGACAAATTAACTTTCACTTTTCATAAAAACACCAACAACATTATTGGCAGTAAACACTTTGTTTTTTCTACTAAATTACTAAATTACGTAAATTACGTATAGTCGTCGCCAATGCTACTCGCCCAATTTCGCTCTTAGCTTGGTGCAAATAACACCAGACGCGAATTTGCGTACGAAAATCATGTTTATTAGGGTATGTACGCAATACTGCGTTAGGGTTACATTTGCGAATCGGCCAAGAAGTAAAATTTGCCAAGACTATATAGCCGAATTCCGTTTTTCGAAAAAAACTAAAAGTTTTCTGAAAACATCGATATGATCAATGAGGAAGCCAAGTTAAATGCAACATGTTTTGTAAAATTCAAATGTTTAGTTTACTGAAGTTCTACAAACTGCAAAATATATTTACGTATTTGAAGTGCCAATTGGAAAGCGAACGAAAGCGAACAAAGCAAAATCAAGATAACATTTCAAAACACCTAAGTGAATTACGATTCTCTTGAGCAAAAAACTTTTTCTAATCAAAGATAATACTAAAAAATAATTTGAAACGTCTACTTCATTATGTAACATACATTATTTATACAACATTATGTATAAAAGAAAGTCACGCCCATAATGTTTAAAGAAATTACTTTATTTCCAACGAATGAGCAAATATTTTCACAAATTTGAAAAGGACTAGGTTCCTTGGGTCCTGCAACGATTTTAGATAAATGTCTGCGCACTCCTCTTTTTACAGTGCTCTTTCGGTGAAAATAACTCTGTTCATTTCTATGTTTAAAATCCTTTTTGGTGAAATACATTTTTTTGCACTTGATTGCACGATAGTAGAATACAGTCCCTTGGAAACTGACTATAAATTACCTACTACAAATTATACTCTTCCTACTAAATTTACTGTTCAAACAAATCTTAAGATAAAACTGAAAAACACCAATCTGATTAATAAAGATTATCAAAATTCATTATTCGCTGGACCAAAAATAACTTTTTTTTTTAACTTTTTTTTTGAAAAAGTCCTAATTTTTTGATTTTTCAACACAATATCGTTTTGTATCTGAACATTGGTTTTGAGCTGATTGGGATTAAAATTCAGAAAAAAAATAAAAGAAAAATGGAATTTGAATTTTAGCTTGTTTAAATTTTTTTTTTTCGAAGTCGTTCGCGGAACAAAGTGAAGTACCTCTCTTCACTCCAAAAATAAGAAAAGATTCTGAAACAAAAGAAGGAGTATTTTTCAAAAAATGTTAGACAAAAGTGATTTTCCAACAAAAAATTCCACTTGTGAAAAATTATAGGGCACTTCCAAAACTGAGACAAAGAAAAGGGTATTTTCTTTAAGGACTAGGTACAATGGGTCTCGCCGTCTAATTGTCTGCGCACTCCTCTGTTACAGTGCTATTTCGCATATTTTATTGATATTCACTTCGAGGTTCCAAATCGTCAATGGTTAAATACCGAGGAAATTCACGGTCATTCAAAAGTCGTCGTCTCAACATTGGAAACAGACTATAGCACTTGTTACATTTCAAGTTTTGTGCAATTCAAATTTAAAATTTAATTTACTTGCCCATTCACGGAATGACTTTCTAAAACCTTGTTTCTTCAAATCTTTTCGCATGAGCTCGGCTGACCGCATTTTGTGTTTAAAGAAAATTAAGAAACTATACTGAAACGTAGAAGTAGTGAATTTGGAAAGTGATGTAAAAAGAAAGTGTAACATTTTCAACGAAATTCGCGTTTCGAAGAAAACTGACAGAGACGAAACAATTTTAATTTTTTAACAATAGCAAGTTGTCGTTTGAAACATCTAAGCGAGAATATCAGTTAACAACTTTTAAGTATATAAATACCAGAAGACAAAGCCCCGCTGCGCGGGTCTTCGCCTTCTGGGTTCGGCGGCCTTCGGCCGCCTCAATCTGGGATCGTGGCCTGCGCCCGCTTTGGTACGCACACTTCGGCTGCTCATATAGGCGGCCTGTGGCCGCTTTGTTCCACCCATTTCAATGAAATGTTCCCCATGGTCGTGTTGGGGGAAATGAAGGGGTGTACCTCTCCGCTTAAAACGTTGCGCTGCTAACGGACAGAATGACAACCCTCTAATGTTATAAAGGATGCTTGTAAAACACGACTTCTTCATGACTAAAATTACGTAGTGTACATTTTAATTTATTTTTTTAAAACTTTAATGGTTGTATTTTATTTTTTCGGTTCTTGCCTTTTCATATTTTAGGAGACATACACTCGCAATGATCAAACTTACTAGACAACGATCAATTAGGAAAACATATTGAAACGTCCAAACGAATAATAAAAGGTTTTTTTGTCAACATACCTGCCTTTATTTTTAATTTTTTCATAATTTTGAAATTTTCGTTCCAAATTATAAAAAATTTAAATATACAACTGTAGTTAAAAACGTTTCACCCTTCACAAAAGTTTAAAACTGTGAAAGGGTTTAGAATTTGAAATATCAAATTTAGCGAAAACTGAATTTTATTTTAAACCTGGATTTGATATTTATATTTGTTTCTATTTAAAACCAGGCAATTGTCAAAGAGCAGCGCATGACAAACGCCTTTCTGAATAATTAATTATTTTGAAGCTATGCAGTTGTTCGCATTGCATGAATTCGCAATTTCATTTTAAAAGGTGGCTTGCCATTGAAATTGCACTAAAATTGGGATATAAATAACTTAGTAGATCCATGTTGTAATTATATTTATCAAAACAAGTTTTGCCTTTACAACGAAACGAAACATTGAATAAGTGATTTAAAATTGTTTTTAATTTGACAGATTCAATTTGTTCGATAATTTGAAAAGTGATGCTGCCATTAATGTGTTTTTGTTGAATTAATTGTTTTCATTGAAACGTAAAAATGCACAAACAAACAAATTTCAACGAATTACACAAATTAAATTTGCGAACAAAAGTGATTAATTAATCGTGTTTTAAAACAATTAGTACAAAATTTGTTTTTTTTTACCAAATTGCGGTAACTCCTGGAAAAAATTGTTTTTTATGGTTTTCTGAGAAAAAAAAACTCACACATGTCTGGAAAACAAAACAAATCTTGTTGTTTTTATGTGGGATAAATAAAATTGAATCTTTTAAAAAGAAACTGTCAGACGTCTTAATTAAAAAGAATTAATCTCTCCTATGTTCAAAAGTTGAACCATTGGTGAAAGTTAAAAAAAGAAGACTTTTTTTTAAAATTCAGTTAAATAAAAAAAGACATTTTCTTATTTATTTCGCCATAAACTTAAAAATATTTCCATTTTTCAGTGGATTGCTTGTTTTTCTTGGTCTCACAATGTATCAAATTACGTATTTTTGCTCCTGTCACTCATAGATTTTCCAACGTCTAGGAAAACACAGAAACCCTGTGACTGAGCTTTTTTGTTGTTGGGGAAAAAAGTTGAAAACTATTTTTTACGGTTATACCAGTTTCAGAGTTATCCATCGGCTTTTAAATAGGCTCGGGGCCCCAATTTTTGTGAACTTTCATGCTCCTCACTGTGGGGGCTTGATTGACAGTCTGGGGGGGGGGGTTAATTTTGTCTATGTAGTAAACCCCCGTATAACAAAGTTAAGTCCCCACAAGAAAACAAGTTAAGTCTTTCCGTTCAGTAAGTTTTGCCCATTTGCAAAGACGCTTTTTTATCTCACACCACCTCAGATTTGTTTTGTTTTCCAAACACGTGCGAGTTTCGTTTTCTCATAAAACAATAGAAAAACATTTTTTCTAGATGTCATCACATTTCAGTAACAACAAACTAATAAAAATTGCAAAAATAGTTCACCGGATTAATTAATCAATGTTGTTCAGAAATTTAATTAGTGTTATATTGGCATTTTTACGTTTCGACAAAACCAATTAATTTGACAAAACACTTTCAAACATATTTTGGCTTCTTACTTTTTTCCCAAGTAAAAAATCAATTGTGACATTAATTCCAAAGTTTGTCAGCGTAAAATTTGCAACTTGTTCCTTTATTTGAGTTTTTCAAAAACTCAAGTTTAGAGGTAGTTACAGTACCCCGGTGGTAGATTTTAGTACTCCGACAGAATTACTTATAAAATGAAGTTCACACTTTCAAAAAGAAAAATTGATCAACTGAAATTTGAATTTTTAAGATGGGGGTATAATTAAATTACCCCCCACAAAATTTTGCTTTGCATTGAAAGTTTTAAAACATTTTGAATATGAAGGGACATTCCCAACTTCGAAAAAAATCAGTTGAATACTTCAAAACTTTCGAAAAAAAAGTTCTGAAATATGTGAAATGTTATTAAGTTCTGAACTATTCTTTTTTTCAATTAGAAGTGTGCTTCGTAGAGTTTTTCATAGTAAACCTGCTCTATTCGTAAACTACAGTAACCCTTCGCTTTCAAAAATCGCTTTCCTTTCGTTTTCCCAAACGAATAACTCAATTACATTGTGTTAAAACCCCATAAGTCGTTTATAAAAATTCAAAATTGCCAATTTAGCTGCTTGAAGAAAAGATTTCAAGTAGGCAGAAATGGGGGCTTTACTAAATTATGGACTTCAATATTTATACTAAAAAAATATTATTTGCTCTTTTAGCTGGGTTTTATTTTTGGAATTGGGGGCAAGCCGATTGGGTTGCTGGGGGGGGGGGGGGGGGCTCAACTGACATAGGGGTATAACTAAACTACCCCAAGAATTTTTTTAAAATTCGATTTGCAAGTTTTGAAAAATTTTGATCATGAAGAAACATTCCAGACTTCTTAGAAAAATCAGTTCAATAATTCATATTTTTCAAAAATAGTTCGAATTAATGACAAAACTATTCGTTTGTCCACTAGTCCCCTTTCTAAAGTATACCTGCTCTATTCGCAAACTACAGTAACCCGCCACTTTCAAAATTTCCCTTTGTTTCCACGTTTTTGTCGTACTTTCGCTCTCTCTTCTCTGAGACGTAAAGCATTCTTAGGACAAGCCAGCGTGCATATCTTCACACTTGACAGAGCACCCAGAAAGAGCTGTAAATATGCTCGATCTTGTGTTTCACGCGCGAATGAATACGAAAATCTCGGAGGCCGAGCACGGAATGAGCGAAAACATTAAAGGCTAGGTGGGTCTCGAAAGGAGATCAGTGCTTTTTTGAAGGTTTCGATGTATCTCAGGAATTGAATTTTTAAATAGAAGGAAGAATTATGAAACTGATGCGAAACATTAGGAAAAACGGTCTAATAAAAATCAGTTAATTTAAAATTCTACCCTAATTTTAAATTATAAAACCCCCTAGACAACAAATACAATGAGAAACGCTAAAAAAGTTTTTACGTAAATAATTGATTTAAATGTGTTTCTACCTTAAAGAAATGAATGTCATAAGCAAAGTTTGAAATATCTGTTAATATATGGCAAGTATTTTCGTTCGGATCCAAATTTAGTAAATTTAGTATAAAAACACTCCGCAAAATAGAGTGACACCGTTGCAAAAGTTTCCAACTTCTTCATTTATAAACTAGCCTTTAAAAAAAGAGTTCATTCCATAAAGTAATAAAACTCAATGTATTTTGGAAAAAGTCTTTCGACTAATTCACACAAAATCTTTTTTTTATGATATGTTTTTTTGTTTAATAATTCACAATAGCTATTAATTGATCGTCCTACTCACATTTTGTTAACTTGAGCCACTGTTTACCTAACAAAATTTTAACTTTTTAGAGTTAAAAACTAAAAGTGTTTAAAAAATCGAATTTTCTATTTTACTCAGGTTCACAAGAGAATTATTAATTTTATTGTAAAACTGACCAATTATTAGCAAAATCAATAACTTGTAGGTCAGTTATCCCATTTGAAACAAAGTTTTTGTTTTCTTAAGACAATAATAATACAATACAAACGGTTTATTCTCTAGGGATCTACCCTGAACCGCCAGAATGAATCACAGTTGTAGACTTCAATTCCACGAAGTTGACTTGGTTGAACCCATACTCCTTTGATTCGGCTATAACTACCTCCTGGCCAAGTTGCTGACCTTCTTCAGACATAAAAAACAAATATATTTTTCTTCATTTTTATACATAAAAGTATCACAACTTCACTGTTTTGTTGTGTTTTTAACTGTCTTCAAGAGCAAAATTTCTTATTGGTCTATAGCTAATTGAAGAATTAAAAAAAAACAGTAAGTTTTTTTTGGTAAACTCTAAGAAGCATGCGGATTATAAAACGGAATGCAGGAATTTAAAATCGAAAAAGGCAAAGAAGTGAAATTCCTCTCTTCGGAAACAAGTTTCCTTATTTTTGGCGCGCGTTCTTGTCGGGACCCATCGTTTCCGGGAACTCTTTCATTTTTACAGGAAAACACAACCTCCTTCACGTAATTTAAATTTTTTGACAATGCCACTTGTATGTTACTGGTACATTTTGTAAAATTCGTAATAAGAGGGTGACAGTACCATTTTGGAAGCATTGTTAGGAAAGATTCATTATTTGAGAAGATCAACTTTGTGAAAGCTTTAAACCAAAGTTAGTTCGGCGTAATTTGTGTTAGTTTTTACTTCACACAGTCACTAAACAGGAAATCTGCGGACCGCAACGCGCGGCCGCGACGCATCTGTTTACATTTAGTTCTACTATAGTTATAGTCTGTTTCCAAGGGACGGTATTCGAATTTCGGGCAATCTTGAGAAATGACACGTATTTATCCAAAAAACGATTTGAAACATTGAAGTGAGCGAAGATAAAATAGGCGAAGAGCACTGTAAAAGCGGAGAGCGCAGACATTTATCTAAGATCGTTGCTGGACCAAAGGTACCTAGTCCTTTAAAATTAGTAAAATTCCTTGCTCATTCGTTGGAAATGGAGTATAGTTTTGTTTTAACGTAAATGGTTGAAAACAGCTGTTGTTTTCTGGTAAGTCTCTGATTTTCCCCTAATTTCGTACTTTTTCTTCTTTCGTGCTTACTGATCAAAGATTTAACCCGTTTCTGAAAACAAACATGCAAGTGCCCATAATTGTGCGCTAGGGCCGTCTTTGTGCGTTGCGCGTTCCAAACAACACGTAAGTGACGAAGTGCTGGCCAACAATAGGCGAGAAATCTTCAGATTAGGCTTGGAGATTTGGGGAACACACTCACACACTTACACACTCACACACTCACACACTCACACACTCACACACTCACACACTCACACACTCACACACTCACACACTCACACACTCACACACTCACACACTCACACACTCACACACACACACACACACACACTCACACACTCACACACTCACACACTCACACACTCACACACTCACACACTCACACACTCACACACTCACACACTCACACACTCACACACTCACACACTCACACACTCACACACTCACACACTCACACACTCACACACTCACACACTCACACACTCACACACTCACACACTCACACACTCACACACTCACACACTCACACACTCACACACTCACACACTCACACACTCACACACTCACACACTCACACACTCACACACTCACACACTCACACACTCACACACACACACACTCACACACTCACACACTCACACACTCACACACTCACACACTCACACACTCACACACTCACACACTCACACACTCACACACTCACACACTCACACACTCACACACTCACACACTCACACACTCACACACTCACACACTCACACACTCACACACTCACACACTCACACACTCACACACTCACACACTCACACACTCACACACTCACACACTCACACACTCACACACTCACACACTCACACACTCACACACTCACACACTCACACACTCACACACTCACACACTCACACACTCACACACTCACACACTCACACACTCACACACTCACACACTCACACACTCACACACTCACACACTCACACACTCACACACACACACACTCACACACTCACACACTCACACACTCACACACTCACACACTCACACACTCACACACTCACACACTCACACACTCACACACTCACACACTCACACACTCACTCACCAAACATCCCGGTCAGTTATCCCAAATATTTGAAATTCACACACTCAATTCCTCTGCAATTTGCTTTTGAAATCTCGTTTCAGCTTCACGCGGCGCGGAAATTCCAGTTTTTGTCATTTATCCGCCCCAAAATTGAATTTCCCCGCTTCGATCACTGAATTCCACTTATTCCGGGCCTTCCTCTGTGTCGCTGCCAAAACTCTTTGTCTCGTCGCTTGGGATTCAATTTGCTTGATTTTCGACGAACGACCAAACGCGTAAATAGACTTTCCCGTTCAGACACCCGGACTGATCGTTTTGGGGGTGGGAAGTACAGGAAAAGAGATAGGGCAAAGGTTCTTGGAAATCACAATTAGAGCGGGAAAATTAAGAAGTTGAGTTTTAAAAACACAGATTTCTTGAGAAAAAGATGTTCAGTTGATGGTAAAAACAAATTCGTCGCATAGTGCCAATGAATTTATGTTGGGTCTAGAGTATCGCCTAAAATATATACTCCATTTCCAACGAATGGGCAAGGAATTTCCCAATTTTTAAAGGACTAGGTACCTTTGGTCCCGCAACGATCTTAGTTAATTGTCTGCGCACTCCTCTTTTACAATGCTCTTTCGCCTATTATATCTCTGTTCGCTTGAATGTTTCAAATCCTTCTTGGTTAAATACTAGACATTTTTCAACATTGCCTAGAAGTCGAAGACCTTCCCTTGGAAACAGACTATAGCATAATCAGACCATGTACGCAGCCAAATAGTCTGAATATTTTTTTAGCGAGAGTAAAGATGTTTTTCAAATTTTTTTTTGCGACTGAGAAAAAAATTTAAAAATTACTATTTTCTTGACTTCAACTCTGAATTTGACTGTTGACCTTTCAATAAATCCGAAATTATGTTAAAGTTTCAACTTCTTATAAATAACAAACAAATTTATAAGAGCTCAGTGAATCCTCATCAAAATCGAACATCAATAAAATTTGTTTTACCTACTTTTGTAAAAACATTTAAACGAATTAATAAAAAAAAATTAATATGTGTATAGTTCAACTAAACTTTGTTTTCTATTTTTCGGCACGTATTACTAACTGTTCATCATTATTTTCTGATAGGTTTTGCCTCAAATTAAGATGAGTTTTTCAAGACGGGATTAGTAAGATTTGTTCCACAGAAATCTTTTGACAACAATACAAAAAAAAACGTTTTAAACATTATCAGTATTTTTTTTTAATCTTTTACAGTATGAAATTCGCGAACTACTCAAGAAACTGTCAAGTAATGAAACATTTTAAAATCAAAACTTGCCTAAAACTTGCAACCAAATTTCTTTTTTTGCATTTGTCTTATTACAAAAAATTTAAAAAATAAGCATTACGAAAATTATGATGATTGTACCGCCCGCCTTCAGTGCAGCAAAAATTAGGCTTTGTCTTATAAGAGTTATTTTTTTTCAATTTTTTGTTGCAGAAGGTATTTTTTACAAACCAAGCCATCAATAATTCCAAAAATTTGCTTCAATATTTTATTATTGTTTAAAAGATAGTATCTTTTGTGATAATCAATCCTGATAAAATACGGTAAAAGGTTACACAATATTACAAACCGTAAATTAACATGAAAATAGTTTAAATTAGGAACTGATATATCAAAATCATTCATCTGTTTTTGAATGTTTCATATAAATACCAAATTATTTCGATCGATCTGAATTGAATTGAGTTAAGGTTTCAATTTTTGCTTTGATCAAATACATTCAATTTAGGATTTATCCCGCGTGGAGTATTATGTGTTTAACATCAATTTTTTGCTAGTTCTACGAAACGTTTAAACAAAATGATTAAAAAAATACAAAAGTATAAAAATATTAGATTTTTGTTACATTTACGGTATATAATCTAAAGATGCGTTTGGATTGAGAACACTGTCAAATAGGCATCATTCATAACTTTCTTGAAACATTTTTCTGACAAAACTAAATTGACCGTGTGAATGTAGAATTTGCTCAAAATTGAAAATTATTCAATAATAGTTCAACGCTAATATTTACCGTTGCTATCTAAAACTTGCCACCGAGCGAATGTTTCAGTGTTGTAATTGAACTTGTGCACCACTTTGTGCTGATCATAAAAAACTAAACGAGAATCGTTACATTAATTTTACCAAAGTTTTTAAGGTTCAACTGAAAAAAAGTAGCAAAGTTGTAAAAGTTCTGAAATTTAGTTAACCGTTTATTTCTCTGGTAACCCACGCCAAATTGGGTGCCAAAATGTAATCCCGACTAAAATAATTTACAAAATGTTGAAAAAAAATGTTTGCAAAAATTTCTATGGATAAAAAATAAATATTACTGTTTCATTGCCGTTACAAAGCATGCAAAATCAAAAGCGTGTGCTTTCTCAACGATTTCCATTGCCACTAAGTTTTATCATTGTAAAAACATATTTACGTATTATGTTCCTACAGTGCCATTGTTTCTGGGTCATAATTGGACTTTTGCACCATTTTGTATTGATCAAAGAATACTCAGGCAACATTAGAAGGCAAATTGAACGAGAGTTGTTTCAATAAAAGCATAAGTATCTTCTGTTACACTTTGCCAACCAAAAAAACACGTCAATTCAAAAAATTCTGAAGTTGCGATAAACGTAGAATACTTAGTCAACCTTAGAAGCTAATTTGGCACGAGTCGCCAAAATGTGACGTAAACGAAAGATTGAATCAGATAATGGACCTATTTTTAATTTTATGCCATTTTTCTTAGGCGTATTTTGAAACATTGAATTTTGAAAATCGTCTAAAAAAGGTAACTTTTCACTGACAAAGTCATGTTTCTTTTGTAAAACAGTATAATACTCAGCCAACCTTAAAAGCCAAATTGGGCGACTTGTCGTTAAAATGGTACATGTGCAATGGTAATCGAATTAAATTTTGTAACTAGGTTGCAGTTTGTGAAAATATTGAAACATTGAATTTATAAATCTTCGAAAAAATGTGAATTTTCCCTTAAAAAAGCCGTGTTTTTACGTGACATTTTCACCGTGCCAAAGTTCCTCTGTTGCATATTTCCAGCAAAAAAAAACGCTTCATCAATTGGATGGCCCACTAACTAACTTTACGATGTTCTTTCATTGCTTGATGAGTGCTCATTCACTTGAATGTTTCAGGAGATGGCCACTTCGGGACCGCTGCTCTTCGATCCGACCACGCTTGCACCCGTAATGCCAGTGGTGGCCACCGACGCCGAGCCGGAAAGGGTAATTCCGGAATATAAGCAATTCTGATGGGAACTTGGCAATTGTTTCTCTCTCCGAAAGGGAATAAGAGGACGTAAACAAGGGCCCCTGTCAGGGAAGGGAAACGGGCACGCGGAACACGAAAGGACAAGAGAAAGGGACAATAGAATTAGTGTTTTCAAAAAAAGAACTTTATAAAGTTATTTATATAAAGTCGAAATTTTGAAGCAACATTTTGAAGCATGTCGGTTGGAAAGAGTATTAACCAAAACACACGGTTTTTAACAAAAAATATATTATCGCGTAGATGCACTCTGAATGCGCAAATATGCCTTTTGCACTCCGTTTACACGGCCCAAAAAACTAACTGGAACTCCGTTTACGCATTACCGCTTAGAAATATGTTTTTTTAAACTTTGGAAATTAATTATAAAATTTCTTTTCATCTGTATTTCTAGAAAAGCCCAAATCAAAATCATTTTGTTCGATATAAATATTAAAAGTGATTTCGCTATTATCGGTTCGCTATTATTGAAAAGATTTTTAAAAAACCAACTATCATTACCTTTTGTTTCATGAATGCTCTCAGTTTACAATCAATGGGCTAGGTGAGGCATAATTTTTTCAATGCTTTGCTATATAAAAAGAAAACAAAGAACGGTTTGAAAAGTGATGAAATTGTTAAAAATAACTTATAAAAAATGCGGCGATGCACTCTGATTACGCAAATATATCTTCTCCACTGCGTTTACACGGCCCAGAAAGTTAACTCCGTCTCTACGCTTTTCCACATTGAAAAATGTTTTTTTTAAAAATTAATTTAATATATTTTATTTCAGCTGTATTTCCAGAAAACCCTTAAAAAACCTTTTTATTCATGGTTATGCTTTTGACAAAAATTTTTCTTCACGTTTTTCTTCATTTTTTACTTTACAACTTTTATTTTACAATTTTCCACACAATGTGTTTTCCTATATTTAATTCTCGAACGTTTTATCAAATGTTTATTTGATGTAAATGTGAAAAGTAGTTAAAAGCAGGGGTGGACATCAGGCCGGCCCAGGCCGGCCTGGGCCTGGAAATGAGGGGCAGGCCGCGGCCTGGCCTGGGCCTGGGTTATAATAAGACACAACCAAAAGAGGAATGTTCACAAGTCCGACAGCGTTAGTGTGGCCAATGAGGATATGTTTCTCATCTTGCACAGACAAACCACTTTACGTAAAACACTTTGGTGGTTTCAAATAACTGAAATTGGCCTGAAAAGTTGATTTTAACCTGATTTGGTTGCTGTCAGTCATCCATATCGATTGGGGGGGCATCTACATTGCTCGCAGGGAAGGAAAAAACAGAGTGAGCTGGCGAAAGGCGCTCTTTCATGCAATGCTAATCAGATAAATTCCAAATTTAACTATGTTTATTTCTAACAACAACTCTTGGTGTTAATTAGCATGCAATCGGGAGGATCACTTGCTATTCCCAGGCCGTGATCGCGGCCTGGTCACCGATCGCGGCCGGACTGGGCCTGGAAATGACAGCCTGGGCCGGCCCAGGCCAGGCCGGGCCCAGGGCGGCCTGGGAAGGCCTGGCCTGGTGTCCACCCCTGGTTAAAAGCGAGATTTTTTAAATTTCAAAATGACCAAAGAAACATCGGTTGGGCGTTTTAATGAAAACATGTGTAACAGACATACATTGGCGATCAATTTGTTTTCTTGGAATTCAATAATGTTGGTAACTATTTAAAAAAGTCAATTTCAAAAATTCTTTTCAACTTGTGAACTTTTGTTTCAACTCAAAAACAGTTAAAAAGAGAAAGTTAAAAAAAAACATCGTTTTTGTTTTGCGACCTCAATTCTTTTGCAGAATTTTCGACTTAATGTGAATGTTTTCCAATAAAATTAATAAAACCGAATTACTCTCTTAACGATTCTTCGGGAACCCCTATGCCTTTTTATATAAACTATTTTTTTATAAATAGATTGTATTATTCCTGGAACAAGAGCAATTTTTTTCATATAAAACTTTTGTTCCTTCCCATTTTGCAATTTCCAATTATTTTTTGCTTGAATGTTTTATGGTGAACTTTTTCTTGTCCCTAATAATCTACACAGATCTGTGATAAATAAGAGCCAAGTTTTTGTCACCAAAATCAATTCAAGAAAGACATTCTTCATCTCACGCCGTTTTGCGTACATTGTCAGAAACTACCTTCACGTGGTGATGACGCACAATAAAGAAAAATTTTCAAAGAAATTATTACTTGCCTTAAAGTTGTATTTAGTATCAAAGTCGACTCGGTGGCAGAAGAAAGAAAATACCAAAAAATCGATCCGAAAAAGTGGAAAAGGCACCGTTGGAACCACCTCCGTCTCCAGGAGATGAAGGATCATGTGTTCCTGTGAATGAAACGCTAAGGAAGGATCTACTCCAGGTTGGTTCATTAATTTCAAACAACTTTAACGATTGTTTCATTATAAACTGAAACTAATATGAAAAATCAAATTACAGTGAGCCTATCTTTTGCGCTTTGTGAATTTCCAAGTTAGTTTCGGCTACCAAAATCGAATAAATTAAAATTCGAGTTGACGATAGACATAGTTTAACACAAATAGATTCCTCGAACAACGAGTTAAATAACAACATACCCATTAGTGCAAATTATGAAACATCAATGAGAAGAAAAGAAAGTGAAATCGTTTCAGTTGTGTCAATAAAAGTTTAAAAGAAAAATAATGTAACATTTTAAATTCGAGCGTTTTTTTTATTAAATTATATATTTTGAGTGTTTCGGAAAAAACTGTAAAAATTGCCAAACTTGAAAAAAATAGTACTGCTACCTTAGTAGTTCAGCAAGCTACCGATTTCTTACGGGTGCCAGTTTCATTACTCAATTGTTGGCTTATTTGAAGTTAAACACAGTGCAAGACAAAAATTTGGATAAGCATTTATATCAGCACAACGATCCATAATAAATCAATTTTTTGTATAACTCAATATAATTTGTGTAAGTACACATCCATTTTTAATTGCATTTTTGGTTAAAAAAAGTGAGGCAAATAGACAAATGGAAACGGGCATAACTGTACAAATTTTCTATTGCAATTCGATGATCATTGAAAAACTGTTCAAGTATTTCAATTGCCATTTTGATCTTTTTCAATCTTTTTTTTTTGGAATGTTTCAATGAAAGCTGATTTAAAATAACTTACGCTGAAAGGTAGTGGGTCGTTTTCCGTCAGACTAAATTTCATTTTCTCAGTTATAATTTCATTGAATTTTAAATTAGTTTCTCGTTAAACACAGTGCAACACAAAATTAAACAGTTCTCGCAACAATCCGTTCATCACTCGCAACAATTCACAGTGAACCAATTAATTTTGGTACAAAACTCGAAACATTTAACATATGCGACTTTTTTTTGCAGTTTTCTTTGTGTTGATGTGAAATAACGTTGAAAAAAACGCGCGTCTGTTAATTTTCAATTTTTTTAATGTTTTTTTATAAGTTTTAACTGTTTTGCAAAAACTATAAAATAGATACAGCAAAGGAAGAAGTCAATGGTTTATTTTTGGTCAGGCCTAAAACAATTTCTGGGATTCAATTCAATTACTTCACATATGATTTTTGGAATATTGAAAAAAAAAATTAACAATCAGTTTTTGTTACAATTTTTGACAGTGATTGCTGGCCCAATATTTTTCAAGTGACAAAGTTTTGCATAGTTGCCGATTTCTTACGGGTGTTCTTCTCAGAGTAAGCATTTAATCGAAATTTTGTGAAACAAGGAAAAAAAGACGGTTTTCAGTAAGAGCCTTTAAAGACCAAGAAACATTTTGATCACTTTACACGATCTTATTTGTAAAACGTGCAACATTCAAGTGACGCAAATTTAACAAATGCAAAATATTTTCTAGTTTTATAAAAGATTACTTATTTTAAAGTGGATGTTTCTCACAAAATTGTCATGTTTTGGTATGAAACGCCAAAGTCTTGCAATCGGATCCTGGCGGAACATCGGGGCGCGGAAATTGCATTTTCCGCCCGTTTTCGGTGAAGGCGTGCGCGGTAAACAAAAGGATCTCCTATTTCCTTGCAAAAATAGAGATGGGGGGATCTTGTGAAAAGAAAAAAAAACAGAGCAAGAGGTGTAATTGTAATGAACGGAAATGGACCGAAAATATTGAAGAAAATCTTGTAAAAAAGGTTTGTTTCATTGTTTCACAATATATTTAAGAGTTTCATATATTTACAAAATTGCTTCTTTTTCCATTTCGTCACTTTTGTGGATCAATTATAAAATTGTCATATTTTTCTCGATTTTCTCTCTTTAAGTAATAATTCTTTGTTTGCGAAACAATTGTGCAAATGTGTGTTGAAGGCTTTTTTTACCTAAAAGATCTTTTTCAGTTCGTTATATTGATAAAACCATTTTGGAAAGTTGAAACGTTGACAACGAACCATTGATTTAAAACAAATTTTTGCGGAGCTTAGGAAAAGCTGAGAAAGTAAACTAATCTCGAATGAACATACAACATTAAATTTTGAACCAGAGTTTTCAAACACCAAAAATCAAAAAAATTAAAAACATCTTTATTCCTTTTTTTCATTTTTGATGTTCCTCTTTTTTCATGTAACCGAATAATAATTCGATGTTTTGTCGAAGTTTTGAACAACAACCGCGATAATTAAGTCAAGTGGAGTGATCGTAGGCGACGTATGTTCAAACATTGTTTTATTTTTAAATTTAATGTCTTTCCCGGGTTAACATTGGTAAAAAAAGACTTTTGCTTAAATTTCACATCAGCGTTCAGCGGTTGCTACTCAGCCAATTTTGTTGTTTTTTTCAAACGGAAAACTACAAAATTTTCACCTCTTTTTTTTGGATGCTTAAATTGAACAAGAATATAAAATTACAATGACAACAAGAAGAATTTTATTCCGTACCCAAATAATTTTTAGTTTAAATTAAGCACTAATTTTAGATTCCATTATTATTTTTTTAATTCGGTTCAATGTTTTCCCCAACTGTTAGTAATTCTTCCAGCAAGAAAACGTTAATGTTTTCAGTTAAGTCTGAAAGAAACTTTTTGTAAAGCTGCTGTTTTTACTATTCTCTATTAAAATATTTCAGGAATTTGCATCACGCATTTGATACTCAGCTGGCCTAAGGCAAAGTTTGAGAATCATCCCCCCCCCCCGCAGGGCCAAAACATTTTAATCCAGAAAATTAGATATTTTCGCGAATGCTGAGAGAGGAGCTGACCTATAGTGAACAGATACAGCGGAAACATTACGATGAGCAACAAAAAACACTTTATTTTATTTTTGTAATGAAGAAAATAATACATTTATGCAATTACAATAATGCAAAGGCAAGACCGATTATTGTTTCCTAACCAAAAAATAGTTTTTTTTTGCACTTTTGCAAAACAAATTTTTTAACAAGAATTTGTTTCTTTCAATTAAAATTTTTTAGCCCTTTTTTTAATTATCATAAAAAAATGGTACCTTTTTTATATCACTTAATTGAAGCAATAGTTTCAAATTTCTCATTTTGCGCCGTTTCATGCCATCGTAATTAAATTTGTTCTTTCAAGTTTATTGAAATGTTTTTCGGCAGTTGTTAGTAATTCTTTAATCTAAGAATTTCATTAAAATTTGTGTAGTGATAAAAGTTTTCAAAAGGATGTGTCATTTTTACCTTTCTCTATTAAATTATTTCAACGATTTGCAATAAGCATTTGATACTCAGCAAAGCTAAGGCGTGGTTTTTGGTTTGAGAATCTGCCCCACCCCGCTACATCTATAGTGTGTTTCCAAAAAAACGGCACTGGTTTTGGCCAAAATGTTTAAATGATGGTACATTAGGTCCCGCAGGGATATTTTAATTGTCTGCGCATCTCTTTTACTGCGCTATTTCCCTTATTTTATTTCTATTCACATGAATGTTTCAAATCGTCTGTGGTTAAAAATGAGCGAAACATCCAGGCCGCTCAAAAGGCGCCGAAACATTTTTATCCAGAAAATTATTTATTTTGGTGAATGAGCTGATAACAAATCACAAAACAGACCTAGACTGAACAAATACAATAGAAACATTAAAATGAGCCACAGAAAACATTTTTGCATAAAAAATGGTTTCGAGTTCAGAACGTTAAGTCTGATATTCGAAAAATCTTGATTCGCTTTCGTGATACAGTTTTTTTTTCAAGTTTTTGATGTTTTCCCCCAAAACTTCCATAAATACCCAACGTTCCCACTTTTGTCGCGTTTTTCGCTCTCGTCGCAATGTTCTCATTCTTCGAATAAATTGCGCGTACTCCTCTGCGCAAATGACAGCCGTGTGGCGGAAGGGGTGCCCATAATCTGCCTACGTCGATCAAAGTGGCCACCCGGGGCCAGCAGGAATAGAAGGGGACCAGCTAGGAATACTATTAACGCAAAATGGACAATGTGTCTCTGATATTATATTTTGAAAAACCCAGAAAACTTTAAAAAAAAAAATAGACTTAACATTGAGACATTTCTAATAAAAAAAAGTTCGTTGGTGAAATTAAGAAAAGTTGACATCGAAATATAAGGAAAAAACACATTTTGTTATTTTAACGTTTTAGTTTTGATGTTTTACGAAATCCACAAAATAGAACCAACCGATTCTTTTCCCTTCAGTTTACCTACTCGTTTTTTCCTAGTTTTTCACTTTCTTCTTGCGAAAAATTTTTGGCCTTGGTATTTTATAATCTTTCAAAGCAAACTGTTTTTGGCAATAATGCAGAGAAGTTCGCATCGAGCCCTTTAAAAGAGAAAAAAGTGAGATGCAGAAAAGAAGCCCAACTTATTCAGTAGCAGTTAATATAAAAAGACCCGCTGGGGATACAATTAACCGAGCAAGAGAGGCGATTCGCGCATTATTTTGGAACTAGCCCAAAAATCTTAAAAGATAATTGTAACATTTGGACAATTTTAGTATTAAAATGTATTATTTTCCGGTGAAAATGTAAAAAGCTGTAAACGAGCAGTTTAAAAGTAAGAAATAAATAAAAACTGAGTAAATTTGTCTTGGTTACGAAACATCTCTCAAAATACAACCGACCGTTTTTTTTCATTCAGTTTACAAACTCGCCTTTTTAAAATAGTTTTTCATTTTCTTATTTGCGAAAAACTTTTGCCTTGGTATTTTTCAAAGCCAACTCTTTTTGGACATTATCAGAGAAGTTATCATCGAGCATAGAGAAATGTGGAGATGCAGAAACGAAGAACAACTTATTCAGTGGTGATTCAGAAAAAAATACCGGCTAGGGAACAATTAACTGAGCAAAACCAAATGCGATACGCCGATTATTTTTGGAACTAACCCTAAATTCTTAAAACATAGTCGTAACATTAAGACATTCTAGTATAAAAAAGTATCATTTTTCAGGTGAAAACGAGAAAAGCTGGAAACGAGTTTTTTAAAGTGAGGATTAACATTAGTAAATTTGTATTGGTTACCAAAAAATCGTCAACAAGCTAACGATCAATAAATACACAATTAAAAGTGGGGGAAAAACGATTTCGCTCTTAGTTTCTTTCTTGTTTTTTAGTCGCTTTCTTGTTTTACAAAATTCGCAAAATACAACCGTGCATTTTTTTTCATTCAGTTTATATACTCGCATTTTTGCTATAAAGTTTTTCAGTTTCTTCTTGCGAAAAACTTTTAGCCTTTGTTTTTTTTTTTACTCTTTCAAAGCCAACTGTTTTTGGCAGTTTTCAGAGACGTTAGCATGGAGTACTTTATAAAAATGTGAAGATAAAGAAAGAAGAACAACTTCAGTAGCAATTTATAAAAAAAAAGACTAGCTTTTTTTACTAAAAAAGACCAAAGACCAACTCTGTTTCTCACATTATTTTGGAAATATTCCGAAAATCTCAAATGATAGTCGTAACATTGGGACAATCATAGTATAAAAAAAAGTATTTATTCCATGAAAATGACAAAAACTGGAAATCTAGTTTAAAATTAAGGAATAACAAGCTGATGTTTTTCATTGTTAACAAAAAACTACATCAACAAGGTTTAAATCAATAAGCACATTTTCCGTAAAAACTCCATTTCGCTGTTTAGTTAAATAGTTCGTTTCCTAAAAAGAGTCGAGGAAAATGGGATTTTTTTATAGGACTAGGCACATTTGGTCCCGCCACGATCTATAAATTGTCTGCGCACTCCTCTTTCCTACTGCTATTTTGTATAATGTTTTTTATTAACTGCAATGTTTCAAATCTGCTGTGTTTAAAAACGATTGAATATCAACGTAGCTGAAACCTTTCGTTGAAAATGGACTATAGCTTTCACGTTTCACGAAAATTTGAAAAAATTAGTTTCTGAGTAAAGAAGCATAGAGAAGAATTTTGTTGTTGAAAAAATCCTTTTACAAAATCTTTCGTCCCATTTACATTATTATTTGCTAAAAATTCCGAAAAATACATATGATAAATAGATTTCGATTGAAAAAGGTGTTTAAAACACATAATTTTGTTTTTTTACTATCTTTAGTAATGTAATCAGTCGTTAGTTTTTGTTTTGTGCGCTAATCAATAATTCTGACGGCGCTTAAGGGCGCCGCAAAGGGTGGCGCCTCTGCTTCGAAGCTTTGCATCGATACTCCAGGGTTATGAGAAAAATTTCGAAAAATCATAATTCATAGATAAAAGATTGCTCTACAACATATCAAAAAACTGGAAATACTTTTTTTGATACAAAGAAAAAAAGTTAGTTCACATGACTTTTAATACAGATTTTGTCTTCTAACTTTTTTATATGAAAGAAATCAACGTTTATACAAAAGACAATCTTTTTCAGCATCATATTTGCAATTGAATGCATACCTAATATTTGAAGTTTTCTCAAGTTTGATGGTTGTTACCGTACCCAGGGGTCGAATTACAGTACCCCGACCCAAAAATCGATAGTTTCTATACAAAATATGAGCTCGATTGGACCACTTTGAATTTTTATGACCAAAAGTAAATTGCCCGGTGTCGATTATCTCCGACATCGCGCCGTAATCACTCTAGTTTTTTTTCACAGAATCTAAAACCTTTTTTGTGTTAATGTAGTTTTTTCATCATTAATTTAAAATAAATTTGCTACATTTTAAATGAATACTTATTACGCATTAATCAAGAAAAGCGAATCGCCACGAAGAATCAAACATAACCGTAACATTCGGACAAATTACAAAAAAATTTTGGAAAAGTTCTTGGCTTAGGTTTTTTCTCTTGAACATTCAAAAGATTTAGATTTTTTTATAAGCTATGTAAGTAAATTCACTTTGCATTTATTTTTTTACTTGTATATTTTTTATCAGTTCGTTTCTTGAAGTACCACGCCTGCAATGGATGTGTTTTTTTTACCACTCGCGGACTGTGATCTAACATCAACAAAAAGGCTAGATGTATTACAGTGATAGTAGTAACATTGGATCATCTTTGGTTTACATATAGTCTGTTTCCAAATAATGGTCGGCGACATTGAGCAGCCTTCTTAATTTGCTCTTTTTAACCACTTACGAATTGAAACATTAATGTAAATTGAGATAAAATTTGCGAAATAGCATAATATAAGTGGAGTGCGCAGAAAAATAAGCAATCGCGGCAGGACCTAAAGTACCATCATTTAACCGAGCTGATGCCGTTTTTCGGAAACACACTATATCGAGTTTTTATGAATTCTTTTAATTATATCTTTTGTGAACATTTTTAAATCATTGTTGTTATAAAGAACGTGCGTTTACCAACTTAAGAAATTGGATAAATCTTTAATACAAACCCATACGAAATTGAGCAAGCTTTTAGAATTATTTTAATGGTTTTTTTCGTTTGTGGTTTTATTTGGAATGGCTAAAAAAGTGATAATATTTTGAAAATCACCACACACTTCTACACAAAATTTAACTTAACGAGTTTATCTTGGGCCTTTAACAAAAATTTACCGAAATAAATAAAAAAAAGTTACAACTTTTTTCTGAAAAGAAAAACAAAACAAAAAGCGATAGAAAAAAAACATTTTTAACACCTGTACAAACTTCTCTTTCTCAATCTTATTTTAATTAAAATGGGATAATTTCCACACGAATTCCAGCAAAAGTTGCAACATCGGGATTACATTTCTCATTTATCTCTCTTTTTTACAGACCTATAAAAAGGCAAAATGTGCAGGAATCGCGGTTTTTGCAAATACAAAATTTAAATACTAAATTTAAAAATTACTGCGCGAGTGAAAAAAACACATTCTTGATTTGTGCTTCAGTATAATCAAAGAATCGTGAAACTGTGATATTTATAACAACTTTGAATGTTAAGCATAAGGGAATTCGAAAGAAAGATGTATGCTTTGGCCTTGTTTTAATGTTTCACAAGTTCGTTAATAATCAAGATTTTCAGTTGGTTGTTTTACACATATTCCTTTTCTGTTTTTTGTTCCTCTTCCTTGTGCAAATCTTCGTCTTTCGCTCTTTTTTCAGAGCAAAGTCCATTTCGCAGTTGCATGTTCCACGTGGGGTGGGACGTCACCTGCGCTAAGCCTATTTCAGGACGCGCGGGCTTTCACCACCCGTTGCAACATGCTAAATGCTTAATTTGCATTCTGCGATGGGCAGCTTCTAAAACGGATTACGGCGGTTTAAGCCACGCGTAAAACTGCGCCTGACAGGAGCAGGGTCTCATTTAGCGCAGGGACAAGCTGGGATGACAGCCGGGTGGCAGATTGGGAATTGGGGACCGAGAAATTGGTATGAAAATAGAAAAAAACTCCGGTTAGTTGCGGAGACTACTGTCGGAGTACAATGAGTATTTCAAAATTCGTTTTACAGGGGTTGCAAAGAATCAAATAAAAAAAAAGATATACTCCGTTTCCAACGAATGGGCCAGGATTTTTACAAATTTTAAAGGATTACAAATTTTAAAGGACTAGGTACATTTTGGTCCCGCAACGATCATATTAACTGTCTGAGCACTCTTCTTTTACAGTGCTATCTCGCTTATTACATCTTTTTTCACTTCAATGTTTCAAACCCTTTTTGGTTAAATAGGTGTCATTTTTCAAGCTTGCCCAAAGTCGAACACCATTCCTTGGAAACAGACTATAACATTATATTTTCAAATCTAAAAAATTTCGATATTTATTTTTCTCGACAAATGTGACGTTACTTTGTACAAATTTTGCGATCGATAGTTAGATTTTTCACTGTTGAGAACCTGAACGGACAAAATTGCAATGACAAAATTAAAATTTTGAACTAAAACGGTTTCACGTGATCTTTTTCAGTATTGTTGCATATTGCTCGGTTTTTTGTTACTTATTTTTTAAACTTTTAAGTTAAAGATTTTTTTCGGTTGCTAACATTGTCTAAGCTATCATTGAAAAGACTTTTAAAACAAAACAAAACAAAATAATCAAAAACTTTGATTTTTATGCAAACTGTTAGGCAAAAGCCATTGATTAAGAACGTTTGACATTATATTTTTATCTACAATGTTTGAAGCAGTGAGGTGAATCAGCAAAACCGGAAAAAATTGATATCCTTCGAATCCGTGAAATAAACTGTCCTTCAAAAAAACGTCCAACATGCCAGAAAGATGGATAAGCTTTTTAAAATTCTGACATTCATTGTTTTTTTTTCCATTTAATAAAACATGCTGAAACTAATTATTATGTTGTTGAAAAAGATTTTAACATGACAAATATGTTTTATAAAGCAAAAAAAAATCCTTTGCTAAAAGCAAAATTTAACGTGAAGTTTCAGTTTTTGTAGTTGAGTTTATTAAGTGCTCATGCTGAATTCAACGCCGCCTAAAGATGTAACGCAAACGCAAATTTTAAAATTTTAGTCCAAAGATTAATATTTCACCGGTTTAAAATAAAGCAACATTGAGTTGTTTTTTGTTGTTCCATGGTTACTGAGAATGTTTGCTATCTTAAACTATTCGCATAAGAAAAAATATTTTAAATATATTCTTGTTATAGTGCGTTTCCAAAAAAGAGTCAAGGAAAACGGGATTTTTAAAGGACTAGGTACATTTGGTCCCGCCGCGATTTCTTAATTGTCTGCGCACTCCTCTTTTACTGTGCTGTTTCGCTTGTTAAAGTTCGATTCACTTCAATGTTTCAAATCGTCACTGGTTAAATACGAGTAGCAATCAAGGTCAGTGGAAAGTCGCCGACTCTTTATTGGAAATGGCCTACTTCAAATACTTCAACAATATAAAATCTTGGATTTCGATTATTTTTTTAAACATATCAAATCAGGTCACACTTTTTGTCACTTTTGGTTTTGAAAAAAGTTTTTTTTGCGTTCTTTTATAGTAATAGTGAAATTTTTATTTAAAAATTAGTTATTTGCGCTTTCAAAACAAAAACAAAAAGATAAAACAAAAAAATCTTTGTGACAAAAACAATTAAATTTTTAAAAAAAAAAACACAATCTGAGTGTTTCACTCTGCTTGGATAAACTACGATTTTGTAATGCCATCAGTCGTACCGATCAAAATGTTTTCTTCACCGCACAGAGTGCAAAGTGCGTCCAATTCGTTCAAGTATGTCCTCTCGAATGCAGACTTATTTGCGTTTTCTGGTTGTTATGACGAGCTCAAAACTAATCCACCTTGAGACCTACTTTGCGTTTGAAGACCCGGAAAATAGGATTTCAATCATAAACTGCCAGAAACACGGCTGAAAATTTGAGGGACTGCGAATTTACAAGTGCCCGAAAGGATTTTAAAACTGTAAAAACATTTTTCAATTTCAATTTGATCAATTTATGTTCGACTTAGCAATGCTGACTCAGAACTGAAACTTTTCGATAAAACAATAAAACATTTGGTAGAGTTTACTAAAACTTTGAAATTTCAAGTTTTTTATCCATTTTGTTAGTGCCATTTAAACCGAAATAACACCTCAGGCATCCGTTCCTTAGGGGATTGAACTCGGGAATACTATAAAACAATTAAAAAATTAGACAAAAAGTGTCTACTTATAAACTACCAAAAACACGGATAAAAATACAATTAACAGTAAATTTCCGCGTAAACGAAATCGCTAAACTATATCAAAAAGTTTTCGTGTAAGATGACGTTGAGTTTTCAAATGAATACATTTTCTTGTAATTGAGAATGCTTGCTCCACGAGCGCTTTAAAAAAAATATACAATGCAAAAATTATTTGTCCATGGTTATATTTTTACTGTAAATACACCAACTGATTCGTTGAAAACATCCAATAATAAGCAGCTAATTCTTCAAAGCCTAATTAACTTAATAACTTGGTTTTACATACCAAGTGAAACTCACACTAGCTTGTTCATCCATAGCTTGTTTTAATGACGGAACATATTTTTTTTTGCATATATGAATCGATTTGTTTTCAGTAAGCTCGGATTACCATTCGATTCATTAAAAAACATTTTTTGTCATGGCTGAAACAGTGAATAAACAATTAGTATTTCATAATCGTTATGTTTTGTAAACACACAAATAATACATTTTTACATTCTCTCAAAACTAGATTTAAAAATTAAAAGGCTGAACGATGTAATCGGGAAGTTCGATGAAAAAGACTATATTAAAAGACAATTGCTGAAATTAATTTGTTTTCAAGAAAATTTAAGATAATTATGGTTAAAATATAACAATGAAGATTGATTAGTGAAATTCGCGGGACTTTTTTACCGCTCGTTTCAATGAGGAAGATGTTTCACTTCTTTGATAAAACAGTGAAGCGCAACATTTCAATTTAAAAAAATATGTATTTGGAAACTTATTTCACGTGCAGAAATTCTACTGCCATTTTCGTTACAAGGGTTGAAAAGCCCAATTATCCCCAAATAACACGCGCGGAATTCCAAACCTTAAAGGGAGAGTAAGGAGGCTTTACATTTCATTTGGGATCGGATACGGTCGGAATGTATACGAATCAACTATGCTAAATTGTCTCGCACCCTCCTCATTTCCAGAGTTATCTCATCAAATTAGAATGAAATTCGGCTCATTAGCATGCCTTGTAAACGCCGGACACACAGGGCGGACTGCCAGTCTACAAATCTGTAGACGGAAACCCGTTTTTGGCGACTATGAAGTGTATTTTCGCGAAAACGGTAAATTTTTGACCCATAGTCACACATTTTTATGATCAGCGAATTTTTCTCTCCTAATTGAGGCAATGTTGCAAAACCCGCCTGACTGCCCCCTTTAATTCAACTTTGTCCAAATTAAATAAAGTTAATTACAGCCTTATACAAACCAATTTTGTGAAAAAAATTGTCTTATATATTGATTTTGTTTTTGTTAAATTACACAGAAACCGAACAAGTAACCCCAATGAAGCATTTCGAAAGCTTTGCCATAGTGCAGGATAAGTAAAATATTTTATTTCTTTGCTGGAACAGTGAACTGAAATTTCTAATTTTGGAAAAAAAACCAATTTAATTTTTGCATTCCTCTTCAACGCAATGTCCCTGTTTCTTTTCCACTTTGCAACCTGAAACTTCATTTCCGCACGTGAGAAGTGTCGGCGGGCGCTAGACCTTCGAAAACACATTATCCGGCGGTGTCCGTGCGGAATTGACAACTCATCTGGAGCGGTGACAGCTCCATTCAGTTCATCGAATGGCATCGCGTAAATAAGGTCCGGAACATGTCAAGCCCAGGGGGACGGCCAGTTTCCGTAAAAATCGCTTGGAATTTATGAGAACTGATAAATTAGGCAAAGTTTCGTAAGGAGCCAATTGATCTTTACTGGATCGAATTTATAGCCTAAAACTTAACTAGAAATTTGACTGAAACATATAAACACAAAAACATTTTTTTGTTTGAAAGGCAAAATACAAACCATTGCCTTTGCTTGCTTGACAAAAAATTAACATTAAGATAATTATAAGCTGGCTGTGCGGCGGAATTTGTAAGATAAATTGGCTTATTTATTTTTATTATCCTTTTTATGTTATTTGACACAAGCAGTGAAAGTTAACAGTGAAAGTTTATAACAAAAACCAATGGGTGATTAAAAGTAATTTTGAAAAACGGAAAAAATAATAGTTTAAGACAAATACGCTAACGACGTTGTGCTTGGAACCCATAAAATGAAAGAAAACCCATTGAAAGATCAAAGAAACATTCGAACAGTATTCGAATTACAAATCGTCACGCCAGAACTATTAACAGAGAAAATTTCTCAAAACAAATAGTGCAAAGATGAAACATTAAAAAAGTATTTGTAAATTTTAATGCAAAATAAAAACCTGAATATAATAAACGAGCGCCTACTTGCAATGTCCAAAATGAAGCAAAATAATGAAATTAAGACGCGATGTCTGAGATAATCGACAATGGCCAATTTACCTTTGGTCACAAAAATTCAAAATGGTCCAATCGGGCTCATATTTTGTGTGGTTACTATATAAAACCATGTTACATGAAAAATGACACTGAAGATCGATTATCGATTTTTTGGTTGGGGTACTGTAATTTGACCCCGAGGTACTGTAACTACACTCAAACTAACGAAAACTTAACATATTTGGTGTGGAATCGATTGCAAATTGTATGCTAAAAAAGAATATGTAAACCAAAAAAAAGATTATTCAAGTATTAAAATGGTTATGTTAGAAAATGTGTTGTTGGAGCCACTTAAATAAACGTTTCTTCTTTGTGCCTGAAAAGATAATTCCAGATTATTTATATGTTGTAGAGCAAAGTTTTCTCTACAAAATATGTTTTTTCCATAATTTTTGCATAACCCAAGGGCATTGAAAAAGCGCGAAGAAGCAGGCGCGCCACTCATTGTGGCGCCCTTCCGCGGGCCCAAAGTTATTGATTGGCGCAACAAACTGAATCTAACGCCTGTTTAGGGTATATAAAGTGGTATTCAACACTACTCTGGGTTTGAAACACAATTTTCGAACGAAAATAATTTTTCCTTTGAACTTTTCCTTAAAAACAGCAAAACTGCTTCTAAAAGGGGCCAAACTGAGATTTTTTCGGTTTTTAAAACTTCAATAATTTCCCCAGAGTTTTTCTACCCTAACAGGCATTTTTGTGTAATTTTAGCCTTTACAACCCATTTGTAACAAAATTTTTCCTAAACGGGCGCGCAATCCCGCGAGAAAGCGACTGACAATGCCGCCGCCAGTGGCAAAACGTTGAAATAGCGGCTGCCGCATTTCAACGTTTCAGGCCAAAAATCGCGCGGTTTTACGAAAAATTTTGTTACAAACGGGTTGTAGAGGCTAAAATTACACAAAAATAGTTTCTAAGGTACAAAAACATTGCGAAAATTATTGAAGTTTTAAAAACCGAAAAAATCTCACTTTGGCCCCTTTTACAAGGAGTTTTGCTGTTTTATAGGAAAAGTTCAAAGGAAAAATTATTTTCGTTCGAAAATTGTGTTTCAAACCCAGAGTAGTGTTGAATACCACTTTATATACCCTAAACAGGCGTTAGATTCAGTTTGTTGCGCCAATCAATAACTTTGGGCCCGCGGAAGGGCGCCACAATGAGTGGCGCGCCTGCTTCTTCGCGCTTTTTCAATGCCCTTGGGTTATGCAAAAATTATGGAAAAAACATATTTTGTAGAGAAAACTTTGCTCTAAAACATATAAAAAATCTGGATTTATCTTTTTAGGCACAAAGAAGAAAAGTTTATTTAAGTGGCTCCAACAACACATTTTCTAACACAACCATTTTAGTACTTGAATAATCTTTTTTTTGGTTTACATATTCTTTCTCAGCATACAATTTGCAATCGATTCCACACCAAACATGTTAAGTTTTCGTTAGTTTGAGTGTAGTTACAGTACCTCGGGGTCAAATTACAGTACCCCAACCAAAAAATCGATAATCGATTTTCAGTGTCATTTTTCTTGTAAGATGGTTTTATAAAGTAACCACACAAAATATGAGCCCGATTGGACCATTTTGAATTTTTGTGACCAAATGTATTGTGAGTCTCTCAGACATCGCGTCTTAATTGGAAGCATTGAATATTTTGTTAAACAAATTCAAATCGCCAGCAGCGTTAATATGAAACTCAATAAAAATCGTTCGAAACAGTAAAAAAACGCTTATTTGTGCTTTTCAAGAGCTCATAAAAGCAAAAACACGCATGGTTCTGCAAAGTAACAATAATGAACACCGCTTTGCCTTCATCTCTCGAAAAAGTATTGATGCAAAACAAATTGTGTTTAAAATCTAAATTTTTTAACACTGCAACTCACACAATTCCGCTTAGTATTTTTTTTTGAAACCCCGCTTGAATAACCAAAGCACTCGACTATTGAAAACAAACTAAAGATAAACAAAACCTTTGAAACCGCGCAGAAAACTGAATCTGCTTAAAACATGAAAAACAATTTCTAGAAATTAAAATTAAGATTTTCGAGTGAGCAAAAATTTTGTCATGTTGCAACACGCGACATTAGGGAAGAAAATTTTTTTAAGAAACAAACAACTGAAGAAAGCAAAAAACCGCTAATAAAACAAATAAACAAGAAAAAATTTAATCAAAGTTTCACCAAAGACACATTTTTTAGTTTAACACGTGGAATATTTGATATTCAGTAAAAAGAGTCTTGCTGGGCTTAACTGAATTAGCTAGGAAAATAGTAAATCAATGTTTCATACTTATTTCAATTTTGTTGTAACTTCAAATTAGTGGCTGATAATTGTTCCAACCAAAAAAAAATGTAAAATTATTTTACTTATTTAAACTTAAATATGAAGAAACCCTTTTCTATTTCGCCCAGAAACTCGAAAATTTCATATGTTTTTTCTTCGAAGAAGAGTTTTGCAAAAAAAAAAAATTGAATCTGCTTTCTTTTTTTCCGAACTTGATTATAAAGCGTTTTAATAAAATCACTTTTTTTAAGAACTACGGTTCTGACAATCGCGTTCCCAGGTGTTTTCCATAAAATCTCCTGAATGTCATTCCGAGGCACTAATCCAACTTTTTCTCTTTCCCATCCTCCGCGCGGCGGGATCGTCTTTGAGCATTAAACGTTTTTAGCATCGAAAGATTTGCCTCGGCGCACTTGAAGCTTCTTAGTCGAGCACTTGCAGAGCGGGGGATTTGAACAAGGGACCAGGGGATCAGAAATCACAGAAATTTCTGAAAATGGGATCGGGTTCTGCAAATATGGGTCGGAACGCTTTTTTTTAAACGCGATATCAAACGGCTTCAAAAAGCCAAATATATAGCTTTAATGATTAAAACACAAATAGAATACAGACAATAGCAAGACCAATGGCAAACAAAAAAAAGCTAATGTTAGCAGCAAAGTAAAACGGGAAAGTGAGGTTTTCAAATTCGATTTCGAAATATATTCCATTGTTTCAAACCAATTTTCCAAATTTTGCAGACTTTACTATTATGGTGTGTTTATAAAAAAAACGGCACCGGTTTTGGTCAAAAACATTAATTAGGTCCCGCAGCGATAGTTTAATTGACTCCTCTTTTACTGTGCTGTTTCGCTTTTTATATTTCTATTCACATCAATGTTTCAAATCGTCAGTGGTTAAAATAGAGCTCAAAAGTCGCCGACTCTTCTTTGGAAACAGACTATATGCTATGCACTGTTTCAACATGAAAACGGAACAGAAATTTAGATGACCAAATGTTGAGAAATGATAGAGTGTAGTGAATGGGTGGTTCAAAAACTTTGGAAACGTCGATACAAATCTTCTTCAAATAAAAAAAAGTTTTTATAACAATAAGAAGGTGATACAGCGTAGAAAATCTCATCAATATGGAATGTTTCCAAAAAACGGAACATGATTTGGCCAATTCTTAAAGGACTGCGGTCATTGCATCCCACCGCGAACCGCATCATGATCGTTTTATTGTCTGCGCACTCCTCTTGTACCGTGCTATTTCGATAATTTTGTTAATGTTCACTTTAATGTTTCAAATCTTGGGTGGTTAAATACGAGTGGAAATCAACGCCGGTTGAAAGTCGTCGATATTTCATTGGAAACAGACTATAGTCACTTTGGCTAAATTTAAAAGCCATAAACAATACAAATAAATTTTTTTCTTTTAGTCTGCAAAATTTCCACCCTTTTTAACATTAGGGTATCCCAAAATATACTTAAAGTTGTACTGTGTGCTGAAACCTGCTTAACTTAAAGCAATGTAGCGTTTAGTTATTTTTTTTTATTATTTCAAATGAAGTTGAATGTTTTGGTGGTTTTTAATTTACATTCATGGGGAATAACGCTAATACACTCTTCTGACATAAAGGAAAAGTTTATGTTGTAGTTTTTATCATTCTCGTAAATTATCAACTGCGCTAAACCAAATTTGGCATTCGTTTCTCATTTATGAAATTTACCGAAAATCTTCATTAAAACAAAAAACGCTTTTTCCGATTTAGCCAAAACCGAGGGCTAGAAAGCAAGAAACATTGATTTGAAAAAATGATTGTGACCTTGATATATTTTATAAGACTAGCAACTTTTAAAACTTTATATAATTGCACAAAAAAATAAATCAAATGCATTTTTAGGAGAAAAGTAGACAATAAAATTTTAATTAACAGCTCCGTATCCGTTCGAGAAAATCCCGTTTTCCTTGCCTCTTTTCCGGAAACGCATTATACTTCAAATTTTTACAAATAGCTTTGAAATCAGAATTAACTAAATAAATGATATTTTTAAAGTTTGCGTGAATTTTTAAGGCAAACCCCAATTATCATGAACAGAGTAGTGACAAACAAAAAAAATGGATACTATTTTTCAAGTAAAACATAGCAGTCATAATTTAATTTTAAAACGGAGAAATAAAATTTGTGAGCAATTTTTGGATTAACAAAAGCGTAATAAAAAAAGTGCTTTCGAAATAAAGCGAAAATTGTAAGTCTGCGAACATTTTGCTTTTCAGGAACTGTTTTCTGACGCCTATGACAAGAACAATCTGCCAAGTGCATCGGCGACGGAGGTAGGCATTTTCCTTTTTTTTTGTTTTTATAAAGTGATACAACAAAAAATACAATTGAAATTTAGGTAATTGTGGAGTTGACAGTTCAATCAATCACGGAAATCAGTGAATTTTCGAGCAGTTTCAAAGCGGATGTCTGGTTTTCGCAGATTTGGAGGGATCCTCGATTGGATTTTACTGACAGGTGAGAAAAATGGTTTTTGTATTTGTAATTTTGTAAAGTAGATGTTTCACAAGAACGGGAAATATGAGATTTTCAAAATTTCTTGATTTGCTTTCTTGGCCCGCTGGCACAAAAATTCTGTGATTTATTTTTTGTTGAAAAACGGTCAAATAAAAAAAAGCTTTTTAACGATAATAAAAATTGTAATGAAAAAGAAATAGAAATGTAACAATAATGGAAGCAAAACCTCAAGACGCAATCTTTGCGATCTGGTTTGGAAACAATTAATCTTCGTATGTGGAAAAGAAATCGACGTTTACCATTGATCAATTTTGATCAAGTGCACAGCGTTTCAATTTTTGCTGACATTCACGGAATCAAGAGAATTCAACTAAAAAAGTTTTAAGACTATTTATTTATACAAAAAATTTATAATGTCAGTTTTGTGACCGTCTTGTAGACATTGATTTTTTCACGGCCTGCGTGTTTTTTTTTAAAAAAATTATTAATAATGAACCGAAATTATATGTTTCATAGTTTATTATAGTGTTTGATGTTTTCAACTTTTAATTCGATTCACCCAGATCGGTGTCCGAAAATTTTTTTTTTTTTTAAAGTTACCCAAATATATTTTTTTGTTTTGTTTTTTGCTACGCTGTGAAAATTCAATTATTTTCTTGAGATATTTTCTCTCTCTGGCTCATTTGTAACGCAAGATCATTTTCAAAATTTTTGATAGTCGGTACTTACAAAACTACAGGGCTCATTACAGTTGAACATTAATCCTCTAGTCACCTTTTTCAGCAATTAATGACACGAATAGTCAAAACGCAATCTTCGTATTTGGTTTGGAAAAATGCATTCTTCGTATTTTGAAATTAAAAGCTATGTTTTATATAATAAGCAAGTACTAAGCTTTTCCAAAAATTTTGATGTCATTCACCAGTTACGTTCAATAATTTGACATAATTCTACCGAGAATTATTCTTTCTACCGAGAACAATAAAACAACTACCAATAAAAGCATTATTCTGGGGTTTTCATTTAATTAATTTTAAAGTATGAACTGAAAGTCGATGTTTCACATTATATTATTGTGTGCAATGTTTTGAAATTCTCAGTTCACTTGACGCAGCACCACCCAAAAAATGGAAAAAAATTGCCCAGTTTTTGCATGTTTTTTTGTGCATTTGGCGGATAATTCTATTAGTCTCTAACAATTTTTTCCTCTCATCGGCTCACACATTAATAGGTTTAACAAAAGATTTGCTAGTCGGTACGTACAAAACTACACGGTTTATTACAGTAGACATAAACATAAATCGATACACGTGGTGACAATTTAATGTTTAAAAATAAGGTTCACGCAAAACGGAAGGTTTTGTTTTGTTTCGTCAAACACATGTTTTACAAAAGTGTGAAACATAATATTCTTTAAAGATCTTTACTCAATGGTGCTCAGCCAAGGAAAAATTTATGGTTACACTGATTTTTTTCTAAAAATAAAAAAAACCTTTTTGACATTTGAATAAGAATTATACTCCATTTCCAACAAATGGGCAAGGATTTTCACAAATTTTAAAGGACTAGGTACCTTTGGTCCTGTAACGATTTTCTTTCACTGTCTGCACACTCCACGAGTGTGCAGACACTTCAATGTTTCAAATCCTTTTTGGTTAAATACGGGTCATTTTGCACAATTGCCCGAAAGTCGAACACCGTCGCTTGGAAACAGACTATACAGAAGATGAAAGAAAATAAAAAAATTGTCATTCCGGGGGTTTTCGAACAATTTAGTCAATTTCTATAAATTAAACCGATGTTTCACATTTTGTGAACTATTTCACAATATCACCATTTTTACGCAGATTTAAATCAATCGACAGATATCAAGCCAATGGTTTTTTTTTTTACGTCGCACCCACTTAGCGAACTTTGTTTCACCAACCAACCAACCGAACGAATTAAAGTTTTTTGAACTCCTTTTATCCATGAACAAGATCTTGTTTTATTGTCGTTTAACACGTTATAACAGAACAGTTTGTGTCATTATTTGTGGTTTTTTCAGAAACTACTGCCTGAAAAATATCTCTCTCGCTGCTCACAAATTGCCTCAACTGTGGTCCCCAAACGTCTGTTTCGTGAACAGCAAAAAGGTAAGAAAACTTGAAAATTTGGTTTTTTTTGCAGAATAATCGTATTAATTTTTTGGTTTTCCGATTTTCAAAGTTTTCCTAAATTTCTGTTTTCTTTTCAGTTGAACTAACGCTTCCGGTTCCTACTTTTGTCTTCTCACAATAACAAAATCTTTTGCTTTTCCTGCTCTGTCTGCCTCTCTCTCTCTCTCTCTCTCTCTCTCTCTCTCTCTCTCTCTCTCTCTCGCTTCTTACGCCCTTTATCGTCCAATGTTGCATTCAAAATTTCAACCTTGGTTTATCGTGTCTACAATTTTTCCATTCATTAATGAAAAATTTGAAACACTAAATTAAATTTCCTAACCATCAAATTCAGGTCGAAATCCACTCCTCTCCATCTTCGAACGTCCTCCTCCTCGTCTTTCCAAACGGGACCATCTGGCTAAACTTTCGCGTTTCTTTAATAGGACCATGTAAATTGGACCTCACCTATTTTCCCATGGATCGCCAGTCTTGCAACTTGATTTTTGAGGTTGGTTTTGTCGTTTAAAAAATCGTTATTTTTTTAACAATTTAAAAGTTAGTTAAATGTTTTATTTGCAAAGCAAAAATCTGATATTTTAAATTAAACTAGTTCTGCGGATAGATTGGAAAGTATCTTTCAATAAACTCGAAGAATCAAAATGAGGTAGCATCGAGGTTAATTTTTAACCGTTAGATTGAATTTTACTCAAATCTCTCAAATTAATTTTAAAAAACTTTGCTTTCAATTTTCTATTTTCTTTTCTAAATAAATTTCTCAAACCACTTCTTTCAGAAAGCGTTTATCAGATTACAAAAATTCCGGTTTTACTTGTGTGTGAAAAAGTAATATTTCACAAAACCAAAAAAAATATTTGTTTCAAGCATTTTGTGCTCGACACACCCTTCAATTTTTATTAATATATTTTGAAAAAGCAAAAACCAAAATCGGCCTGATCGAATTTATTAAGTTTAAATTAGTAAGAGAAGGAGGAGGTTCTACTTATTAATTAGAAAGATTTGTAACCGCCGCAATTAGTTTTACTGCTGGTTCGATGGTTTTAAGTCACTGAGGTTTTTCATTTCTGAAACGGAGCTGATTTTTTAAAAATTTGCCGCCTTTGCTGAAAACGCTTTTCTATCCCAACGTGTCAATTGAAAAGATTTTAAGTTAAAATAATTTTACATAGATAAACGTAAATATTTTTTTAAACTTGTTCTTTTGAACTTTTTTTTGTAAGGTAAAAAAAAAAATTGTAAGGGCTAATGCATAATTCGTGCCATAGTAAATTATCGAATATTTCAAATCAGACCTAAAAAAAGAAAAACTTAAAAAAAGAGGATGGAAATTTTCTTTTAAACTTGTTTTTGAGAGCGGTAGACTTTTACAATTAAAACAAACCGTGAATTAACGCGTCTAAACACGTTTAAAAAAAAACAAAAGGCCTCATTTTATATTAAAAACATTTCTACATCAGTTAATCAGTTAATTCATTAGTTTAAAACCAGTTATAGGGCCAAAACCAGTTATTGCATATAGCAATTTTTTTTTCTAAATGACAACCGTGTTTCAACTCAAAGGGAAAATTTTGATTGGTCTATTTAAATAATGTTCCGTAGTTAATCAGGATTAACAAATGATGTTGAAAAAATCATTTCTACCTGAATTTTTGGAAAACTTTTCCAGAGCTACTCGTACAACACTGCGGAAGTGAGAATCTTCTGGAGAGATTGGGAACCGGTTTCGATTCCCGACCCTGATTCGAAAAATCTGCCGGACTTTGAACTAGTGGCCTATGAGTGAGTTTTTACAAACATCATATTAAAAATATATTGTTTTCATATTTGTTTCTTCACAGCAAACCTGACAGTATTAATCGCTGGTTCCCAAAAACCCAAAACATTTTTGAAACATGCAACTTTATGAAAAAAAAAATTGGAAAAAATAGATAATTTAAAAAAAAAAACTTTTGATTACGCGGCGTGCAAGTTGGAATTTTTGTGCTGTTACTTTAAAAATTAACTCTCCGAAAAGCTTTTTAACTATCGAAATCTGAGAAAAATATGTTGTAAGTTAATAGGTTGTACGGAAAAACTCGCTCAAACGAAAAAATGATCTCAAACGCTATATTTTCATACATATTTTGCCTTACACACTTTTTGTCAATGTTTTTCATTATTAGTTTTGGATCAATCAAAAATTCAAATTGAAAGCGTGTGAAAAACGAAAACCAAATTTTTGGATCGAGATAACTTCAGAGAACAGAAAAAATAACTTCAGAGAACAGAAAAAACCTAATAAAAAAGTTTTTGGCAAAAATATGGAACATTGAACTAAATTTCAGAAAAAAACATGAAAAAATTTAAGCTTTTTTAATATTTTTAATTTTTCCTAACCAGTCTTTTAACTATGACCAAGTTGTCTTTAACGGTGATATTAACTACAGGTCTACGTTCAGTTTTTTTTCCTGAAACATGCGTTGGAAAAGAATAAATAAAAGTTAAACTCAAAATAATTTCCGATGTCAGTAAGTTTTAATAATTATAAAATTAATAAAAAAATTATGTTTTAGAAATTAACGAAAACTGGAGATTAAAACGAGTTTTGAAATGTTGACTTTAGTGATCCATTTTTCATAAAAAACTTTATTTTTATCTTAATGTCCCATAATATGTCCTTAATGTAGCACAATTCAAAAAGAGGTCTCTTTTGCGAATTAGTTGCCGGTTTAAGCTGAATTTGTATTTTTTTTGTTGTTGTTCAAGAATCGCCACGATGGCGGCGAATACAAATATTAAAGATATTATTTATTAATTCATCTTTTCAAAAATTTCGTTCGCAAAAAAATCCCACATTCTGCCGAAAAAATCTGTACATTTATAATTTTTTTTTTTTGAAACAATAAAAAAACCGAAAAATTATTTTGTTAAAAAATGAATTTTGAAATAAACATTCAATTATTTTAACGCATCTTATAGCTACTTTTTAGTGCAGTATTTATGATTTCTGAAATTTATGATTTTTTTCTGAAACTAGCTTTTCTTATAACTTATTTTTGTTTACAAACTATCTTTTTAAAACATTTGAGTTTAAAACGTTGTGAAATTTAGACATCGAAACGACACCCTAGTTTACACTGCTGGTTTATGGGACCAATTGGAAGTCAAATTCACTTTCCGGCGTTTGTACGGTTACTACGTTCTTCAGGTTTGGATTTTTAAAAAAGTTTTTTTAATATTTCGAAGTGGTTTTTCACAATTAGGTGTTTCAGGCCTATATGCCAACGTACTTGTCCGTTTTCATCTCCTGGATCGCTTTTTGGATCGATACCAAAGTAAGTCAACATATTCGAGCAAAAACTAAAACACCTCGTTTTTTGAGTGAAAACAGTTTTGTATTTGAAACATTTAGTTGTTTTTTATATTCCAATATAAAAAAAAAACTAAAATACAGTTATAAACTTATTTGAGTTTACCCTTCTGATTGCCAAGTTACGTTTCATAAAATTGACAGCGTTTTTTAACATTTAATGAAGTTCTACAATTTAAAAAATTAATTTTCAGGCTCTTCCCGCCAGAATCACCCTGGGAGTTTCGTCTTTGATGGCTCTTACATTCCAATTTGGTAACATTGTGAAGAATCTGCCAAGGGTCAGCTATGTGAAAGTGAGTTTATTAATTGGATAAAGATAATTAACCCAATTAAACAAAATTGTTCGCCCAACTTTGAAAGTTTTTAACGAATCGTTCTTTCGATGAAATTGTTGAGTTTAAAAATCAGCGAATAACTGTTTATTTTGAAAGATTCAACCGAAGGATGAAAAAACGATAAATTTTTTAAAACGAAAAAAAAATTGAATTAAACTTTTTTTTGATTTTTAATTACTCATTGTTGAAAAATAAATGCAACTCGCCAGAAGGATCGAAGAAATTTGTAAAACATTGCTATTAAAATATTCTTGAAACATGGTTAGAAAAAATGATATTTTTTCAATCGATCAATTGAAGAAAATGAAAATGTTTTTTTCTGTATTTTTAATAAGGTTTTATAAAAAAAAATACACTCCTTTTGTATCTTGTTTAAAAAATGTAAAAAAAACTCGTTTAAAAACGAGCATAAGTTTATCGATGTCCTAAAGAGAATTGTTTTTAAACCTTTTTTTTTAACCAAACCTAAAATACCATTTCCATGTGGAGAAAGTGAGTTTATCAATCAGTAATTAACCTAGTTAAACGTAATTCTTAGCCTAACTGAAAAACGGTTTTAATAAGTTTAAAAATGAGCCAAATCATTGAGTTTTTTGGTTTTTTTTTTAAAGCCGCTTCTCTCAAACGTTTGTATAGATAAACTATTGTTTTAAAAATGAACAATAGAAAAAAATAATTTTCAATTCTTCTTTAAAAAAAATAACTTTTTATCAATTTTTGTTACCTTAACCTTTTTGCAAACAAACCTAGCCATCTATACTCCATTTCCAACGAATGGGCAAGGATTTCGGCAAATTTTAAAGGACTAGGTACCTTTGGTCCTGCAATGATCTTAGATAATTGTCTGCGCAATCCTCTTTTCGAATGCTCTTTCGCCTATTATATCTCTGCTCACTTCAATGTTTCAAATCCTTTAGGGTTAAATACGTGTCATTTATCAAGATTGCCCGAAAGTCGAACACCGTCCCTTGGAAACAGACTATACAGGATTGCAAACATTTAGAAACAAAGCTATCAAAAAAATCCTGAAACATGTCAGCAGGTTAAAAAAAACTTGATACTACCGCTTCCGATGCATGGTTTGATGAAATATATAGTAGTTTTTTTCTTTTTTTTGAACCAGCTTTTAAAAAACTTGTTTTAGAGCCGCTGTTGTTTATTTTATTTCTTTGAAAAAAGAGCAAAACATTCGATGCAAGAAATCTAGCAGTTTACGAAAAAAAGTTGTTTACAAAAAGTAACACTTAAAATTTTATTGTAATGTTTTTTTTTTTTGCGTTAACGGAACCATATTTTTAGGCTCTAGACATCTGGATGTTCGGTTGTGTGGGATTCATCTTCCTGTCCCTTGTTGAGGTTGGATTTTTTCGGTTTTCCGCAAAACTTGTTTGAATTTCCAGCTCGCTGCCGCTGGTTTCGCCGACAAATTGGAAGGCCGTAGGAGAAGGACCCAAAAATTCAGAGAGAACCGGATGCTTCGATCCGATTCCGAACAAAATTGGCTCTCTCGCGTGGCAGCTCCTCCGGTCTGTGTAGACGCAAGACTGCCTCCTGAAGGTAACGCACAAACAACTCAATTAAATTAACTAATGAAAAATCACAAACACACAAAAAAAAATTTCGAACGTTTTAACAATGTTTCAGCCGTAGAGCGAAAAAGAAAGAGTGGCCGACGAATCGATCTTGTACTTGTATACTTTTCACAATTTAATTTTTTTCAGTTTTGGTAGATCAATAACCAAGTTTTTCAAAAGTACCATTTAGAATGCACAAAAACAATTTTCCCTGTTACAAATGTCCCGTAAAAATTTCTTTCATTCTTTTGGATTTTTGTGAAAGCGTCAAGCGATTTTTTCAATAATTTTATAAATAAAAATCCAGAAAAAATAAAAATTAATGGAAAAGTTGTATTAAAATATTATTATTTATGTCTGGTCTTCTGCTTTTTGACAAAGACACGGCAAAAAATTTTGCACCAGCCATATACCAAAGTTTCACCGCATTTCATTGAGCTGTAACAATACAAAAAGTTACTGCAATTTAATTTTTTTGGGTTAAACCCTTTTTTTCACAATAATTACTTCTCTTTTTTCTCACTTGAAACTATTAAATTTATAGTATTAACTTTTGAATCAAACTATCTATCTTCATTGTTAGCAAAGAGTGATTGAAAAAAAAAACTTTGCCACCAATTTCATGTAAAAGTTCCACCCATTTTTATTTTTAGGGAGATCGTTTCGTGGTACAAAGTTCCTAACTACAAATATAAAAAAAACTTAATAAATGACCATACAAAGAATTTTTTTTTAAAAGTACTTTGTAAAGTTGTTCATTATGCTTTTCTGAACAAGTGACGGTTTGATTTATCTTTTTTTTTTAATTTCAAGACGAGACTTGCAAAAACAAGTATTTCTATAATGGGAAATTATTTCTTTAGAAACATTATTTCTTTTTCAACTTGGATAACAAATACCACAAAAAAAATTAGCAAATACCACAACAAAAAATGTCATATTTTCCAAATTCAAGTCAACGTTTATCCCTTTTTTTCTAATCATTTTTCGCTTTTCACAGAGTCCGTATCGATTAAAAAAAACAATTGATTAAATTTTGTTGTCGTTTAAAAAACCAATTTTTTTTTCAAATTCCGATTTACAAAGTAGAAAATCAAAAACAATTTTCTATTTTTTTCCAATTTTAAGTAAATGTTTCATATTCATTTTATAATTTTTTGCAACTTGCTTCGTTGATTTTACTTCATTCAAAAGTTAGCATTAATGTACAACGATATCAAAATAGATGGGTAAATAAATTTAAATAGTCAATTAGTTTTGAACAGAATTTTTCGAAATTACAAAAAAATGATGTTTTTCAGATTCCGATTTGCCCCCTCCTTCTGGAGCCCCTCTGCTCCGTTGCAATGGAGAAAGCACTTCAACAAATGGAAATATGCGAAGAAAGAGGGTGGAGGACAGACACAGATTGTCCAAGGTCTACATGCCAGTTGAACCACTCTCAATCAGCAGTGAGAGAATTGATGAGGTGGGTTATAAAGAAAGAAATATGACGTTTTGCCGAACTTTGTTTTAACTGAAAGAACGGTGACTGAACTAACCCTACCCTGATCTTAGCAAACAATTCCTAAGGATGAAACGTCCAAGTGAAAAAACTCAATTTTTTCAAAAATAGATTTTGGTCTCTTCTCAATTGGGAAGGATAGGGTTTATGGGCTGGGTTGTGATCACAGCAGATAGAAATTTCAAAAAAAAAAATTCACTTGTTTTACAAAGAGCGTTGAGCACCACTAAAAACATCCAAAAAAAAAATTTACGTCACCGTTTCATGTTAGCCTGAAACGGTTGCGTGAAAATTATTTTTAAGCATCTTTTTTTATTAGTTTGGGTGAAGCGAACATTTTAAAGATGTTGTTCTTGAAATCAGTTCCAGTTTTGCTCAAGTGGACTACCTATGTTGAGGATGACAAAAAAAAATTCGAAAAAATATATCAAAAGTTGTAAAAGTTGTAATTATGAAAAAATTGTTAGGGGGTTTTATAATCAAATTGATTTAAAAATAAATTGTAACTCAGCGATAGAAGTAATTTGAACTTATGATTTAAATTTATGTTGCTGAAAAACATTTTGTAAAACGAAATTCAGTTCGTAATTCGCATCTTAAAGATGATAAAATAGAAAAGATCTTGTTACTAAGTTACGTTTTCTGCAAGTATCTTACACCACCACTTTGAAACACTGAGTTTGTTCTAAAGTTCTTTTAAAACTTTAGAGTAAATAAAATTGTGATGTGATTTGGGCCGACTTGGCCGACTTTCGGCTCCAAAAAAAAAACAAAAAAACAGCATTTTCGAAAGTTTGCCAATAAGCACACATGTCTAATTAGGATTATTCGTTGTTTTCTAACCAACACCACACACCCTGAACTAACGCCTTCTTAAAAGAACAAAACAGTGACGTAAACAAAAATAGAAACCAATTTTCTGAAAGTTAACCCTATTTTTCGTTTGGTGTTTTAAAGTCAATAGTTTGCTGAAACGTTTTCATTTTCAGACAGTGTGAGTCCTGTGATTAAATTTAGAACCCCTTTATAAAAATAGTTTAAAAAAGTGTTTCATAAAAAAGGTAAATTAGTTTCAACAGATTTATCGATCAATATGATTACCTTCAATTCTCAGTGTGAATAAGCAAATGCAGGTTAATATAATTTCAACTTCACGCTAAACATTTTTTTCATTTTTTGAGTGATATCCAAGATACGAAAAAAAAGAGAAAAAAACGTTTGTTGGAAACTGTTGATTCTTTTTTTTTACACAGTTAAAGAAGTCATAACATTTTTATTTGAATTCACACAAATTTGAAAACTTTGGGGAAATGTTTTAGCCACGCTTTTGGACGATGTGGTCTTTAAAAATTTCATTCAAAGCAAAATACGCACACTTGAAAATTTAAGGCATTTTTTTTTTCAGATATCTGCCAAGCTGTTCCCTCTCCTTTTCACTGCTTTCAACATTTTCTACTGGTTCTACTACATTGGAAAGTCGGGCGGAATTCTTTAATTCTAAGTTTACATATGCGGGTCTAAGTATCGATTCTCATATCCATAGACTCATTTGTACACAGCTTGTTTTTTTTTAATTGATGCTAATGAACGTTTGTATTTTTTTTTTCATTTAAAGGGAAAATCAATCAAAAGTTTGAACGAAAGTAAGTTTAAAAAAAGATTTGAAAAGGATAACAGTATTTTTTTCTGACATATTGAATTTTATAAAGCTCAAATTTTGTTTTCGCTTTATTTAACAATATAGCTTTTTTCACTTGTTTTTTATATGTTTCACTCCTGCATTCAATATGAGACAACTTTTTAATTATAGTCGCGTGTAGAAAAGAACTATGTAAAATGTTCTGAAATTAATTATTCATATTGCACCTCCTTTTTTTTTTTTCGTTTTTTTCGAAGTATTTGCAGAATATCAAACACAAATTATAAGTCTCACAAATCCTTGTGTTGAAATGTTCAAAATAAGCACGTTGTTTGACGCTGAAAACTTGGATTTTAGTTGTTTAGATAAGGAGACTTTTCAGCTACCTTCAATTCCCCCAAATTTAACCACTGACGACTTGAAACATTGGAGTGAATAAAAGTATTTTAAGCAAAATAGCATAGTAAAAGAAGAGTGCACAGATAATTAGAAAAATCGCTTCGGGACCTAATGTGCCATCCTTTAAGGTTTTGGCCAAAATTCTGTGCCGTTGTTTGGAAACACACTATCCCCGCCAGTCATGAAAGCGAAAGTTTGTGGTTGTCGAAATATGGAAATCACGACAGTAAACTACAAAAACAAAAGGGGCCACCGTAAAAAACTGAAGTTTTCATAGGTTCCTAAGAATAAACACTAATAAACAAGAGTTTCAAACGGGAATTCAAAATTTCACAGTGATTAAAACGATTTTCAGAAAACCCGGACATCGCGTTCAGTGACAGTGACGCAGAAAATTAAGAATTCTTCTGTTTCCAGCCCAGAGTTTCGGGTATCACTAAATGAAACCCAAATCGCCCATCCGAATTCACCCAAAGTAATGTTTCATACATAAGACAATTTAGGGATAAAAAATGTTTGCTTCATTGCTATCGAAAATTTCTCAGATCAAAACAACGCAAAAATGTTTTTTTTAAACTTTATACTTAACGCATCCTTCGCATTTTGTTTCTTCTTGAGTCTGAAGCCATAATAAGTTTTTTTGGAGGTTTGTGATTTTATTATGGGATTTCGACACCTTGTTAAATTAAAATATAATCCACTCTGGAAGCCTCCGGAGCGCCTACACAGTTATCCATAATTTAAATTCCGCCCTGATTTAAACTTTGAGCTTCGTAGACAAAGGACAGACTACAGTTTATCTTTTTTCTTGAAACCTATTAGATTTTGTTTTTGGTTCAAATGACCATCCTGTTGAGTGAATGAATTATTAGAACACATTTGTTATAAACAAAAATCACTTAATCAGTCATACAGAAAACACATTTCTCAGACTTTGGTCATAGTTTTTGATCGCTGATTACCTGAACACCTCATTTTCGTTTGTCCCGCCTCGTGACGTGTGGTACCAGCCGTCTAAATCATAAATCACAAGGAAAACCTAATAATTCCGCGGAAAACACTAGTCACGTGTTTGAAATAGAGCGCAATTAGGGTTATTCATTTCAGAAGACGGTGATTTCTTGATCAATGAGATAGGCTAAATGAGGATTTCGTGACCTGGATTACACTTTGCTTTTAAAGGGGCAACCCCCGCTTTTTTCATTAAAATAATACGGTTTTTCGGCTTTTACTAAATGTTTTGATGTATGTTCCCCCATTTTTCTAAAAACAAACTGAGACTGTGAAACTGAATTCAATTTATTAAAAACGTCTATATTAGCTTTTTTTTTTTTTAGAATTTTTCACCGTAACAAAAACACTTTTTAAAAGGTTAAAATATTTTTTAAAAGCCCGAAAAATGGCAAAATGTTTATAATTTATTTCTTTGACAATATGTTTCAAATGAAATCTAAGCAGAAATGCCGCAACCATTGCATCGGAAAAGCACAGTGTTCGAAAAATTTTCCTTTGCTTTTGTTGAGATTTGAGCATGAATTTGTAAACCTGGAGTTTAAACATTTTGTTTCTCACGCCCAATTGCGTACCTTATCTGCAAGAATTTTTGTCAGACGAAACTTCAAGTCAAAAACAAACAAAAAACAGAGAAATGCCGTCCGACAAAAAATATCATGTTTTCCCTTCAAACCAAAATCTTTTTAATATGTTTAACATTTTTATATTTTTGTCGAGAGACAATTATCGCATTTTTTATCTGTTTAAAACTGTTTTGAGCTTATATAAATTGAAAATGCTTTTGAAACTATGCTTCAACTTTTTCAAAATCATGAAGGTTAAATTTGAGAGTCAATGGTAGTGTCGTAAACAGTTTTGTCATTGTGATGTCTGAAGAGTTAGAAATTTTGAAAGCTTCGTGCAAAAACATTTTCAGCTTAACGCCTAACTGCGTATGTTGATCTTTTTTTGTAACACTCTGCAGTTGCTCATTAAAAGTTCCTGGAATTGGGTGTAAAATTTAAATTTTACAGTTTTTGTTCAATCTTTTCCCTGCCGATATTGAAATTAGCATCTAACATGGTTAAGTCACTGCTACAATAAAAAAATAAGCGAAGTATTGTTAAAAGCCAAGCAATTTGTAGGAATAGCGGCAAAATTCCGAAAGTTCATGTTTTTTTCTGAAAAAAAAAAGCTTTGATCGCTGATTGAACACTTCAATTTTATATGTCTCACGACGCGTGGTGCCAGGCGTCTTAACTAAAAATCACAAAGAAAACCTAATAATTCCGCTGAAAACACTAGTCACGTGATTCAAATAGAGCGCAATAAGGGTTATTCATTTCAGAAAACGCTGATTTCTTGATCAACGAGACAAGGATGAGGGTGAATACAAGGTTAAATGAGGATTTCGTCACATTTCGCTCTTAAAGGGGCAACCCCCCGCTTTTTCCATTCCATAATGACTTTTTTGCTTCTATAATTTTTTAGGTTATTTCTACTGTTGCATAAAAACTGACACTAGGTGCCCAAACGGTTAGAAACAACTTTCTGGTTTTGCTGAAAACGTGCTTATCAACATTTTTCAAGTTTTCACTGTGACGAAATATAAAATTAAATAAAAAATTCATTACTTAAAAGTGAAATTATGTTTCAACTTTGTCATAAAATTCAGATTCTCAAACCGTTAGGATGTTCTCGTGTTGTTCTGATTTTTTTTAAAAATGGACATGAACTCAGTGTTTTATACGATTCTTTTTCGGTAGAAACAATTTGCTTCGTTAATTCAGCAGACCCATCGACGCTTTTTTTTAAATATTTCAGCTCATTGAACAAAACAAAATTTTTTTAACTCTTTCGCAATCAGTCATCATTATTATTCATTTCCATAAGAAAACTCACGGTAAAAACGAATAGGCAAGAACTTTTCTTTGTTTAAGGAGCTAATTTTCAACTCTTTTGTGAAATTGAGAAGACAAGAAACGGTTTTAACTTCTTTCAACTTTCTTTTCTTTTAACTTTTTTCTTCTTTCTTTATTTTTTCTTGATTTTCTGAAAAAAATTCTTGATTTTTATCGATCGCTTAAAATTATTTTTTTTGTGCTGCAACTTGAAACAATATGTTTTTTTTTGACGAAGTAATGTTTCAACTATTTCGTGAATTTCATACTATAAAAGATGACTTACTAATGAAGATAGAACGTTGAAAGTTTTGTAAACTTCAAAACTTTAAAAAAATTTGTCAAACGCCGAATCGCAAACTCAATACTCTATGTAAATAATCTAATCGCCTTTAAAGTTACTTTAAAAAAGCAATGAATATTAGCTTCAAATTCGTACATTTGCCTTTGTGACTTTTGTAAATCGATTTCTTAAAATATAGTTCTCCGAAAAACCCAAATTTTGACCACAGAGACACTTTGTTACACAACATCGCAGGGATAATGTGTTTATAAATTTTCTTTTTGGCAATTGATTATAATAGTTTTGTTCTCTTCTTTCCGATATATGTTTTCTAATACTTCTGCTATATTTTTGCATAATTTAAAATTTTGCATAATAGGAAATTTTTCAAGCAAATTGTCTTTTTTTTGTATTATGCTTTTGATAGTTGAAAACTTTGCGTTGAAACGTTTTTCGTCACACTTCAAACTTGCAGAGACAGATGGTGTATTGTTTGTTTTGAAGAAAACATAAGGTGAAATTTATCATATTGTTTGTTTTATTTGTACAAAGAGGCAAACAAATTTTGATTTTTAGTAAAGCTTCTTTAGTTTTGGAATTTTTCGAAATTACATACTTTGGTTGGTGAAGTAATGTTTCAACTCATAAAATTGAGAAGATAACAAACGCTCAATTACTGTTGTTAGCTCCGGCCTTTTAATAAACGAAACATAGAACGTGTTTGCGCAAACGTCGATTTGCGTACTTGGTCTTCTATGCCGTTACTAAAATAAATTTTATCGCCTTACAAGTTAATCCAGATCTGATTCAAATGTAAAACTGATTTGAAAATGGGTTTGAAAATTGGTAATCTTCGAGTTGAACATTTTCCATCACACGGGAAATTGCGTACTTGGGCCCAAAGAGCATTTAAAAACCATGGCAAAAACAATCAAAGTGTTGTTGTTTTTGTTTAATTAACGTAATAAAAAATTTCAAAAATTTTAAACTTTTATAAATAAATATTTTGTAAAATCAAATCACTGTTTCGTGGTTCCATATTTATGGGCAGAATTATTTCATCCGGTAATAAAGAAGCGCTCTTACGTTCATTTTTACTGATTGTTTTATATTTTTCAGATCTTTGAGCAAAGCTAACTTTTTCACCTTCTTAGCAATCAGTCAGCGTTATTACTCATTTCCCTAACCCAATCCACCTTGTCACGCTTTCTTCCATTTCCGTCAATGAGGCAATCAGCAGGAAATTCTAGAAGTACAACGAACGAATCAGTCTGCAGATGGAGGAGGCCGAAGAATTCCCCGTCGAGCCGCTTGCAATCGTCACTTTTGTGGTAAGATTTTTTTTTAGAAACAATAATAGCGGAGCGATAGCAAAAAAACAGCGACAACTTTTTATTAATAGTAAGGCGAAACATTAACCTTATGAAAAATTGGGCCAAACTAACAAATTAGAAGAGAAACGTAAAAAGTTAAAACTTAAATTTTTATAAAATTACAAAATTTTTAGACATGAAAAAGGAAAAAGATCAAAGATTTCAGTGTGGCAAAAATGATATAAAAAAAGTTGGATCGTTACAAAATTTCGTGCAGTTAAAGAAGTTTTTCTGCAAATAAATGTTTCACATTTTTATGCATTGATACAAGAAAAGAAAAAATGTGAGGATTTTTTTGTTGCGGTTTAAACATGCGAATGTTTCTTGTTTTCACTTTTTTTGTATTGGGGTCTTATGAGCTATAGGTCAAAGCCATTAGGAAAAATAACGAATAAAAATGAAGTTATACCTCATCTTCTTAATGTTTCATTTGTCCCGTAACCCTGCTGGTAGCTGCATCACAACGATACACACGCAGTAGTTGCAAAATTTTGTAGAAATGAAAGAAAAAAAACTTTAAATAATGTAATTACCAAACCACTTTGAAAAAATGAAAATAAATAAACTTAAAATGTAACGTTTGAATTTTGTTATTTTTTTCATTAAAAACCAAAGGAGTGCAGTTATTTTTAAATTAAGCACTCACAAATCTTTTCAGCAACCAAAATTTTCCTTTAGGCATATTTTCTACGGATCTCTGCTATGAAAACGAAATTTCTCTAGTGCGAAAAACGGCAAGAGAAAGAAAATTTGGATACAAAATGCTGTTGTAAAGAAAATTTGGAGATTCGAAAAAGTTCTTTATCTCTCTATCTCGTCGTTACGCGTTTGTTTAAAAAAAGTTTTAGAAAAAAAAAACCATTTAAAATTAGAGCGTTGATTTAACCATGAAGTTTAGCAAACAGCAAAAATTTTAAAAAAAATAAATGAAAAAATAATTTTATTTTGTTCGTCATGTCGATGTCCATTTTTTAAATGAAATTAAAAATAATTTGTAATAATACGTAAAATTGTTGCATTTATTTCTGTAACGCAATCTGTTATTTTTAATAAAGAATAAGTTTTCTCAGTGAAATACTTTTATAATAAAAATGGTAGCTATTTGGGCGAGATTAATACCAAACACAGCCTTATTATCAAATAAAAATATCAGGAAACAGTAATTTGTAATATTTTTCAACTTTTGTTTTCAGACTGGACTATTTGGCACCTTACTGATGCTCTACCTCATGGGCTTTACCTTAGCCAAGGCATCTTTCAGAAATGCTTTTGGATTTTTCTCTCTATCTCAGATTATATCTCATTTGGGACTTCTTTTAATAATATGCATTCCTGTCACAATTGAAATTCAATGGTAAGTCATCATCATTGTTCTTTTTTAAAAAAATACAAAAAGTTAAAGGAAGATAATTGGCTGCAATATGGTTCGTAGCTTTATCTAAAACATTCTTTTTTTGCAAAAGTTTTTATTTTTTTAGCAAATGTTTCATTTGTACTTTTGAAAAGAAATTTGCACTTACATAGAAATTGGTCGCTCTTGAACATTCAGAACAAAGAAAAGAAGAGGAAATAACATAAATGTTTAACCAGATTCTCCTCTCTTTTTTTAATTTACAGAATTACAATTTTTTTGAATTTGCAAAGTAAAGTTTCATAAGAATTCAGTTTCAAATTTTATTTGTATTAACAATGCAAAACATTCTATCAATTTCAGGTTTTTTTTTGAAACGAGAATGTTACATTTAAACGTACAAATAATTTAAAGAAGATATTTTTGAGTAATTAAAATTTCTTTTGATGTTTTCAGCTATGAAACCCAAAAAAAGTTGCAAAATGTTTTTAAAATTACCACTTGACGTTTCACCAATTTTGGAAAATGAAATCAAAATTTCTCTAAGCAATTTTGAGGAATTAAGTCTCGCAAAAAATAATTCAACCAACCTTTAAAAGCCTAATAAACTGACGTTGTAATACGTAAATTTTAGGTACAACCTGGTTCCGGACAAAGTTGCTATTTACGTGGGATTTTTTGCCTTAACATTTCAGTTTACGGGCCTTTACGCCATGGCCCTGATGTCTGTGAATAGGTTTTGTGCCGTTTTCTTTCCAATTCGGTGAGTTTTAAAAACTTCATTTTCGAAATTTCAGTACTTTTAGGTACTCGGAACTTTTTACAAACAAGAAAGGACTACTTTATGTGGGTGTGAGCTGGATAATTGCGTTGGCACAATGTTCTGTTTATTTGATAGGTGAGAAAAAAATGTTTTTTATATAGAAAAATAGGAAAATAACAATTGTGGCTAAATACAGGGTGCGAATGACGGTTTTTTTCTGTTTAAGTCACAAAAAGGAGAATATAAATTTGTTACCTTGAACATGTTCTTTTATACGTTCAATTTATATTTACAAACTTTAAAAAACTAACAAAAAATGTTAATTTTTTGGTCTAAAAAACGGTCTAAAAAACCAAAAAAAATAATATCAATTTCATTTTTGTTAGCAATTGTCAAAATTTAAATCTTGTGCATCTTTATTTGCAAAATAGTTTACATGGATTTCTTGGGAAAAAAATTATAATACGATCCCGAAGTGGTGCGAAAAATAAGAAACCACGTTTTCAGATTGTTTTCATTCATCCACTACAACAGTAAAATAGCACAATGATGCCATTGTCATTTCAGCAGCTCTTTTCAAACTTTGAAATTTTGTTAGGTTAACTTTTTTTGAGAGCAGGGTTAAAAAAAGAGCGTAAACGAATTTTGATCCTCTTTTCGGGGTTGGGTATACGCATCAATCTGGGCTAATTGCTATGCATTTTTGTTTGTTTCAAGGTAAATGTTTTTGGTCAAGGTTATGATTTAATACAAAATATGTTCAAGGTTTCAACCTGTTCATTTGCCCAGCGCAATGCTTACAATTCAATGTGGACATGTAATACCTTTGTTTTGATAAAACACAATGAAGTGGCGCGTTTCCAAGAAAGGATTAGAATATCAGAATATGCCAAGAGGAAAAAGTACAAATGCTCCCACCTCGATTGTGTTTTTCTTATAGACAAAAAAAACAGAAGCGAAAGAAAAATAATAAGCAAAAAGAATTGTTATAAAACATTTGTTCCATAGAAGTTTTTGCAGAAAAAATTTAAAGTTTTTATAACATTTCAGCGCAAAATCAAGCCGTGAAAAAAAAAACAAAAGCGTGACTATATTTCATTTGCGGCAAAAAAGTACACATTTCGCTTATGCACATAGAAGTCAAAAACTTTTTTGTGGCTTCTTGTTGGATTTTTTTTGAAGCATTCTTTTACTTTAAAGAAACTGCAATTTTATTTTCAAAGTTGGTTTTTATGAGAGACTACTTTCCAATTTTTTGTGGGAACAATTTTTTACGTCGTTTTTAATCGATATTTTTTTTATCAACATTCCAATTTTTGTCTTATTTGACTTTTCGAAAAATTATGTTTTTTTTTGTGTAGAATTCAAGCAAGAGTGTAACATAAATTCTTCTAACAATTCTTTTGCTTTCTAAACAACAACAATCGGACAAAATGCAAAATTCTTCTTTAAAAATTCATGTTTCAAAAAGTGCCATTGAAGTTCAGTTCACAGTTAATTACTTCACTACACGTACACCGCCAAAAGCTTAAAATTCTGTACTAAATTAGACAAACCTCGTTAATGTCATTACGTTTTATCAAAGCTCACTAATCAATTTATCGTTGCTGCATTTTTCATGTTTAAAAAGTTCGACGATAAACATAATAGAAAAGCAAAAAGTTTTTTCGTTGGTTTATCTCTCCATAATAAACTCTGCTATTTTTTTTTCGAGAACAACGAGAATAATAAAACAAAAAACATCAACGTTTCAAAATTCTGAAAAATGAAAATTTAAAGTGAACCTCAAAAACAAATCAAAAACAAACTTTTGCTGCAATTATATTGTTATAGTGCGTTTCCTAAAAAGAGTTGACGAAAATGGGATTTTCTTAAAAGACAGGTACTTTTGGTCCCGCCACGATCGTTTTATTGTCTGCGCACTCTGCTTTCACTGTGCTATTTCGCGTAATTTATTATTTTTCACATCAATGTTTCAATTCGTTAGTGGTTAAATACAAATTTTCGTTGAAAATTGACTATACAAATTTTAGAAATACAATTTTTGTTTTTTTTTAAATTCACGTTATTCCCGTAATAATGAGTATTTCTACAAGCCACTGTTTTTTAGACGGCTGCACTTTTACCTTCCTGGGACGAAACCTTCACTTCAGCTTTGAACAAACAGATTGCGGTTTTTGGGTCCAAATGATTCAAGACTTTGCTTTCAATGGAATTACGGCCCTACTCGTCGTTTTCATTGATTTCACTACCCTTTCAAGACTAATTTACATTTACAAAGTAATTTTAACTAGAGTTAAACAAAAGTTTTTTTTAGAAACGAACCTTCGCTAATAGAGACGATAGGATGAACATGTTTTCAAAGGAACGGGCGCTTTTTACCCAGGTATGAGTATTTTTGTCAGAATTTTTTTAATTAACTAAGAATTTTTTGAAATAAATATAACTATTTTCAGGCAATAGTGGGTGCTTTAATGTACGTTGGGATGATTATGTGTTTCCATACAACTTTTTTCTTAACTGATCGGATTGCTCTTTTTTGGCTTACTACATTTGTATGGGGATTATATTTGTGTCTCGATGGGTCAGTTTCTTTCTATTTACAAAATAATTAATAAGTTTTTTTATAAAAACAATTTCAAATTTTTTTGTGAGTTCAGTTCACCAATTTTTTTCCTTAGATGTTTTATTTATAACAAATGTCAACAAAAACGTTGTAGTTAATGTTAGTCATCTGTTTTAAAAGCACGACTTATCTACGAAAAAGTTTTCCTTTTAGTCGTTGTTTGTCGAAAACGATAATTTTTTTATTTCGTATTTAACATTTTCTCAAACAAAAAGAGGCGGAAATAGGACTAAATGTGAAGTTAGAAATTGATTTGATTTGTTTCTTGATGGGTGAGTTACTTGTTACAAAATAAATTATTTTTTACAAAACAAATACTGACTTTTTTGAGTAACTAGTTTTACCAATATTTTTCGTTTCTGTAGATTTTTATTACAAATTCGAACAAAAAGAAAAAAAAAGTATTTTTTCCATTGTTAGTCTTAGGTTTCAATATCACGGCGTATGATTGAACAAGTTTGTTTTTTTAGTTCTTGGATCTCCCATGTAGAAAAGAAGAGTTTATTTTTCCCTTTTTGAACTTTCCTTTTTAAAAACGCTCATAAAAAGACCTAATAATTAACTAACAAAATTGAATTGTCAAGAGAGTTTTCTTTTTACATTTTTATTACTTGCGCAATCACATTAACACAACCTCTGTAGTTTTAAGTTTAAATTTTTTTTTCACAAAAAAAAAAAGATTTTTCATGTTTCTCATTTAAGTTTCTCTTTGTCTGTTACAAAACAGTTTTTATTATTATTATTTTTGCTATACAGTTTTTTTTGCTAAATCGGTTTCACCAGTATTTGGTTCGTAGTTTTTTGTTTACAATTTGAAAAAAATACATTTTTTTCTAATGTTAGTGATCGGTTTCTATAGCACGACTTACGTACGAAAAAAGTTTCTTTTTTAGTTCTCGCGATTCCAAAAATTCCAAAACAAAAGTTTATTTTTTCATTTTTGAACCTCTCAAAAAAGGAGCTAACGCAAGTAAGAAATTGATTTGGTTTATGAAAAAGAAAACAAACTACTCTTTTTGCTGAGTGATTTATCAGTATCACCTTTACAATTTTTTCTAAAGTGAGTACTCGGTTTCAATAGCACGACCTATATTCAAAAAAGTTCTTTTTTAGTTCGAAGTTCTCCTTATGTCGGAAACAATAATTTTTACTAATGAAACCGAATATTAAAGATCGTATTTTTTTTTACCCGCCTTGTTAATTCAACACAGATTCTGTAGTTTGTCGTTTAGAAAGTCGTTTGTAGTTTAATTTTTTTTTTTCCAGAAAAGAATGGATTTTTCATATTTTTGTGCTTTTTATAAAACAATGTTCATTGTTTCATGAGTACATAATCAAAATCAAAGGAAATATTTAACAGCCCTGAAGCAAAAGTTTTACAAAACAGAAATTTCATCTTTAACATTACACAAATTTAAAGCAATTACTATTTTTTGTTAGGTGAGGTTTCAAAAAGTTTACGAAATTAAAGAATGTATAAATTTTTATTTAAAAGAAATTTGTTTTCCTACAAAAATCCTTTAAAAAAAAGGCAAAATAAATAAATTTGCAATGTATTAAATTGAATATTTAGGAGAACCGTTCTATTAAATTTACACATTCAATAAAGACAATCTCAAAGATAGGAGTTTAAAAAGTCTCTATAGTTGTCGCCAATGCTACTTCGCCCAAGTTCTCTCTTATAGTTAGCTCTGTGCAAATGACACAAGACGCGAATTTGCGTACGAAAATCCTGTGTTTTAGGTTACGTACGCAATACTGCGTCACGGTTACATTTGCGAAAGGCCAAGAAGTAAAATTGGCGAAGGCTATATTTTAAAACTGTATTTTTTTTTTAAAGAAAAATAGATTTTATACATTTTAGCTTGCTTTCAAAATTGTTCCATAAATAGGTGTGACAAAACGCAATATTGTTCCGGGGGAACCAACTTTTGGCATTATTTTTTTTGCGAAAGGAATCTAGTTTTTCGTAGAATACGTTATTGACATTTTCAACTTTAAAACATTTAAAAATATGTACTGACGTGTCAAAAAATTATATTTTACAAGTATATTTTTTCAAAACAAATAAAAAAAAACGATATTTCGTAAATAGGAACCTGAATTTCTGAATTCTGTTCAAAGATGTTCCAAAAACCCATTTCAGATTGTCAATTTTCTTCATCTACAAAGAACTAAGACAACCACTTTTCGCAATCAAGAAGATATTTCAAGCCAGGAAAAGACACATCTCTCCAGCAAAAGAAATTCACATCGAAATAGGGAACAGTGATTGAAATTTAATTTTTTCTTATATGAAAAAACCTTGATGAAACAAAAAAAGCTAAAATGGTTTATTTCAAAAGAAAAATGTTGTTACTGTTATCCGCACTCATTATTTTTTTAAATTTTCTTGGTTTCCCTTTTTTCAGAAATTTGACAATAAATAATGAATTAGTGAGCTAGACTTAGACTTTCTGTCAGTGTTAGAAAGTACTAAATAAATTAAAAATGAAAAATAAAAAGGAGTTAGAAAAGTAGGATGCTTCGCGCTCAAGCATTTTCGGTTTAACGCCCAATTGCAAAATTTAATCGAAAAGCAATTTCAAAGCGAAACTCGCAGAAACAACAATGAAAAATTTGGGAAGTTGTATGTTTTATCTTCCAGAGCAGTTTTTGCGTTGTGTGTGCTTATTGTTGGTGTTTCATCTATGAAAATTTTCTAGCATTGTTGTAGAGACTCTTTATTGAAATATTGATTTTATACAAATTAGTATTTTTAAAATGCATTTTGAAAATGGTTTTTTCTGTGTTGCTTTTTTTGAATCTGCGTTTGACTGCTTCATTGATACAAAATAAAACTTTTCACATGATTTTTGATGGTTGCAAAATTTATGTTTACTTTCGAGCTTTAATTGTTAGCTTTAATTGTTTAATTTTTAGCTTTATTTTCAATTGGGAATTTAAAATTTAAATTGCAATTTTAATTCAACTTTAATGAAATTGTGACCGTTAAAAAGTTTTAACCAGAAGTTTCAAGCATATGAAAAAAAAATATTCCGTTCTACCGAAACTAAGTTGTTTAAAAAATAAAGACCAAAAAAAGCAAAATAAAAATCAGTTCACGGTTTCACATGTTTTTTTGTTACCTTAACATTTTTGTTACCACAATCTGTTAGCGTAAACACCGTTTTTCCTAATCATTTAACGTTTTCATTTTTCATTCAGGAAAGAAAACTTTTTAAAAAAATTTCTTTAGCGTTGTTGTTGAGATTCTTGTTCGAACTGGTTATTGACTCTTTGTTTTTTTTCCACTTTTATTTACAAAACTTTTTCTTGTCGTTATGAAAATATAAATTTCTTTCAAATCCTAGTTCATTGGGTTCGAACACCGGCGTAACCCCGCCCTCCTTATCAAAATGAACAAGACCATTCCAATTGAAAAGTGCAATTCCACGTCTGATAGACCGGATGCACGGAAAGCTTTAAAACACTCGGGTCCAATAGTTTATCATTTTTCTTTGCAAAATGAGGGCTCTTCCTCTTCTATCGATTTTCATCGGAGCAGGTTTACAATTTTGATTGTTAAAAGTTTAAAAATCTTTTTCAGGATTTTGTTGTGAAACAACTTGCCCAGACTGGTATGTCGATGGAGGTGGCGGCAAATGTTACAGGGTTTACAAATTTTGTATTTTTTGAAAAGATTTAATTCATTTCAGATTTACACCATTTCTCAAGTTACCCAAGAATTGGCTTCTGCATATTGCAAAAGTGAAGGAGCAGTTTTGGCGACGATTCCCAATGAATTTGTGGGTTTTATTTTAATAAATAATAAAAAAAACAGGCTAAACAAATCAATACAAATTTTCCAGTTTTTTAACAAGAAATTTATGTTAAATTTACTTTGGGTTGTAAATTTAACATAAATTGTGAACTGAAAGTTTTTAAATTTTAAATTTAAAAAAAATCTTCATTTTATGGACAGGTGTCTAATGTTACAACTCTAAAAAATTAAAAATATTACTGAATGTAGCACAACTCGTTTCAAACGCTTTGAAAAACTTATATTCAAACTATAATAAAAACTTAAAATTCACAAACATTCAAAACTGCCAAACAAAAGCGTTACTTTATGAACGGTTTTACACAGTGTTGTTAAAAAAACTTAACATTAGTTGTTTTAAAAGTGAAAAACAGACCATATGTGTAAAATATTAGTACATACAAATTTTGCACATAGTAATAATTTTGTCGTCACAATTTTCAACAACGTTGTCACAATTTCCAAAATTCGTTCTATGTTCTATGTTCTACGGCAATTTTTACAGCAGTTTTACGATATCATCTTTTGTTTTAATGTGACAAATGTTTAACCTCGTTAATACTGAAAATATAAGTCACTTTCTCAATTATTCTAATTTTTATTTTTTATAAGAAGCTCAGTTTATTTTCATAACATGCACAGCGCATCGTTTTGACGTTTCAAAAGCAAAACATTGTTAACATGCATTTTAAAATAAAAGAAACGATTTATTTAACTTTGTTTCAATGTTTCTCAAAATTAATTTAAATTCAAATGCATTTTACTAGATTGATGACAGTGTTAGAAAACAAAAATAAACTGTTATTTACTTGCACTAAATATAACATTTTCTGAATTTTACCATTTTATATCAACAGTTTTATTTACAAAATTCACTAAATTTCTTTATTGAAAACTTGTAATTCTTCAAACGACTAATAAATATAAACAATTACTTGTGTTAACTTTCTATGCATTATGTGTAATTTAATTCTGCTTATTACGGCAAAAATGGTTAAAAAAAATTTCAAAAAAGAAGAAAATCTACTTTTGTAAAAAAAAACTACTTGTCTTCTTTAATCGTTATACATTACTGTTTTCTCGCAACGGTTTTTATATAACAGAATAAAACTTTTTGACTTTAGCAAATTAAAAGAGCATATTGCAATTTCTTAAACAACGTAATTTCGCAATGTGTAATTTTTTCCACAATGTGATTTTTTTAAAATCGATTTTCAAAGTGAAGCAATTTTTTTGCAAACGTTGCGATTTCTGCATTGGTTAGCATCGCTTTTTTATATATATATTTTCACTTAAAGTTGAAACATTTAAACATTATAATGTTTTTTTAATCAAAAAGTTTTTTTGCCATTTCTTTCAGTTCGTCAAATTTACTATGTTTAAAAATAATTTTTGAACTTAAATACCACTCGAAACAAAAATGTAAGTTTTAAAAGAAAAAGGGATACTTTTTCCAAACATAAAAGTTTTTCAATGTATTTTTATTAAATAATATTCAATTATCAAGCGCAGAATTTTCAAAATATAACGTTATACCAACAAAAAAAAATTAGTATGTTTTTTTAGGTAAACAACGCCCTTCGAAGCAACGACGGTTTTACTTGGTTTGGGCTGACTTGTCCCACAAAGACTTCATGCAAGTACTCGGAGCCTTTAAAACCTACAAGTTTCACTAACTTCTATCCAGGTTTTTTTAATTATAATTTTTACCAATTCATTTTTCAGGACAACCTTCATTCGGAACATGCGTCTACATGTCCACAAATGGGTTCTGGTTTTCACATGCTTGTGACAGCCTTCGTCTCAATCGATTCGTTTGTGAAATCGATGGTGCAGGTAATCATTAAAAAAAATTTATATAAAGTTCTTTTAATTATATGTAAAGACCCATTTTGTAATTAAACTTTAGTTAAATGTTTTACGAGATATTGAAATTTTTCCTCGGTTGGGATCACCACTCATTCCGTCCCAGGAAAACTGTAAAAAAATTTTGTCGTTATCGGATAAAATAACGGGTTAACAATTTCAAAATTTATTTTTTCTCAGACTTAAATATTACTTTAATGTTCCGTCCAAATGTGAAATGCATTTGGCATAAAAGCTGTCGGTTCATCTTCAATTCTGTAAGTCAAACCGGCAGTTTTTGTACTTCTAATGATTAACAGAAAGCTATATTTCGTTATAAAAAGTTGCTGATTGCTTGAAGATCACTATGGATTTTTTTTCTTCAAATCAGCACAAGTATTCTATGAAAAACAAAAAAAGCACAGCTCTTTCGGAATTTGTGACTCGAAATTTTTGGTGTGGTTATGTCCCTTTTTGACATAAACGTCGAAATTTCCAACCTAATTACTTCTGTAAAGTATGTTATGACAAATTTTTTTTTAATATTTGTGGTACCCAAAAAATAGGCGCAAAGAAAAAAAATGAACTGTTGCACCAATGTTTCAAAAGCGCTTTAATAATTTGCCAAAACACTTATAGACAGTTTATCTATCGCGGCTTCCGCCAAAAAATATTCGTGAATTTCGGCGAAAGCAGCAGATTTCGATTTCAAGAATTCTAATCTAGAAGTGGAGCCTTTGTGTTTTGTTTGTGTAAAAAAAATGTTAGGTCGGTTCGCTTTAGTAAGGTTACATTTATGTTACACGCGGTTAGCAACATGTTTGTGCTCAATTTGTTTCAATCTCATTTGAGCCTGTGCTGAAACGTTGTTTGGAAAAGTACGGTTCAAAACAACCCAGAACAAGACTTTACTACCGTAATTCTTATCTGTAAATTTGAAAAGAATTAATAAAAAATTTGAAAAGAATTAATAAAAAATTTGAAAAGAAAAAAATAAAAAGCTAAATTTTGAAAATATATTTTTATAGGAAACTCAACTGTGACAACAACTGCACCTGTGACAACGAAAGCGGCCGTCGAGCAGAACAATTAATTTGAAGCTGACTTCAATAAATAAATAAATTTTACTACACACTTTTTTTTGCAGTCCTGGAGGCATGATGATTGATAAACAATTTTGGCGTCATGTGCATGTTTCATTTGAACAGTTAGAATACTTACTACTTCGGATAATGTTACTTCCCTCATAGCTTTTGCAAAAATTAAAATTCCACCTTAAAGTTTTCCCCAGGCTCTGTTTTCGGCTTCTTTTGTGATTAATTTTGTGATTTTCTTTCATATTTCGACAAAGATGTTTTCATAAACTTCAATTATTAAACATTCTTAAATTAAGTGTTGTTTAAACGGAAAAACAAGAGGTCTTGAAGTGAGGTTTTAACTCCCACTCAACGCAAGAATGTCTCTACTTGGTAGTTCTATGTTGAGATCGAATCACCATTTTGTCAAGATAACGAGGAAAAAAGAGTATGTAATTAATGAAAACGCATTATTTTCACTTTTCTAAAGGGAGTAAATATATATAATTCGAAATGTGTAAAGTTTCGGTGTTCAAAAAATATTTCTTTTATTTTAAAATTTGACGTTTTTAGAAAAATGTGTTTGAAATATAGACTAAATCTGATAAGCAATTAGCAGAGACATAGAAGATACAGAGCAAAAGTTGGGAGCCAATGTGCTTGTAAAAAGTTTTTTTTTTGAAAGTTGTTCCACGTGAATGATTCATCATTGGCATATTTTAAAAAAGACAGAAAAATTTCGATTGGATGGGCGCATTGTTTTGAGAGAAAAAAATAAACAAGTGAATAATGTTTTTTTCTCTCGAACACATTTTTTTTCCAAATGTTTACACTTAAAGCAAAAATATCTCAATTTCGAACTTCCTTTTGAAATCGAACCGCCTCCATTTGGTAAGAGTTTTTGCATGTTTCAGAATTATGATTTGACCTAATGATTATCTTTAAGTAATAGACAAGGACAATTTCTAGAATAAACACAAAAACAAATATATGTATTTAAAAAATTTAACGAAAGTGTTTTATACGAGTCTTTCGTAATTTCTGTATTAAAAGAAGGACAGATAGTTTTTAATCGGACTAGTGCGCTTTCCTAAAAAACAAAATAAGCATTTTTTTTCCGCAGGCCCTATTTGTTGCAAATGAACAATTTTTTTAAACACACCTTACGTCAATAATATTTTTTGCAGATTGATATTTTATAAAAACTGTTTCTGTCAAAAAAAAATAAATATATACCATGAAGCAAAGTACGGCCAATTCAAAAAAAGCCACCCTAATGTTTCAAAACATTATTAAATTTTGACAAAAAGATAAAGCAAAGCAAAAAGCAAATGCTCAGACAATTTTTATCACAATTTTTGTACAAACGAATTTTCAAATGTACATTTATTTTTGTCAAAATGTGATCTTCAACTATTGGATATTTGAAAATGAGATGTCAATGGACCAAAATTAGAGATCAAACCATTCATAGAAGTTTTCTAAGTTCTTGAAAAGATAGTTGCTCGTTGAAACTTTTTCCGCCTTTTCACCAATTCATGAAGTTTTACTCAAATTTACGCAAAATCCTAATTTATTCAACTGCTTAATTTTCTCATTTTCTGCCTTGCAAGTTTGAGTTTGCTAGAATGATATCACTGGAATTCTAGCCAAACGTTGCTTGAAAAATTGACTCACTTCTGTTTGCGTTGCTGACGCTTATCGTTCCTATCTTTGACTGTCTTTTCGAAAACGCCACTTTTCCGCTCAAACCTCTTTCGAATTATGTCACTATTTAAACGTTTGAAAAATAAACAGTTCTAGTTTCAAGAGAATTCAATTCAACTGTCAACTTCAACGCTCTATTTCAAGAAATGGGAAACGGTCTGTGCGGAGAAAAAGACAACAGAGAAGTCCAGCAGGTGGAGGTTGTGGAACCAAAACCGAAACCCAAGGAAGAGAGAAGAGAACATCATGATAAAAGTGTGGAGCCGAGTGCTGCATTTCCATTAGAATCGATGTCATCGGATCTGAGAGCTTCAGTGATTGAGAAGGTTAGTGAGTGTGTGAGTGTGTACGTGTGCGTGTGTACGTGTGTACGTGTGTGTGTGCGTCTAAAACACCTGCTTCAGATGATGTATCCCGACTTCGTCAACTTCAATAAATGCAGCACTTTCTCAATGGAAATGTGTTCAACTCTTCCGCCAAACGTCAAGCTTCCCTTGATAGTGGAGGAGATGTTTATCAACGAAGGTCATGAGATCATTCGTCAAATGAACCAAAATGGGCAATATGATTTGAACTTCGATGCCGAAATCATCGAGGTTCATATCGTCAAGCTCCCTGGGTGGAAAATGAGCCATCCACTAAAAGAATTCCCAAAGAGTGCTAACTACATTGTAAACATTCTGACAATTGTAGGTTTTTCTTTTTCTATCCAAAAAGATTTTCAAATTTCAGCATCCCCGTCAGCTCGAAGCTATAAGAAATCTCTCTATTGAAGTGGAGTTTATTGAAACTGTAGATACACCTGTCATGGAAAAAGCTCATGCTAAGGAACTATTGCAGGTTACGAATGGCGTCATTGATCAATCTCGTTTTGTTGCAGATAACAAAAGCCAAGGCATTAAAGTGTGATAAGGAAATTGATAGGGAGGCGTTGTTCCTGCCGGAGGTTCAGAGGGTAAGCGAAACACACACTAACACACTCACACGCTCTCACTCTCACATGCTGACACTCTCACACACTCACCCTGTTACACTCTCACATTCTCACACACTGACACTGTCACACGCTCACATGCTCACACTCTCACACACTCACCCTGTGTTACACTTTCACATTCTCACACACTCACAGTGTCACACACTCACAAACTCACGCTGTCACACTCTCACACGCTCACACCCTCACATTCTCACACAGTCACACTCTCACACAATCACAGAATTCTTCAGCTGCAATTCATCGAATGCAATAAAATAACCGACGAGGATCTTCTATTCCTTCCAATCATTTCAATCAATATTCGCCATGCCGATAATCTCACTTCTGCCGCAGTCCATCAGCTTATTCAAGTAAAAACAAACAAAAAAAAGTTTTCAACAGCCTAATTCAGCAATGGATCGCAGGAAAACGCCGCATAGCCGACATCCTCCTTCTGGATTTCGGTGACTTTGATCTTCCCACTGAAGAATTAAATAAGGAGCCCGTAATTGTATCGAAACATGGGAGCGAGGAAATCAAAATCTGCAAGAGGGAGGATCCAGAAGACTTTATCAAAATTTTGCATAAGAATGGGCTTTTGTGCATTCGAGGATCTACCCATTGCAAATACAGCTACGTATTTGAATAAATATTATATGAGTGAAAAAATTACAAATTTTAAATATTGTTAATGCTTCATCAATTTCTTAAGTTTGACACGAAGGAATACAAAACACTCGAAGCGATATTTCAAGTATATGGTGAAAAACAAGCTGAGGTTTAGTGAAAAAAAATCTAAAAACTGAAAACGAGTAAGTATAAATATGAGTAGACAAAGTAAACTGATCAAATCAGTTTTATCAAGTTTCCAATTTATTAATTAAAGCGAGGCCATCACTTCTTCGGCCAACAAGCGGCTGCGCCCCTTTTGTAGCACACTATTTTGATATAGTAATGTTAAATTTCACTAGTTAATCTCTTCCTTGCGATAGGCAGGCGAAAAGTGCGTGCAAAACATGCAAAGACGCAGAGAAATGCAGAAAAAAATATGCAAAGACGCAAATTTCTTGTCGTTTTTTGTTTGGCGACGGCTATAACATCAGAAAACATGTTGTACCGAATGTAGCAAAAAAAAAAGCCATACACTTGATAGAATTTTGTTTTCCTTTTTTCAGGTTTTTACTTTCTAAAAGTTTAAAAATACTCACTTTAAAAATATCCAATACTAACAAACTGTTACTCGGTAGCTATTTTTTCAGACAAATTTTACAAAATTCTTTTTAGTTCATTTTTCAGATTTCTATATAATAACATTTCAAAAACAATTAAACAATTTTCTTAAACACTTTTGAAAGCTTGTTTTTTTAAAGCTTTTTTAAGTTTGAAATGTATTTTTTTGTTGTTTTAAATGGTGAATAATTTGTCTAAACGACGGTTTCTGGTCAAAAATTCAAATACACACTCTTCAAATATTGTAAAACAACTTAATTGAATCCCCGTGTAATGTTTCAGCAATATTTTGAATATGCAGACAAAAGTTTAAAATTGATATTTTAAGCCTAACCATCGTCGGGTTGAAGTGAAAAGAATTTGAATATTGAGCACAATTTTATCTTCAAAATACGAACATTACTTACCCATTACTTCCACTTTCTGTCCCACGCCGTATTGCGTACTTTCTGCGAACAGCCCTCTCTCAGAAGAAACAGAGAATTGCAGTTAGATTGAAGGTTTGCGGACGATTTTATTCCTTTCTAACACTGATTTTTCCATATAATATTCATTCTGTTTTGCAATTAAGCAAAATTCATGGTATTGTATCTGAGGTGCTCACATTAGTTTTTGGATGAAACAAACACTGATAAAAAAATTTTATATAGTCTATTTCCGACAGAAAGACCGAAGACTTTTCAGCTACCTTCAATTCCCCAATATTTTTAAATGACGACTTGAAACATTGGTGTGAATAAAAGTATTTTAGGCAGATAATTAGAAAAATCGCGGCGGGACCTAATGTGCCATCCTTTAAGCTTTTAACCAAAAATCTATGCCTTTTTTCGGAAACTCACTATAGATGTTCGGTTTTTCTTTGTTTGGATAAAACAAAAACAACTATTAACCAAATTTAACTTAAAAGAATGAGAAAATGCCTTTTCTAAAAGAAACATTTCTGGACGAGCAAATATTCAGATCTTACAATTAATTGTCTTGATTTATTTTTCGGGCGAGATATAAATATAATTTTTTTATACTGAAATTTGAACAAATACTTCTGATTTTATTAATTGAAAAATTTCATAATGTTTCAACTTTTCTTTTGCGTTTGGCGTGGAAGTATATTTAATGCTATAGTCCGTTTCCAAGGGACGGTGTTCCACTTTTGGGGTATCTTAAATAATGACACGTATTTAACCATAAAAGGGTTTGAAACATTGAAGTGAATATAAATAAAATAAGCGAAAGTGCATTGTAAAAGAGGAGGGCGCAGACAATTATCTAAGATCGTTGCGGGACCAAAGGTACCTAGTCCTTTAAAATTTGTGAACATCCTTGCCCATTCGTGGGAAGTAAAGTATAGAAGTATTTCAGCCGTTCCAAACTGTCGTGGTTTATGGTAAACTTAGGTAATTTTAAGAAAATTGTTTTTCATGACTGAAAAAGCTGGCCGAGAATTTGTGGGCCTAGTAGAGTCGGGCTGAGAACTTTTTTGAAGTCGGCCAGGCCCGTGAGAACTATGGTTGAAATGTTAAAATGTGTTTAGTAAAAAAAAATATTATAAATGACGCGAAAAAACAGTTTGAAATGTGGCTCTCTAAATTACTGCGGACTTGCTGCAAAACTCAAAACTGAAAAAAAAGCTATGGTATGTTTCCGAAAAGCGGCAACAGTTTTGGCAAAAAACCTTAAATGATGGCACATTAGGTCCCGCCGACATTGCTTATTTGTCTGCGCACACCTCTTGCACAATGCTATTTCGCATATTTTTTTTCTATTCGCATCAATGTTTCAAATCGTCAGAAAGGAGCGAAATTTCAAGGCCGCTCAAAAGTCGCCGACCTTTCTTTGGAAACATACTATATTAGGAATAATTTATTTTGTTCTAAATGAATTTTATTCAAAGAATCAATACAAACTAGGATTGGAATTCATTTCACAAGCAAAGGAGTCTCCAGGCCAGTGACAATCCAAAGAACGCCAATATCCATCAGAAGGTATCATTGCTACACAAGAGTTGGCGTAGACGATGTTTCCTTAAAAAAGTGATTTAAATTTACAAATTTTTTAAAATAAAATTTGCGGACCTGGATAAAAATTGGTGTAACTACTTGGTGAAAGTGGTTGTTCCATCATATTCACAAGTAGATGGAGTCTTGCAGGTCAATCCGAACCACAGAAAAGAGGTTCCATTTCGAAGAAGGTTATTGATCTGCAATTTCAATTTCGGCAAAAGATTGTTTTTAGCTCAGGGATAATTGCGAACTATAGTCTATTTCCGACAGAATGACCTGAGACTTTTCAGCTACCTTATATTCCCCCATATTTAACCACTGACAACTTGAAACATTGGAGTGAATAAAAGTATTTTAGGCGAAAGAGCATAGTAAACGAGGAGTGCGCAGATAATTAGAAAAATCGTGGCGCGACCTAATGTGCCATCCTTTAAGGTTTTGGCCAAAAGTCTGTGCCATTTTTCGGAAAAACACTATTGAACTGTTATATAAGCGGTTTACATGTGTTTAATCTCACTTTATGTCATCCTTGAAAAAAATTCTTTAAAAAAAGATAGAGTCAATGTTTCCAAAGATGCTTAAGGTTTGATAGCAAAATTGGCAGACACTTTAAGGAACTTTTCAAAGAAGAAAAAAATTTATAAATCATTGAGCGGAAGAGCCTTTCAAACTGTGATAAAAATAAAAAAATCCAAAAAAAAATTACTAGATTTTTAGGTGACTAAGCGAGACAAAAATTACAATTATTTCCACACAACAATGTTTCACTTATGTATTTTTTTTAAACGAATGAAAATGTTTGATGGGCCGATGTTCACTGAAACTTAAAATGAAAAAAATTCAAAACAGGGATGACCCAAGAAAAGAAATGGCCAAAAGAACCCAAAAAAGAAAAACTTTTAGGTCCAAACAAGCAATAATCAACCAACCGACTAACCGAAAATTGAAGAACAAGAAAATCATCTTGTTGAAACGACATGTTTTTTTTTTTTGGAAGTTTCGGGCTTTTAAGTTTCAGTTTATATTTGTTTTTGCGTTATCATCTTCATAGTAGTGGACAAACGTCAAAACTCTTTTTTTCTGGTTTTTTTTGGTTAACTACAAAACGTGAAGCAAATTTTTTTGCTTGAAACTTTTTCAATGTTTCAAAATTATCGAAAGTTTGATTTGAAATGCTCTGCATCAAGGGTGGCTAGTCAGCGGGTCCGCCCGGGCCGGCCCCACTTTTTTTGGAAAATCTATTTTTTTTCAAAGTCATTATCTTTAAGTTCTGTTTGTTGCAAAACATAGTTCTAATTGTGCAAAACATACTGTGTGAAGGAGGATTCGCACTATCCTATATAAATATTGCATGGTTTTTCTGGCCGAGTGGCTAAGAGGTCGGACTGGTAATCCGAAGTTGCCCCATTTCGATCCCCCGCCGCCTTAGTTGATATATACATTAGGTACAATAGAAACGTAATTCCTGCACATAAATCGTGAAAAACTTTTTTTTCAACTTTTGTAGTTTTTGACCTCGGGCCGCGGGCCTGGCCGGGCCGGGCAGTGAAGTTTTGGAAAGCGGGCCGGCCCGGACGGTAGCCACCCCTAGATTTCATTCCTAATTCAGTCAAAGAAAGTTTTTAAAAAAATTAGAATATGACGAGTTTAAAGAACTCTGTTTTCTGAATTCATTGAACAACGTTTCAATAGTTTTCTCCGATTTTACAGTGTACTTTCGCTTGCTAAATTGATTGTAACTTCAATGTTTCAAACTTCCGATGGTTAAATAAGAGTGGATATGAAAGTAGCCGAAAGTCGTCGACTCATTGTTGGAAATGGAATATATACAGTCACAAAAAAAATTTGTTTCAAAAGTATACATTAAAGAGCCCGTAAGGGGCCTTTTTTGATTGGAAATGGAATGTATGCTAATCGAGCCATTTCAATTGAAATTATTTTCCCGAACACCGCTCCAGACTACGGCCGTGCGCAAAATGCTTCATTAGCATGCGATTCTGAAAAGGCTCCTTACGAGCCCTTTAAAGTTTAAAGACATGATAAATTAAAACAAAATCTAATGGAAATAGAAAAGTATTGCAGACCAGCTTAAAGCCCCAGTTTTATTCTGATTTGAAAGTTTATTTATTGAAAACATTTTCATATTATTGAAAACGATTTAAAAAATTGTTTTCTTAATGTTTCGAAAGTTCTTTAAGACCTTTGATAAAACTGAACATTGCTCCGTTTCTCACACTTGCGGCAAAAGAAATTTGTAAAAGTTTGCATAACAATTAAGTTTATCTAAACATTGTGAAATTTTTTATATTTTAAATGAATATATAATGTTTCCGAAGTCTTTCTTAACAAAAATCGTTTTTGACAAAGTAATGTTTCAATTTTGTATTTAGTTTTAATTTAAAATAAGTATTTAGTGGCATTTGGTCAATTTTCTTTCAAATTTATAAAAATGGCAATTAATGATTTAACATTGTTACTTTTATTTTAATTAATTTAATTTAAATTTAAACTTCTAAATACTTTTTTTTAAAACTTTCAATGTCTCAGCAATGTTTTTATTTTGCGGAGAAAAATATGATTTACTAGGTTCAGCTATTCAGTTCTCATTGATTTTGTAAAAACTAGATTTCGGTAGAAATTGAAAGCTGCTGAAATGTATTTGAAAATTCCAGAGCCAGTTACAAAACTATAAAATGAAAGTAAGCAAAAATAAAAATTATTCGAGCAAAGAAAAGACATTTTTCCAATATAATATTCAAATGTCATTAAAAACCGACGGAAAAATTCGAATTGAAAACTAACAAGTATCTAAATTTAAAATACGTTTTCTAAATGTCCGAAATCATTATCCTGATTAAATTTCCGATCTTACGGTTTTGTTTTCAATCGAATTTTTCTTTGTTTTTAAACTTTTAATAAAGAGAGTCAAACCCAAACAAATACTAAAAAACAAGTAAAGTTGTAGCTCCAATTTTGCAAAAAGTTTGCCAAAAAGGAGTTTATCATTTTACCTTTAAATAGAACAACTATTTTTTCGACGTCTTTAAAAACCAATATAAAAATAATATAAACCGTTTCAGTGTTTTATTTGGTATTTACAGAAAAAAGCAACTGCGAAGTGCAATAATTTCTACACTCACAAATGCGTTTTGAATGACAGCCAAAACTCCTCCATCCTCATGACAACGGTCTGCAGCGGTGCTTCTAGTCACAGATTTCAATTCATAAACCTAAAATCTTGTTTGAGATGCTGAAATGTTTATGAAATTGGTAATGCTTAAAGGTTATGCTAGCTAAAATTTAAAAAAAATCGATTACGAACAAAAATTATTTTTAAAGACCAGTCGGGTACGTGCGCCTACGGTGCGCACCCACATGGCTTGCGGCCTGCGGCCGCAACAACACGCGGCCTTCGGTCGCTCAATTAGGCGGCCTGCGGCCGCATTGAACACACGGCCTTCGGCCGCTCAGTTCGGCGGCCTGCTGTCGCAATGAACACGCGGCCTGCGGCCGCATTGAACACCCTGCCTTCGTCCGCTCAGTTAGGCGGCCTGCGGCCGCAAAGATTCGTGGCCTACGTCCACTCATTGTTCTGCCTTCGGCCTTGCAAATCATGTAAGGCATGTGAAAGTCGGCCTACGGCCGATCACACCCTCGCACTTGGTGGAAATGTACGTCGGGTTCCGCTGATAGACTACACCAAGACGGACACGATAGGGTTTTGTTATATAAGGATAGCTCCTTTGAAAATACGTAATCTGAAAACAACAAGAAAATGTGTGTTCGCCGCCGTTTTTATTTTAAACTAACACATGCTGGGTAATGCTGGAAAAAAGAAACATTATTGGGAAAAACATATTATTGGTATAACTCATTTGCTTTAAAATTGCTTTAAAATATTCAAAAAAAAATTCAATAGCCATGTAAACCAATTTTGTCTTTAGAAAAGTCTTTCAATGTTTTATTCAGGATGAAATTTTGAACAAATTAAACAAAACCATTTTCTTTTCTCTTCAAATTCACATATAATTTTCGCCCGTTAATTATCTTTTTGAACTCTTGGTCGTTTTCCGAAAGTTTCCCACCTGTCCGTTTTTTCATACAAGAATCAGAAGGCATACTTAATTCCTTTTATTTTTTTAAAGTTTAAATCTTAGAGAAATAAATCCCATTTCACGGAAAATTTTCCCACTTTTCAATCAGAACGAAACGTTGAGCAAATGTTTTGTGTTATGTTCGTGAATTAGTTTCTGGTGAAACATTTGCGAAATGCAAAATTCAAAAAAAAGCGTTTTGTTTTTACTAAAATTTTTTGTTTACCTTATAACATTTATCGTTGCCTCCATTCACATATCCATTTTTACAAGTTGCCGAGATGAATTCTGAAAAGTTAAATTTGTAAAACAAATAAAAAAAAATGTAACAAACCACTTTGCAATAGCAAGAAAACAAGGAAGAAGAGCAACATGGCGATGGAGTGATTGATAAAGAAATCTTATCTCAAAGGGCCCAACAGGGTGAAAAGTTCACATGATCAAAAACACGGACATGCATATTTTAGTTTTACACAGCTTGTAATCAAATAAAATAAGAAAATCGGTCTAGGATATTTTTAAAAGAAAAATCTGAGAAATTTTATCTTTTTGATTTTTGTTAAATGTCTAACTGAAATTATCAAGAAAAAAGTCGCTTTGAGACGAAATCTTTAAATTAATTAAATTGTGACGTTTTCGATACAATTCTTTTAAAAATTCAGAAAAACTATTTTTTTTATTTCGCAACTTTCTTTCAAAGAAGAAACTCACCACAAGTAGTAAATTATATCTTCTCTCCATTTAATCGTGGTCTTTCTGAAACATTGAAAGTTTTTTTAAAAAAAATTATTCAAAACGAAAAAAGCGTCAATTTACAAAAGTTTCCTTTAAAAAAATAATCAAAAATAAAAAACTGATTTTAAAGTTGAAATTTCAAGCTGTTCAATGAAAAGAAAATTGTAAAATCAGGTTTTAAAACAGCACAAAGGTTTTAATTATTACAATCGGTCACTTTTATAAAAATTGGTATTATTTAATTATTTTTCACACATCCTAAAATTGTGTCGAAAAACAAAAAGGGGGTCTAATTTCTTTGAAATTAGCAACATGCTTTTTTATGTTCTGTAAAAAAACATGTTTTGTGTAGTTTTGAGAACAAGTTTTTTTTACATTCTTCACAACGACTACTGAAAATGAGTTGGTAATCGACTTTTCTTTTGCTGTTGATAATTTTGAAGCCAGTTTAAAAGAAATTGTTTTTTGAAAATCTCAGAAGGAAAACGATGAAATTTCCGTAGATCAACTGTTGAACAAATCTGCAATCGACTTCTTTCCAACTTCGTTTCATCAGCATTTCTTTATCAGGGAATAATGTATTTTCGTTTTTTTTGTATGCGATTTTGCATGTTTCATAGAAAACATATAAGTTTCAGTTGCTACTGCAGCCAAGAGTTCGTATTTATTCGTTTATGATTCCAGCAAAGTTCATTTGTTTACCGTACGAGCAACCGTTTCCAAGAAATTTCCATTTTACGAACACACCTGTCCGCCATTTACTCCATTTTTGATCTCATTTTTGCGAGCGAATGGTCATTTTTATAAATTAGAGTAATCACAGAGCAGCGGCAATTTCCTTCTTGGTAAATAAAACGGTTAACGGGCTGGCGACCAACCCGCTGAATAACAATTACCCAATATAGTTACCATTTCCGCCCGAGCTTTGTACAACTGACGTGCAGAAGTTGAGTTCAGAATATGTGAGTGTGTGAGTGTGTGAGTGTGTGAGTGTGTGAGTGTGTGAGTGTGTGAGTGTGTGAGTGTGTGAGTGTGTGAGTGTGTGAGTGTGTGAGTGTGTGAGTGTGTGAGTGTGTGAGTGTGTGAGTGTGTGAGTGTGTGAGTGTGTGAGTGTGTGAGTGTGTGAGTGTGTGAGTGTGTGAGTGTGTGAGTGTGTGAGTGTGTGAGTGTGTGAGTGTGTGAGTGTGTGAGTGTGTGAGTGTGTGAGTGTGTGAGTGTGTGAGTGTGTGAGTGTGTGAGTGTGTGAGTGTGTGAGTGTGTGAGTGTGTGAGTGTGTGAGTGTGTGAGTGTGTGAGTGTGTGAGTGTGTGAGTGTGTGAGTGTGTGAGTGTGTGAGTGTGTGAGTGTGTGAGTGTGTGAGTGTGTGAGTGTGTGAGTGTGTGAGTGTGTGAGTGTGTGAGTGTGTGAGTGTGTGAGTGTGTGAGTGTGAGTGAGGGTTCCCAATTTTTTTCAGCATTAGTGTTCAAATCTCAATTAAGTGTGATTAATGAAAAATCAAACGTATCCCGCACGCAAACATTTATTTTTGTTCCACGCTTTGATCTATTCTGACGCGAAATTCTGACGCAAGCATGAATTATTTTGTTTTCCGCACAAACCTGACGCACTTTTGTAAATGCTGTTGAATGTATCAAAAACAAGCACGCTAAACTCATTTTCCCGTACTTTTATTCTTATAATCTTCTGAATTTGTGGATTGTTCAAGTTGAAAACAAGAATTTATTGTCAGTAAAATTATCCATGTTTAAAATACATTAGTATATGTCCTTTCTGTAACTAGTCGTTCACTAATTTTTCATAATAAAGTTTTCAGAAGAATGTCCTCAACCGAGCTTGACTTCTGGAATTACTTTTTCTACAGTTTTGAATTTCTGTGCAACATAATTTTTCTTTTAACCTTCCCAGTAAATACATTTCTGATTGGAAAACAAAGAAATCTGCATATCAACTTCAGGTGACCATAAAAAATATTAATATTTACCCTATAAAAAAATTTGTTATTTACCCAAATTGATTTCGTACAAAAACACATTGAGTTTTTTAAAGATGAATCAGAGATGAGTATTACTACCGCATTCAAAATGTACAAACATTAAACACAAAAATGAAACTTGTAACCAAAGTAAAAATTGTAAATATAGTCTTCGCCAACTTTATTCATGGCCGATTCTCAAATGTAACCCTTACGCAGTATTGCGTACGTATCCTAAAACACAGGATTTTCGTACGCAAGTTCGCGTCTGGTGACATTTGCAAAGAGCTAAGAGGGAAATAGGGCGAAGTATCTTTGGCGACGACTATGAAGGACTTAAAAAATCATTAAAAATGCACATTGATGATTAATAAATGGCCGAATGGTATTTTAAATGAAAAAAAAAGTTTAAAAAAACCTATACCAAAAAATTACTGAAAAAAAAAAACAAAGCGAAAAATTTTTAATAAAGAATTTAATTCAACCAATAACACTTTTTGTGAACAAAATTTAAAACTGATTTGTCATAGAATAGTTTTATACGTGGTTCGAGAAAAATCGTAAGACCCCAGGCATTGCCAAAAATATCAATGAGCGAAAATGTTGCCCAAGGAATTTCTATTTTTGCGAGTTGCAAAACGAGTTCGAATCGGCAAATATATCATAACCTTGCAGTTTCCCAAGTGAGCAAAACATTCAGTTGACTTCATTGTTCTTTAAATTAGAAAAGTAATAAAAAATAACAGATAAACCTGACAATTGTTTTTTATAGAGTTTTGCACAAAAATTTGTTAATGTCACATTATCTATGGCGCCAAAAAGTCCAAAATAATATTATTTGGGTTTTTATACTTACATTTTGAATTTTGAACAAATCGTGTTTGGTTAAAGGACGTTTCTTCATTTAGTTTACAAAATTGTTTTTGAAAAAATAATTTGGTTTACATAATTATTTAAAATATATATATATATATATATATATATAAATGTAGAATATAAAATTTTACTATTAGTCGCGAAAACTGAAAAATGTAGAATACAAAATTTTACTATTAGTCGCGAAAACATAACAACCTACGTCAACATGACAGAAGCAATGCTTCGTAAACCACAATTTTGACATAAAATAAAACATTCAGTTTTTACTTAAAAATGTAATTTAAAAACTTTCCAACATTTTTTGTTTTAGGGTTCTTCTACTCTTAGCCAATACAGGTAACCTTATCGGAGCCCTCCATCGATCGATTTTAATACTGGCTCGTTTCCTATTTATTGACAATCAAAATACTCCATTTGTTGTAAGTTTTTTTTCCCAGTATTTTTCACAACCTTATCCTTTATAACATTAGAGGGTTTCCCTTTGTTTTTTAGCAGCGGAACGTAATATTCGGATAGGTACACCCCTTTATTTCCCCCAACACGATCATGGGGAACATTTTAATTAACGAAACTTGGAGGGGAAAAAAACGGCCGTAGGCCGCCTACGTGAGCGGCCGAAGGCTGCCAATAAAAGCAGCGCGATAGCCAGTTTGAGGCGGCCGAAGACCGTCGAAGCCAGAAAGCAGAGACCCGCGCAGCGGGGCTTTGGCTTCTAGTTTATAAATATCCTTTTGTTTCAGTTAGCCATAGTGCCTTTTATCTTTATTGGTACATATTTATTCAATGGACCATGGCTAGCTTTGGTGTTGGAGCGCGTTTACGCTTCCTACAAAGCCAACAGTTACGAAAACAAGTGTCAATCTTTTCTAAACACTTTGTTGATTGCAGGAGCAGGTGTAAGTTTAAAATTTATTTTTTTTTGTATAGTAAATCAAACATTTCTCGTTGCGTTTCATGAAAAAAAATTGTTAATTGTTTGTGCTAAAAATATTATTTAGTTAATGAAAATAAAAGTAATGTTGTCAGAAGTTTCCGAATATTAAAAAAAAAATTTCAAACTTTGATAAATGTTTCAGTTCAAATTGATACATTGCGATTGATCACACATTTTAGTTTCACTTCTTTCTCAAGCTTACTTCAAATTATGGCAACCCCGAAAAATAAATTAAATTTTTGTGTTCCTATATAGTCTTCGCTATTTTACTTCTTGGCCGATTCTCAAATGTAACCCTGACGCAGTATTGCGTACGTATATTTAAACACAGGATTTTCGTACGCAAAATCGCGTATGGTGTCATTTGCACAGAGCTAGGAGCGCAATTGGGCAAAGTAGCTTTGGCGACGACTATAATAATGTTTACTTTAAATCCGTTTAACGTTAGAATGTCAAAAGGGCTTTTTATATTCATTGGTACCTTTTTGTTCAATGAACAGTGGCTAGTTTTGGTTTTGGAGCGCTTTCATGCTTCCTATAAGGCCTATGGTTACGAAAGCAAGTGCCAATCTTTTTTTGAACACTTTGTTAATTGCTGGAGTTGGAGTAAGTGGTTTTTTTGTTGTTGTAAAATATACCCAAAACTGCTACCATTTGTTTTTTAAACAAGCACTTCCACAAATCTGTCAGATTATCGCTTTTTTCCCAAACCGAAACCAAATGCCAATTGAGGAAACATGCAAAACATGCTCTCTGTCGACAATTATTAGACTACGAATTTTCCATATTAACAGAGCATCACTTGAACATTCTAATTTTATTGGCACGATTTCAATTTGGCAACAGCTATAATAATATCTAGTTAAAATCCATTGAACATTAGAATGTCAATAGTTCTTTTTGCATTTACCAGAAATGTACGCGCGCCTACGGCGCGCACCCGCCTGGTCTGCGGCCGCACAGACACGTGGCCTTCGGCCGCTCAATTAGGCGGCCTGCGGCCGCAGATTCATTGCTTACGGCCATTCATTACTCGCCGTTCGGCCGTGAAAATGCCGTGAAGCACGTCAAACTAGTCCTACGGCTGAACTCACCCTCCCTCGCTGGGGAAATGAACGCGTAGATACACTACACACACAAACACGGTAGGGTGTTATTATCAGGGACTAGGCCGCGACTCTACTGCAAGTCTTTAACTTCGAGACCCTACAACAAAATCGATTTATTGATCAAACTCTAGTGCCTACTAACCTATTGCTTAACACTTCAACATACCACAATTAGAGCGAAATCGATCGATTGAAAACCGAGTTATCACTTTTCGTGCCAGGACCCCACCAAAATATCGATGCAAGGCTTGTTTTGGTGTTGGAGCGCTTTTACATTTCATACAAGGCCATTAGTTACGGAAACAAGTGCCAATAAAATTCTTTGAAAAAAAAAGTTTTAAAAAGCCGAACCCAAATCCTTCCAAATTATGCCCCATAAGAGCATTTTTTCAGTCTAGTTGACAAACCATTTTCATTTTTTTACAAAAAAAAACCATTGCGTTTCAAATATAAATCTCTTTGTGAAATACAGAAACATTCAAATAAAACTGAAGTAAAAAACTTTTTTCAATGAATTTTAAAGTGCCAACTCTTTTTAAAAACCTTCTTACCGCTTTTTAAGTCTTTTAAGGTAAACAAATGTTACACTCCAATTTGAAAAGTTACAGACGTTTAGACAAACGATTACGCTTTTTCCCACCCACGAAATGGAACCTAATTAAAATGCTTGTCAGATTCTCTCCGCTGTATACATTAATTAACAGAAAATAAAGTGGACCATAATAGTTTTTTTAATATATTATATATTTTGTTACTAATTTTCGAGAAAAAAACTTTTTCACTTTTTCTATTTTAATTAACAATTCAGTTTCCCTTTAAATCCAAAAGTTTCAAATGTTCCTACTGTGAATGCTATTGTAATTTTAGTTTACCCCTCTATAATAATGAATATTTCACAAGTAAATTTCACACCTTTTGTTTTTTTTAACAACCGATTTTAATGATTGCAAAAAATTATATTTTAATGTGAATAATCTGACCAAATGTTTCACCTCAAAATGAAATAATTCATCTGTTGCCTGTTTTAATTATACCAGGCGCCACTCACTGTTTTCACTAATTTTTACAAGTTTAGATTCTCCCCGCTGTAATAATGCCTACTTTAAAGCATTTTAACGTTAGTAAGTTTATTCAAATTTAAATTGCACAATTTTGTTTTAGAAGGCATGTTCGACTACATTTTGATAGGAGTGGAAATATGTATATCAACGGCTACAGCTGTTGTAAGTTTAATTTTAAAAATTACGTTGTTTTTTATTTATTTTCAGGCTCTGATTTACATTTTGCATTACAACAAAGAGGTTTACAAAAGGAGACATAATTCAAATTTGAGATTGACTTCAAGATATCAACTTTGTGAAAATATCAGGACCACGAGATATGTTATTCCTGTGGCACTCAGTGACTTTGTAGTTAGGGTGGGTTAAATTTTCAATTATTTCATTCAAATTAAATTTTTGAACCAAGTTGAGCGTGATATAATCTGTTTCCAAGGGACGGTCTTCGATTTTCGGAAATCTTGAAAAATCCACGTATTTAACCAAAAATATTTTGAAAAATTGAAGTTGGAGTATATTTTTAAAGTATCGTTCTTTTTTCATAAGTTGCATATAATTTAAGAGTAACCCTTTGTATTTTGGGTCAAACACAATTTCTTTCGCTCTGAGAACAACTTTTTGGTTCCGTACGCAATACGGCGTTAGAACGAAAATGTTCCATTTTCCAAGTAAAAAAAATCGGAAAAAGCAGCTTTTAGATTTACAAATTTGAAATCTTTTTTCTATGATCAAACGATTTGTAGGTAAACAAACTAAGGGCTGTTCGAATGAAGTCGTCATATTTTGAACAATATTTTCTTAGTACAAAAAATTAAAAATGAATCTCAAAATTCAAAAATTGTACAAAAGTGTTTATGTAAAGGCTTGGAATTTTCTTTTTAATAAACAGAAAACTGAGATTGTTTTACCTGCTTGTGAATTTCTTTTCAACGCTTAATTTGGCAGTTTCTCACTCAGTTTTCTTTTTATACTGAATTTGCGTAATTTAATTTGTAGCATTTAAACAAATCTCTAACTTGCAAGTTTTTAAAAAGTGAACGTTTAAAAGATAAGAAATTGTGTGTTTGTTTTGCTGCCTTAACTAACGCCATTTCACTCATAAGTACGGAATAAGGCGTTCGATCGAAAATAGGAAAAACTAATCTAACCAAAATTTAATTTTAAAAAAAAGATAGTTTTTATTAAGTTCGATTTCTAAACTTAAGTTAAATTTTTTCTTTAACTGTCACCTTCGATTTGTGAAAATTTTCAGATTTTCCGCCTGGGACTCGTCTGCTATTCCGTTTTCTTCACAAATATTCCTTTGGGCCAAGACACGGGCCATATAAGTCACGCCTACGACGTGGTATTTGGCTATTTTTTTCTCATTTTAGAAAACATTTTTTTAGTCAACGGCTCTGAGAAGACTATTTTTCGGGCTGTGGCTACTTTTGAAAAACGAAAAAATCTTCCGGCCGACGAGAGTTCATGCAATCATCAACGAAGAGGAGAAATATTTTGAAGATCTTAGGAAACAGTGGGAATAATACATTTTACACATTGAATATTAATTTTTTCTTCAACTTTTTAAAATCACAATACGAATTATTAACAAGAACCTCGAAATTTCGAAAACAGACAATAGCTTGGTTTTGCTATTTTTTCTATTTCTAGTTATTCTCATTTTTGACTTAAAACTTTTTTGGTAGCAAATTTGCTTCCTAATAAAATTCTGAATTTGGGAACGAAATTTTTGATTACTAACATTACTAACAAGATTTTTTTTTAATTTGTAAAACAAGCCCAGTTATAATAAATTGCGAAGGTTACAAAAATTAGAGAAAAAATAATTAAAGTCGCCTAATGTTTCTAGTACTCTAGAACATGAATATCAAAAATGTGTCACAATGGCCCAAACCACAGTATTGGGAATTTTGATTTCTCTATTAAAAAAAGAGATTTAAAAAAAGTTTTTTTTTTTATTTTTTTTAAAGTACATATAAAAAATAACTGTATAATTGTACACTAAACAAAAAATCGGTAACCAAATTGAAATTTAGCCCGTTTCCACAAAAAAGTAGCGGAATTTCAGGTAATCTATCTATTTTGGTTGAATGTCTTTTTCTTTGGAATGCTTTTGTATTTTTTTTTTAAAATTTTTCGTTTTCAGTTAAAACTGCAAACGATGTTTGTTGAACCGTTTTTTGATGTTGCCTTTTTTTGTTTGTTGAGAATGTTCTGTAAAGTAACTAGCAAATAAATTTTCAATTGGAGTTTTGGATTGCTCAAAGAAAAAAAAGGAAGTTTTTCAAAAAGTAAAGTTTTTCAAAAAGCAAATTTCTTGTATAACACACGGTGCTCATTACCTTTACAGAGTAATAGGTCATATTTGCCAAAACGATATAAAAGTAGCATAAAACGTTGAACTTATTTTAGGACAGTTTTGAAAACGTGATGTCTGAGAGAATCAGCATTAAACTATTTACTATTTATTTTGGGTTCGGTTACTGTAACCTTCCGACATAAGAAAATGAAATTAATTTTGCGCTGAGAAAGATTGTAATTGACTTGAATCATTATTTCCGAGGTAAGAAAATAGTTAGAAGCCTAAACGTGTTTGCGAACACAAAACTTTTTTTTCAAAGTATGGAAAGGCCTACCCGCCGTTTTTAGATTTCTTGCTTAGCAACTTTTTCAAGTTCTTTTTTTTAAAATGAAAATTATTATAATCCTGGCATATTGAAAAACGCATTGAACTCGGCGCGGAACTTCTCGATTGGAACTGTTTGAATTTCTTAAAGTTTCATTTGGATTTTTAATTAATCCAAGCAAACTAATTTTTTTGAATGCTTATAGCCATTCGAATTCATAGAAAGAAGAAGTGCATTTTTCAAAAGCAAAGTTTCGCTCTCACATTTCATGTAAAACACCCGGCACCCATTACCACTACAGAGTAAGGGTCAAATTTGACAAAACGATATAAAAGTGGCATAAAACATTGAACTTATTTTAGGACAGTTTCTAAAACGCGATCTGGGTGAATCGACATTTTACGCCCACACTTTGTATAAAAATTACTTAAGACCCATTTAAAATGAAAAACAACGTTTGTTTACGATTATCGATTTTTGGCTTGGTTTACTGTAACTTATGTAACTTAGGTACTGTAAAAATTCACACATGAAAAATCCCAAACGTAAGGGGGCATCGAAAGCTAATTTTGGGCTGAGAAAAAATGTAATGTTGTGTTGAATTAAAACGGTTGCTTGGTTATAGTCCATTTCCAACAAACGATCGACTTCTCTAACGCCTTTGATGCTACCCTAATTAAACTATTTTTTGGAAACGCAATACGGAGAATCGAAAAATAGGAGGACAAAATCATTTTTAGAATTTTATTTCGGTAAATTTTTTTTTAAAATTTATATTTCGATTTTTTAAACAATAATTTCTCAATTGTGTTCAAAAAATTTTTTTATAAAAATCCAACCAAACGTGACACACAAACGATAAGCAAGATTTTGGTAAATTAAATTCTATATTTGCAACATTGGAAAGTTGCTATTTTAAAAAACGAAAAGTTAAAAAAGGGTTTATAACTTTTGTTATCACAACATTGCGCTTCTAATAAAAACTTGAAAATAACAACTTTTTAAAGACCTTAGAGTTTTTAATATAATTTTGCTTTTGCTGAATGTTTAGGAAAAATGATTCCAACCGATGATAAAAAAGCGGAGTTTTATTATTTATCCTAGGGACTAGAGCTCGCAGGCTCGCTTCGCTCACCTGCGAGCTCTAGTGCGTGAACTTTTGGACATTAAGTTAATTGAACAGAACTTCACTAACTGTTTAGTAATGATATATAACTACAAATTGACAATGAATTGGCTTTAAAGCTATTGTAACGTACTTGGTCACATGTCTGGCGCGCCATCGCTTCGAGACCTTAATTTGACTTTATTCACAGCTGCTCCCTTAATAACACTATGGGTCTGTCAAGTTTCACAGCTTAATTATGTAATCCTCTTGACATATGCACAAACTTTGCAATCTGGCGCGTTTCGCTATGGGACTCTGAAGATTCAAGTCATTAAATTAGTTTATTGAAAAGTTAATTGACATGACAAGTTTCATTAAAATTATTCCAGCACTCTAAAGTAACTCTGATATTCACTACCTTAAACTTGAATTTTCTCTCTTTCTCTAACCTTAAGCTCTTCCTTTCTCTAATCTGTCTTTTGGTTCGAAATGTTCTTAATTTCTCTCTAACGCTCTCATTTACTATAACATTAACGCTAACGCTCTCTCTTACTATAACATTAACGCTAACGCTCTCTCTTACTCTAACATTAACGCTAACGCTCTCTCTTACTCTAACGTTAAGGCTAACGCTCTCTCTTACTTCGAATTAGACTACCGAAATTTGCCACATTTCTCGATCGATTCGAACCTTCTATATGCATCCGGATGGTAATGGAAACTACGAGAACTATATTCGTTGTTGAAATCACGAAAAATGAGCGAAATATGACGAAATGGGGTGACTTTAGGTGGTAGTTCTCGAACAGTCTGGGAAGGGTTTCTCATTTAAAACTTCGTGGGAAAAACATGAAAACATGGGATTTCGCTATTTTTTCACTGAAAACTCGCAAATCTTTCTAAATGAAGCAAGGATATACCCCTTACTAGTATGTACTTTGATGCTGTTGAGAAACTTCAATGATTTCGCACCGAAATTCGATTTCACAACAATTTCCCGAAACCATTGCACCATTCTGACTCAACCTTTCAAGTGGGTGTTCGTTGCCTGCGCTTCGTATCGCTCTTTTCCCGGCGATAAGCTTGTTTTGTACCAGGACGACGCTCCTTTGATGCTGTTTTCGGAAAACATGGGGGATATGAGCAAAAACCTCGATGGAGGCTGAAATATCAGCCGTACTGACAGGCGCAAACGGCCCTACTATAAGGATTAAGTAGCCATACTGACAGGATAAATCAAAGCGGAGAGAGAGAGAGAGAGAGATAACAAAGATAGTTAGAGAGAGACAGAAAGAGTGGGTGTGTGTGAGAGATAGAGATAGAGAGAGAAAGATTGAGAGATGAAAAGTGAGATAATGGGAGGCAGAGAAAGGCATACAACCAGAGAGGGGTGGAGGCAGTTACAGACAGAGAGAAAGAAAGAGAGAGAGAAAGAAAGAGAGAGAGAGAGAGAGCGAGAGAGAGAGAGAGAGAGAAGCAGCCAAACAGACAGATAGACAGACAGAGTGGGAGAGACTAAAATAGTGCCAGTTCAAGAGATAGACAGGTAGACAGAGAGTGAGAGAGATGAAGAAAAAGTGTGTTTGAGAGACAGACAGACTGGGTGCGAGAGAGACGGTGAGAAAAAGACAGAGGGAGTGAGAGAGACGTTCAGAGAGAGGGAGAAAGATACAGAGAGAAAGAGTTAGATAAACAGGCAGGCAGAGCGAAAATGAGGTAGACAGATAGATAGAGAGGGTTAGAGACAGACACAGAGAGACAATCAGAGAGAGAGAGAGAGAGAGAGAGAGAGAGAGAGAGAGAGAGAGAGAGAGAGAGAGAAGAGAGAGAGAGAGAGATGCATAAAGATATAGGGAGAAACATACATACAGAGTGTGAGAGACTAAAATAGTAAGAGAGAGAGAGAGAGAGAGAGAGAGAGAGAAGTAGACAGAGAGAGAGTGAGTGAGAGAGATACAGAAAGAGTTACAGAGTAAGAGAGAAAGACAAAGTGACGTAGAGCCACATAGAGAGAAACACAGTGAGAGAAAGACATAAAGAGAGAGGGAAACAGATACAAAGACAGAGCGAGAAAGAGAGATTATATGTGTTTTTAAACAAGAGAAAGATACACAGTGAGACAATCCGAGAGAGAGAAAGAGACAGGTTAACATATAGAGTGAAAAAGAGGGAAGGCAAATAGAGAGGTTGGCTGAAACGCAGATGTTATAGTTAGATACAGAAACACAGAGAGACAGTCATAGGTAGTGAAAAAAAATGAGAGCGAGAGAGAATCATACAGAGAGAGAGACAATCAAAGAGGGAGAGAGGGAAGAGAGAAAAGGTAAGAGCGTGAGAGGGAGAGAAGGGCAAATGGAGAGGGAATGAGATGCAGATGATACAGCCAAAGAATGAGACCAGCAGATAGATAGAGAGAGTTGCGTTGCCTGATAGATGCTCAAAAATTAGCATACTCGAATTTATTGAAGTGCGGTGGGATAGATGAGGGACGCATACCAATGTTCGAGCGAGAAAAAGTCAGAGCAGTCCAGCGCGTTGTTTAATTTTGTTGACTGTTACTGTAGATGTTTTTATTTGGCAGATCTGACCGTAATTTAGTCCCTTTAAAAAAAAATTTGGTCATTCAATGCGTTTTCACAAATGCGACATCACTGTCATATAGAGAAAGCAAAAAGATAAGCAAAAGAAGGATTTGAACCCGGGTCCCAGGATTATGTCTGCAATGCACACCATTACGGTTATAAAAGGAGTTTCGAAAATCTGCATTTTTTTTTGCTTTTTTTTTCAGCGTTTCTCGACAGAATTTGGCGTCCTGTCCAGGGTGCAGGCTTTCTCTACCGGCGACGGCGACGCGTCCCACAGCGGTCTATATTTAGTTTTCGCAAGAGTTTACAGACGGTTTGGTTTTCTTCATGTTTTGGCTCTAACTCTTATTTAAATCGATACTTCATAACAATCGCGATTTTTTAAGAACAAAAACAACAAAATTTAATGGTAAATTTATTAAATAATCAGCCTGCGCTTGCGCTAGCCATTCCAAATTTGCGCCTTTAGATGCGCAGGCTGGCATCCTGCCAACCCAATTCCGGCTCTGGCGCTGGCTGGCGCTCGTTCATAGCCTTGGGCCCACCGTAACCAGCAATTGCGATTAAAGAAATGCAATCACGCGTGACCGCTACCGATACCAAATAAAAAATTGGCGCGTTTCGGCGCGTCTCACGCGCGTATTGTGAATATTGTGTGAATATTGACCTTCAACACACTATATCATTCGATGCGCCTTGAAAAGATTTACAAGAGAAAAATTTGCATCATGGGTAAACTTTTTGCATTTTTGCCGTACACAAACATATTTTCTTTGCGAGACTTCTTTTTGTGTTTTGCTACATACATTTACGATTACTATTTTCTCTCGAGACTTGTTTTTGCCATTTGCCGCACGGAATTTGTTTTCGCTCAGAGACCAATTTTTGCCATTTGCTGCAGGGAATTCTGTTTTCGCTTTGAGACCAATTTTTGCCATTTGCCGCACGGAATTCTGTTGGAACATAAGTTAATTCGCCTAAGTTACTTTAAGACTGCGTAAAACAACCATAAAAACATTAAAAGGGCCTCAGTCAACCTTAGTTACGTTAAGAGAGCAATTGATCAGTTTTGAACTTTGGTTTGTCACGGCTGCCTTTGTTAACTTTGGTTTCATGAAGGCAAACGTTAATTTTCCTTTGTTAGCTAATTTAATGTTTTGTCTAAAATATATCTGACTTTAGTGTCTGACTTTCCTTAAGATTACTTTAGAAAAATGAAGATTGCGTTTTATCTCGTTAGTAGTTTTGAGAAATCATCCACAGTAAGCTTACGGTTACATCTGACCCATTTAAAACACTGAGGTAGGTACACATTTGCAAAAAAAGGAAGTTCTTAATGAACTTAGAAAACAAAAAAAAACCAAAAAATAAGTTATGAAATCTTATCTGAGTCAGGGGAAGTTGGCGTTACTGTGCAAATTTAGTGAAATTTCAAATAATTTTTTTTTAAAACTAATGTTTAAAGGGACAATCAGGCGGGTTTTACAACATTGACTCAAATAAGAGAGACAAATTCGCAGATCATGAAAATATATATGACTATGGGTCGCAAACTTACCGTTTTCGGTATATCTGGCTTCAAAGTATTCAAAAACGGCCATCCGTCAGCAGATTGTGCGGATGGCCAGTACGCCCTGCCTGTCCGGCATTTACAAGGCATGCTAATGAGCCGAATCTCATTCTAATTGGTTAAGACGCGATGTCTGAAAAAATCGACACCTGTCAATTTAGTCTTGGTCGTAAAAATTCAAAGTAGTTCGATCGGGCTCAATTTTTGTGTATGAGCTATCTAGGACCCTTAAACATGAAAAATGACCGTAAAAACCAATTATCGATTTTTGGGTCGGGGTACTGTAATTTGCCCCCGGGGTACTGTAACTACCTTCAAAATTGAGAAAACCCAAGATGTTAAGTATGATATCGATTGCAAATTGTACGCTGACAAAGATTGTAATTTAACAAAACTTTGATTTCTTAGCATTTAAAACAGTTATGACCCAAAACGTGATTGAAAAACCACAAAAATAAACTTTTCTTCCGCGAATCAAAAAAGGGTGTCGCAGTTTTTTGATATGTTGTCAAGCTATGCTTTTAGTATAAAATATATTTTTTCCGGAATTTTATTCGATTCCGAACTTATGATTACCCGAAAATACAAGACCTTCCTTTGGAAACAGACTATAATTATATATGTAATCGATAGCAATTCACACTGACAAAGATTGTTGTTGACGTTTAAAAATATTTATTTCTTATAAAATAAGTTTTACGCCAAATGTGCTTTAAAAGTCACAAAAACGAAAATTTCTTCTTGGTGCCTGAAAAGACAAATGCAGTTTTTCGAAATGTTATTAAGCTATGTTTTGTGCAGAAAAATAATTGTGTCGATTATTCCACCTTTTTCAAGATATTTTCAATGCTTATGAGTTCTAGGTAGTTTACATACAAAACGTCAGCCTGAATGGACCACTCTGAAAAAATATATTTCCACAGGATAAATAAACAATCTCCGCTTTCTTTTAAGTTAAAACATCAGTTGGAATTTTTTCCCTAAACATTCAGCAGTGCTGAAATGAAAAAAAAACTCTACAGTTCGTTTCAAAAAGGATTTTTTCAAGTTTTTTTTTTGAACCGCAACGGTGTGATAATTAATGTAAAAAAAAAACCTTATCTAGCGTTTGTTTCATGTATGATTAATTTTTTTTTGATAACAGCTTTTCAATGTTTCAAATTTAGCATTTAATTTAGCAAAAACTTGCTGATCGTTTGGGTGTCACGTTTGGGTGGAAAATTTTTATAAAACAAATGTGTTTTAAACTTCTTTGGAATAAAAATATCTTTTGTGAACTTTAGTTTTAAATTGCACTGTTTTTACTCAAAAAAAAATTTGTTTGTCTAATTTCTCTGTTTTTCTAAATAGAATGTTAGGATAATCTTTTCATGCTTTTTTTAAAATTTAAATTATGGTTTAAAAATAAAAATTGTATTAGTTCATTGTTTTTTTGTTGTTGCAAGGGTATGTAACATGTTTCTGATATGGAAAACATTTAATTTGTACATCAACAATGAATATTTTTTATAGATGTGACGTTTAAAATGAGGAAAATGGAAATCGATTCCTGATAATATTACAAATTTGCAAAAGTTTCCACCACATTTGTGTTTCGGATATGTGCCTTATATGTATGCATAATTTTCAAGTTAATATTGCAGCATGATTCGCTTCTACTAAAATTGCTGACTTTGTTGAGTGAAATATAGCTGTCGCCAAACGGGCATCCTGCCAAAAACGGCCTTAATGCAGCAGTCGTGCGATACTCAGGCGAAAATAGTGTGCGAGCAGCTGAGACGCAGAGAAGAGCCGATGCTCGTTTGGCAACAGCTATATCTGTTTGTTCTCTGACGTTTTAAACCAACTGAAAGGTAGTTGAAACAACTAAATCATTAAATATCATTTGCCTTAAACTGGTTTCAATAAAAATTACAATATTTATAATATCTCGAAACTTTTCCCTTCTAGTGCTTTTCTAAAATAAAATGTGTGGACCATTTAACAACTTGCTTAGGTAGACCTGAAAGAAGGAAAATTAGAAACTGAAATTTTCGAAAGAAAGTGGTCTGAATGCGAAAAATTCATGAGAAGCCAAGCTTTTCGACACGTGGTCTTTTGAAAATTTTGATCAACCTTTTTTTATCTTGTTGGTGTTTTTTCAGGAAATGCAGTATAAACGTAAAGTAAAAAAATGAAACAAAGAAAAAGTGTTTCAAAAACGTCAAAAAAAAAATTTAGCAAAAAAGCCTTTGTATGGAAAATCGAAAATGAATTTTTTCTAATAATTCTCTACACAGATGCACTCGACTCTGAAGCTGAAGTCTTGCACAAGCGAGCAGCCGACATTAGGGAAAGCTGCCAGATTGAGGAACGGAGGAGTTTCGCCAGGGACTTCAGCAAAATCGACCAAGTTGAGGATAATTTCTAAACAGCGAGAAACATTGCAATGATATGGTAAAGACAAACGAAAAAATCTGGCAAAAAGCTAAAAAAAAATGTTTAAATTGACAAAATAGCTGCTACAGAAAAAAGCTACGCAAATGTTCCTGTTGACTTAGATCTTATGTTAAACCGCTTTCTAGCCTTACGTACCTCTGTTTTCATCAACATTATGCAGTATATAGTCAATTTCCAACGAAAAGTTGACTACTTTTGAGCGACTGTGATATCATCTTGTATTTAACCACTAACAAATTGAAACATTAAAGTGAAAAATAATAAATTACGCGAAATAGCACAGTGAAAGCGGAGTGCGCAGACAATTCAACGATCGTGGCGGGACCAAATATACCAATCCTTTAAGAAAATCCCATTTTTGTCAACTCTTTTTTAGGAAACGCACTATAGTAAGTTTTTATCTACCTTTTTAAAGTCATCGCGTTTTTTTTCAATTTCAGTATAAACTGGTGTTCCAAAAGATGGCAAAAAATTTGCGGAAAAAGCGTTTGTATCGAAAAAAAGTTGTAGAAGCCATTATGAATTGTTATTTAAAACAGAAATGAATTTTTTACTAATAATTATCTAATGGTAAAGACAGACTAACTAATAAGTGCAATTTACTAAATATTTACTAATAATTGCAATGGTATGGTAAAGACAGACAAAAACATTTAACAAAAAGCAAAGAAAATGCAAAAATTGACAAAAAAAGCTGCTACGAAAAAAAGCTAGGCAAATCTTTCTGTTGACTTTGATCTTATGTTAAACCGGTTTCTTGTCTTACGTACTTCTGTTTTAATCAACATTGTTTTGTAATAACTTTTGATTTTTCCGCTTTTTTCACTTTTCAGCGCATAGGAACATTGTTAAAAACGCGATTGAAAACAAACCAACAGAAAGCATTTTTTCAAAGGTTTCGGTCGATAAAAAATGAAAAAATCGAAAACAACAATTAAAGATAGAAAAAAGGTTCAAATGTTTCTGTTAACTTTTGTTCAAAAAAGTTAAAATTATTTAATCAATGCCCAAGAAACATTCGGAAATCAGAAATTTTTATATTCAATGAAAAAAAAACTAAACAAAAATAAATGTGTTCACTTGTCTTATACTGAATGTCGCATAAGCTCAAAACGTTTTGCAAAATTTAATAAAAATTTAATTCTGAGAATAAGACATTGAAATATAGCTGATTGACAATGAAATTCAGACAACTTGAGCATGAACAAACATTATACATTTTTGTGTGCATAATCACTTCTAAAAAGCAAAAAAATGAAAATTTGGAAAGAAAGTTGTCTGAGTGATTTAGTGTCAATAACAATTTTGTTAATGTTAAGTTTATCTAACGTTTTGTAAATGAAAGTTTGCCGATTGCGTCGCGTTGAAGCGAGATACAGTTTGACAGTTTTGACAGCGGTTTTCAGGGCTACAGTGAACCAACGAAGCCGAAAACAGCTTTAACTGTTTTTTTTTGTTGTGATTTTTAATATGCTTCATCAGTTTTGTTTAAAGAAAAATCCTATGTCACAAATGCCATTGGTCCGGCTCAAGTTTTATAAAAATTACGTCTTAATTATTGTCTTCATCATTTTCAAACGTGTACGTTTGTGTTTAGGAGAAAGATCGCCGTTTTGGGGAACTCAAGACTTCGTCGGACAATGAGAGGGCGGCCATGAAGGCGATTATGGAGACTCATGCGGATGCTCTCGACTCTGAAGCTGAAGTCTTGCGCAAGCGAGCTGCCGAGATCAGGGACAGCTGCCAGATTGATTAACGGAGGAGTTTTGTCAGGGACTTCAGCAAGTTCGACAAAGTTGAGGTGAATTTCTTAACATCGAGAAACATTGCAAAGATATGGTAAAGACAAACGAAAAAATCTGGCAAAAAGCTAAAAAAATGTTTAAATTGACAAAATAGCTGCTACAGAAAAAAAGCTACGCAAATGTTTCTGCTGACTTTGATCTTATGTTAAACCGCTTTCTATCCTTTCGTATAACTATAACATTATACTTTTGTTTTAATCAACATTGTTTAGTAAAAAGTTTTGATTTTTCCGCTTTTTTAACTTTTTCACGCATTTGGAACATTGTTAAAAAACGCGATTGTTAACAAACAAACAGAAATCATTTTTTAAAGGTTTCGGTCGATAAAAAAATCAAAAACAACAATATAAAGAGATAAAAAAGGTTCAAATTTGTCTGTTAAGTGTTTTCCATTCTATCTTTTTATTCTATCCACAAGAAACATTCTGAAATGAGAAATTTTTATATTCAATGAAAAAATAACTAAACAAAAATAAATGTATTCACTTGTCTTATACTGAATGTCGCATAAGCTCAAAACGATTTGCAAAATTTAAAAAAAAAATTCCGAGAATAAAACATTGAAACATAACTGATTGAAATTTATGCAATTTTAGTATGGACAAGCAATATACATTTTAATATGCGCTTCTAAAAAAAAAAAATCACTTCTAAAAAGCAAAAATTATGAAATTGAAATTATTGAACGAAAGTGGTCTGAGTGTTAAAAACAAAACAAAAAATTATAAGTAGTTCCGTGGTCTTTCGAAAATTTTGATCTACGTTTTCAAAGTCATCGTGTTGGTTTTTTTTCTTTTAAATTTCAGTATAAACGCAAGAAGTTCGCAAGAATAAGGCAAAAAGTTTGCGAAAAAAGCGTTTGTATCGAAAAAAAAAAATTATAAAAGCCATGACGGATCGATGTTTGAATCAGAAATGAATTTTTATTAATAATTATCTAAACTTCGAGAAACATTGCAATGATTGAGAAACAAAACAAGAAACATCGTTTTGTTCAAAACTTGATATATAAAGTGTTTAAAAAATATACATTGTTTCAAGTTTTTTTTTCGAAATCTCAATGTTTTATTTTCATTTCGTAAAGAAATAATAAATTTATCGCCGATCCTCGTCCTTTGTTCACAGCATGGCAATTTCTTCCTCGACTCTGAGGGTTCAAGGAAAACGATCCGTTTTTTTGTCTGGTGTTTGGAAACGCACTTTACTTGCCAATCTCTGTTTACTGTTGCATTTTTTTTCGTCTTTTTAAACAGATCTTAGCTAATTGTCTGCGCACTCCTCTTTTACAATGCTATTTCGCCTATTATATCTCTGATCACTTAAGTGTTTCAAATCATTCTTGGTTAAATACCAGTCATTTTTCAAGATTGCCCGATAGTCGAAGACCGTCCCTTGGAAACAGACTATAGCCAAATGTATCCTTGTTTCTGCGTGTCGATCAACCCAAAATTGCCATGTTTCAAATTTCGCAAACCTTCTTTTTTGTTTATGTTTCACCTAATGCTACGCTTTTACTAGAATTGTGTAAGATTTTTAAACTACACCTAGTTGTTTTCAAAAGAAAAACCTTATATAGTCTGTTTCCAAAGAAAGGTCTTCAGACAATCTTGAGAAATTCACATATTTAACCAAAAAGGATTTGAAACTTTGAAACAAACAGCATTGTGCTAAGCGATAGAGCACTGTAAAAGAGGAGTGCGCAGACAATTAACTAAGATCGTTGCAGGACCAAAGGTACCTAGTCCTCTAAAAATTGTTAAAATCCTTGCCCATTTTTTGGAAATGGAGTATAGAAACCTGTCCCAGAAAATGTGTACAAAGCGTAGGAAATGTGTACAAAGCGCTTTTTTGTCACAGAATTGAAACTTATCCGGTTGTTTATTTTGGTTTCAAGCGCACCGCAAACAGTTTTTGTATTTTTTCCCAAAGGAATCGATGATGTTTTATAAAATTCGATAAGCACAGAGTCTTTTGGTACGCAAAGTTTTTTCGTACTTTTGGGCGCACATCCTGAGCTTTTTGTCACACTGTAAAATCATGTTCGACCACCTAAAAAGGATTAAGACAAAGGTAAAAACGATGACTAGTAATTTTACAGCCAGTGGACCTCCGTCGCCTCACGTCGAAGGTGTCCGTGTACTTCTTCAAAGACAGGAAAGAACCCCCCCCCCCCGTCGTGATACCCACAACATGATTGTTGAGAGCGTTAAGGACAAGTACGTGGAGACGGGCAAGAGATGGACGCCCGAACATAAGGCATTTGTTACACTCTCCATTGGAACCGACTACAAACTCATCGACAGGTTCTTGATGGAAGACGTAGGTTTTATCCGAAAAGTGCACTTTAAATGCTTTAAGGCGGCCGTCAGTTAGAACTACAACTACAGTCTTTGCAAGTTGGCGCAGACGGTGTTCTTTGAAGAGTTCCTCAACCGCTATTACGGCTTGGGGTTGAATGCTCGTGCTTGGGAACAAGTAAGTATCGTGTAAACTAAAATAACTTGTATTCAGGCCTACTCTAAGTTTGTCAAGGACATATCGGTGACTGAGAAGACCCTCGACTTCGGATTCGACGAGGCGATGGCGCAGAACGACTAAAGAAGATGCGGCAAATCGGAGGCTATAAAATTGAGAAGTGATAGTTAAAGATTGAATGATTGATGAATGAAGTATAGCTGCGATCCAACTGTTCTACCTTTGCAATTTCATATACTTTTTGTTTAGTTGGTATTTGTTTCCTATCCTTGAATTGTGTTGTGTTCAAAAAGTTATTTATGTTTTCATATTTCAAATATGAAATTTGGATTTATTTTTGTGGGAAAGAAATCGGAAATTTCCTTTCAAGAAAAAGAAAGAGAACTAAAACAAAAACATAAACCTCAGTAAATCTCTCTCTCTTTCTAATCTAAATTTATTTCTCTCTCTGTCTCTCTGTCTCTCTGTCTCTCTGTCTCTCTGTCTCTCTGTCTCTCTGTCTCTCCGTCTCTCTGTCTCTCTGTCTCTCTGTCTCTCTGTCTCTCTGTCTCTCTGTCTCTCTGTCTCTCTGTCTCTCTGTGTCTCTGTCTCTCTGTCTCTCTGTCTCTCTGTCTCTCTGTCTCTCTGTCTCTCTGTCTCTCCGTCTCTCTGTCTCTCTGTCTCTCTGTCTCTGTCTCTCTATCTCTCTGTCTCTCTGTCTCTCTGTCTCTCTGTCTCTCTGTCTCTCTGTCTCTCTGTCTCTCTGTCTCTCCGTCTCTCTGTCTCTCTGTCTCTCTGTCTCTCTGTCTCTCTGTCTCTCTGTCTCTCTGTCTCTCTGTCTCTCTGTCTCTCTGTGTCTCTGTCTCTCTGTCTCTCTGTCTCTCTGTCTCTCTGTCTCTCTGTCTCTCTGTCTCTCTGTCTCTCTGTCTCTCCGTCTCTCTGTCTCTCTGTCTCTCTCTATCTAAGCCAACACGCAGCCCAAAAATCGATAATCGATTTTTCAATCACATCTTTATAAGTTTTCTTTATAAGTTTTTAGGCTGTTTTCTGGCAGATAAGATAAGTTTTGGCTAAATTTGCGAGGGATGAATTTGAACACTGGAACTTTCTGCGTATTTCCTTTAATCGTATTTCTCACTAACTTCAATTTTTACGAAAGGAAGTCTCCAATACGGTAGACTTTGCGACATAATGTCTCGGAATGTGCTCAAACGATATCAAATACGTCTTTAAAACATCAGTCTTAGTATTTAATCGAAATACACTTTTCTGCAGCGTTTGTACCATTATTGAGTTTTGATCCCGGGTTACGGTAAGTCAGCCTAGGTTACTGTAATTTTCCTCAAATAATTGAAATAAAGCGAAACACGTACCGATAATTTTTATTTGATATGTGGAATTTTTTGATTACTAAATTTGATATTTTTGTTTCTGATCGCTGTTGCGTATATTTTTTTATCTGAATGTTTTGTTTTCGAATATGCTGAGGATATTTGCATTAGCATCCTTTTTTTCGAATTGTGGTCCAATATTCGCATAATTTTAGAATTGTGGTCAATTTGGCAGTAAATTCGACATTATACAATTAGCATCCCGAAAATCGTATTTTAATTTTCGTAAGCCTCGATTGCACTTTACAAATACTTTTACTTTACTCTTTTTTCATTTTCCCAACTGGTCGTCTTTTTTCTGATTGCCATTGTTTTTAATGAAAGTGTAAGTGTATTTTGGATTCTAAAAAACGGCAGTTTTTCAAGCTTGGATATTCTTCTAAAACATTTTTGTATGACAAATTCGGTAATTTGCAAAGTGGTTTTTTGGATCTTCCTTTTTCAATGTGTAATTTTCTGTTTTCATCGATCGTTCGTGAGTTTATACATTTTTAGCACGTACTGAAGCTAACAACCGCGCCAAGCCAAAAGCCACGCCCTTTTTTTTAAACAAAACGGGGGTTTTTCTAGGTAAGAAAACTTGAGGGAAAGAAAAGTTTTAGGACGAAATCCAAAAATGTTGGTTGGGCTTTTAACCGAGTTTCATCGTCTGAGTTTGATCAGATTAAAGCAATACAAAAGCCATAATTTTACCGAATGTTTTGCGGAAAACAGAGGACGTCGAAAAAAAAACTTTTCGACAAATATAAAGACTTGGTTAGAAAGCGCTTGTTTTTTAAACAGTTTTTTTGAGAGTTTGGGAGTTTTTTTCGACGTTTGATGTATAGCATACGTAATTTCGATTCCGGCTACTGCTTGAATCTTTCATAAATTGGGAAAAAAAGGACGATTCTTAAAAAACACAGTTTTTATAAAATTGGAATAATGTTGTCACTTTGAAACACTTTATCATTCCTCATTCCAGAAATTCGAAAAGACCAATTTTTATTTATAAATTTCTATAAAACGTAATAATTAAATAAACAGCTGTATTTTTGCTTTCTGATTTGGTGAAAAAATAACGTTTATTGATAACTAATTGAAAAACGCATCAAAATGTTTTTTTGAATATGTCTTACAAAAACGTCACAAAGTTTTTTTTCAGGAACTTCACATTAAACAGCTGATTTAAACAGTTTCTTTTTTTTAATGACTGCTTTCAGGTATCATTTGGTTTTTCTTGGTTGGTCTGCTTTCGTTTTTTAATCAATCAAGGTTTTTTTTTTATTTTATGCAGGATCAAATGCTGAATTGTCGGAGCAAACGTGGAAATTGGCAAGAGATTGGACAAGATAAAAGTAACAAAGTGAGAGAGAGAGGGAGAGAAAAGTAGAGAGGTCCCCTGTGTTTTTATTACAATTGTACTATCATATTAAATAAAGTTTTCGTAATTTTTTTTGTTTATTAAATTGCAGTTGTTTTAATAAAAAGTTAAAAGTTTACCTTTGCAAGCCTTTTGGAAAATGAGTCTTTGAAATATATTGTTCTTTTGTTCATCTGATTGTTTTTTTTTCTTAATGTTAGACACAAAATTGAACAACTTTTTAATTTTTCCATTTGTAGCAAAATGTTAAAGTTAGACTTAGGACGACAATTACGATACCCAAAAGTTTTGTTAATATAATTATTCAAAAACAAAATTGGAACATAAATTAAGGTCAAAACTGAAAGGGAAAACAAGTACAAAACCAACTTTTCCTTTTTCGTGATTCCCTAAAAGGTAATTTTTCCTCATTAAATTAATTAATTTGCTACACTTTTCGAATTGTTTTCCAGTAACAAACATGTTTTCCATATGAAACTGTGTCCTTTAGTTAAACGTTTGTAGTACTTTTTGCTCCAATAACACTATTTTTTTTTTTTTTTTTTTTGAAACAATTCACCTTGTTTGGCTTACTGGATTTTACTAATTAAGTTGTTTTTAAAATGTATTTTCTCACAAAAGTAGTTGAAACAAACAATTCCCATTTTTTCTAAATCGATTTTTTTACATCATACTTTCATCAATTATTTAACTTTTTAAAAGAAAGTGCTCGCTTTCTGTTGGAAAACTTGTTTATGAGCACTGTTCTTTAAAAAAAAATTGTTCCTTAAAAATTTTAGAAAAAGAAGCTGCGGTAGAAAAGTTATCGGCGATATATTTGTTATTTGTTTATGAAATGAAAATAAAACATTGAGTTTTCGAAAAAAAAAACTTGAAAATACGTATTTTTTTAAAACACTTTTTATCTAACATTTTGAACAAAACAAATGCTTTTCAGATTTCCATTTCGCTGATAAAACGGAATACTACTTGAAAAAAACCCTGTTGAGAAAAATTGAGAAAACCGCAGAAGCTACGACATTGTTAACATGACAAAATGACATTGTACTTTTTTCTCTGTTGTTCATTCACGAAGGCATTGCAAATTTTTCAGTGAACCTTGATTTTTTGTGAATTTCACGCATCTTCGGTGAACCATCTCAACCTGTTTTACGTAGAAACGCCAGAAAGTTTATCCGAAAAACAAAGATTTACGTAAGAACTTTTTAATTGAAAAAAAACTTCAAGTTAAGATATCTGCTATCTAAGGGACTTCGTCAGGAAAAATTGGCTAAATTATTTTTTCAACGTTATTTTTTTCCAAAATATCAAAAACAGATCTTTGCACCCGATAAATTTCCATTTTTTCATGAGATAATAACAAAACATTAATATGGTGAGAAGCAAAAACCTACTTTTAAAATTTTCAGCAATTTCCAAATCCCTAAGCATTGGTTTTCTATTTTACAAAAAAACCAATTTTATAAAATCATTCTGATTTGAATGCCTTCGTTCTTAACTCACAAGTTTAAAACAAAAAAACGTTTTTCAATGTTCCCAAGGAATCACAATCACAAAAAACGAAAGAATTCAGATTGGCCATTCAAATTAGTTTTTTTTAAAATCGTGTTGCATTGCGCCAGAAAAAAAACAGGGTTAGGTGTGTGCTAAAAAAACATTGGCGACAGTTTAAAAAATTGTCTAAAAAATACGTAATTTCTTTGCAAAGTTGCAAAGTGTACATAGTGTACATAGAACAATCCCATTATTTCAATCATATTCAGTCAAAATTGTAGGATTTTCCAAATGTTTTTCGTCAGTATTTCACACGAAATTATGTTTTAACATGACACTCAATCAGTTTCCGTTTATATTCTGTATGTTTTCCCTACTTCGACTTTGAAAAAAGAATGAACCGCCCTTTTGTTGGATGGTTTTTCAGAAGAAAAACCTTTCTTTATATGAATGTTTCGGCATCAAGTGATTGAACTTTTCGTTTCTCTTTAAATGATTTGCTGCACTTATCATCGTATCAACGTTTTGCCACCATTGCCAACATTTTCAATTTCTAAATAACATTTTCAATTGCAACAAAAATAGGTCAGGCGTGCGACCCCGCCACAATTGTATTCAACCTAATGATGCTATGTAATTTTCACTTGATTACATTTACATCCAATCGTGCTCTGCACTTTCTCGTCGATTATCGATTTTTCGGTCGGAGTACTGTAATCGACCCCCGGGGTCTCTACTGTAACAATTCTCAAAATTTGTTTCACAGTGAAAAGCGCGCGCAATAAGGAAAAATTCCATTAAAATGGGGTTTGACCGCAAAAAATGAACAAAAAACATTTCAAGCTAGAAAAAGGGAGAAAACTTGTGGCGTGTCAAACTTTGTGAAAGAGTCTTTTTTATAACTTATAAAGCTGAATTTGCAATTAAGAAAAACAACGCCGCAGAAGGCGACGCGCGCGATTCAATGCGTCTTTTGAAAACCTCGGGTTCTGCAAATATTCTGGGAAAATTATAATTTGTACTGAAAAGTAAGCTTAACAACAAATCAAAAAACTGCGATACACTTTTTCGATGCGCGAAAGGAATTGAATTTTGTGGTTTTTCGAGCCGTTTCGGTTCGTAACTTTTTTTCCCACTTAAGAAATCGATAAATGGGTTAATTACAATCTTAGTCAGCGTAACGTTTGCAATCGATTTCATACCTAACATTGTAGGTTTTCTCAATTTTGAGAATTGTTACAGTACCGCGGGGGTCGATTACAGTACTCCGACCGAAAAATCGACTTTTTGTGTCATTTTTCATGTTAAAGGGTGCTATAGTATGTTTCCATGGGAGGGTCTTTAACTTTCGGGCAATCTTGAGAAATTCTCAAATTTAACCAAAAAAGTTTTGAAGCATTGAAGTAAACCGAGATATAATAAGCGAAAGAGCACTGTGAAAGAGGAGTGCGCAGACAGTTAACTAAAATCCTTGCAGGACCAAAGGTTGCCCATTCGTTGGAAATGTAGTATAGATAGTATCTAGACAGAATTTCAGTTCCATTGGACCACTTTGATTTTTAAGAACAACGTGTTTTGAGTCTCTAAAACGTTTTGCCAATATTGCCAAATATTCAAATTTCTAAATCACGTGTTCCCATGCAACATTTAAATGTAGGTCAGGCGTGCGACCCCGCCACAATTGTACTCAACCCAATTATGCTTTCTAGTTTTCACTTGATTACATTTACCTCCAATCGTGCTGTGCACTTTTTCTTGCGCACGTTCGGCTCTTGACGCAATTTCCCCTGCAAGCAAGACCTCAATTTCCAGGAAAATTCCTTCCGCCACCGTTGTTCCACTGCTCAAATCTCATTCTCGCTTATTACTAGCACTATTAATTTTGCGATCTTGCGCAGTTACCACCGCGAAAATGAGAGAAAAAGTTAAATGTTTATGAGAACTAAGGGGTTCGTGTTCTGTGCTTGGCTGTCGGCGCCGTGTGATTGAAATTGTATTCGTTGAGACGACAACTTCCGTTATGAGTTTTATCGATGTTTTCGAGCAGAGTCAGCCAAGTTTTGTTTTTTCTTTTTTTTCGTCATTCAGATCATGAAGCATTGCTTTCACTTGTACTTTTAGAGAATTCAATGGATTCTTTAAAAGTACAAGTGAAAGCTTATAATTTAGAAACTCAATCATATTTTCTCTAATTAAATAAAAAAATAATACGTTTTTGGCACCGGTTTTGGCCAAAAATCTTAAAGGATGGCACATTAGGTCCCACCGCAATCATTTAACATTATTTTTATATCATACAATTTTTTTTTCATTTTCTCAGATTATATTTTTTTCACTACAAGTGACAAAATATAGTAAATGGGTAACTAACAAATACTTTTAGTCATCAAGTTTCAAAAATGAAAGTTTTCAACAACAAAAAAGGTTTCAGTCATTAAACTGCACTGAAATCACAACATTTAGAAATTGACTTCGGAATCCATTTGTTGAATTTCTATTTTTGTTTCTGAAAACTCCAATTTATATAATCAAATCAAAATACACAACGTTAATTTTCACCTCTCAAACTGTCAGGAGAAATTGGCAATGAAGATGAGCAAAAGCTCATAGACATTTGAAACATAAGATTAAAGCTACATATTTATATCGCTAAAACGAAAGTCCCTGCGTCTTCAATATTTTTTTCACTGAATTTCTCTTTTTTTATCAAACTCGTTCTCATTGTCGAATCAACACAAAAGTAATTTGTTTGTAATAATAGATGTAGGAAAAACAGTGGTCCTGTTCAAAATAATTTTTTTTTTTTTTTTGAAAAAAAAAATGGAAAAAATGCCTTTTATTAATATGTTTGTGTCTTTTCGGTAGTACAAGTTATCAAAAAAAAAAATAACTAAAACAGCGTCGAACCACAAAAAAATTCCCTGCAACACTATATTGAATTATTTGAACCATTCACATTAACGACTTCAAAAACAACATCATTCGAAAAATTTTACCGTTTTACTATTATTTTTCCTTGTTCTCTACATTTTTTGTTTTCCCTATAAAGCTCAAAAGTAGGATATTCAATTCATAAAATAGAAACAAACTAGGCAAAGTTTATATTCAGGTCTCACGTTTCGTTTCGTTTCTATCGTTTCTTTTTCTCAGTTTTTTTTTTTAGAAATTTTTCTTTTTGTTCGTTTCATTATTTTTTTCGCCACTGTTAAAAGCGTAAACTCGGTAACTAACTGTGCTGAAATCACAAGTCAGGAATGTACTTTGAACTACGTTTGTTCATTACTTTTTTGGTGTTGTTTTCTTATTTACGTCTTAACATGAGACAACGAGTGATAAAAATGACCAAGCATGGCAACATTTGGGGCCGGGCCGGGCCGGGCGGGGCCGAGAAAAATTTTGAAGCGGGCCGGCCCGGGAAGGCCCGAAAACATCTTTTTTAGTTTTCTTTGATTTTTACATTGAAAAAAGGCATAAATTTTTGGTTGAGTCGGGCCGGCCCGGGCCGGCCCGGGCCGGGCCAGGTCGGGCCGGGCCGGGCCGAGCCGTGAAAAATTTTGGAGCGGGCCGTTGCCATGCTTGAAGATGACCAAAGGTTTCCAGTGAATTTGAAACATAAGGATGAAGTCACTATTTCATATTTTTGTGCGCTTTCATAAAAAAACGTTTATTTGTAAGTGTATCTTTTATATTTTTCTCGCCATAATGATGAAACATGAGTTTGACATGTATTTTCTAAAATTTTCGTCTGAGATTTGTCTTTCTGCATGTTTCTTCTTCATCACTTTCGTTTCCTACATGATTTATTTGCTTCGTATGTGTTTGTCGTGCTGCTGTCAATCGGCCCACAAACAATTAGTTTGCCTAAAACTATTTTTATAAAGAATTTCCGCAAACAAAAGAAGATACGATGTTGGAAAGATTTGGTGTTCTAGAACCTGGAACCCTAAGAATGAAGCGACATATTGGTATCGCAAAACGAAAATTCCTGCGTTTTCGATTTAATTTTTACTGATTTATCAAAGTGTTATACCACGTACTCATTATCGAACCAATCCATAGGTAAGATGTTCTTAATAATTGAAGTGTGAAACACGGTAGTCCTGTTCAAAATTAATTTTTTTTTTTTGAAAAAAATGGTTTTATTAATATTTACATGTCTTTTCAACAAACTCAGTTTTAAATTTTCTAAAACAGCTTTGTATATAATTTTGCAACGTAGGGGACTTAATCGAATTTTTAACATAGTCATTTCAAAAGAAAAGTCGGCGACTTTTTAGCGGCCTTGATGCTTTGCTTTTTTAACCACTAACGATTTGAAACATAGATGTGAATAGAAATAAAATTAGCAAAACAAAGCGCGGCGGGACCTTATGTAATGTAAATGTTTATGGCCAAAACCGGTGCTGTTTTCCGAAAACACACTATACGGGAGGCAGGAAAAATAAATTTTTCAAGTAATACATAGAATTGAAATTTTGTTAAATTATCGCAAATTCTTTCGGATGGGAAACAAATAAAACTTATGTCAATCAGCCTTTTGGTAATCAATTTCTTCTCCTTTTCTGTTTTTTTTTTCGCCAGCTGTTTTGATGTAAAAATGGTACATTCGAAAAATCGCCGAAGTGCGTTGGCGGGCACCATATATTGTTTTGGACGACCCCAAAATATTAACTAAAGACACTTATTTGAGAGAAAAAAATCGTTTTCAGACGTACGGGACATAATCGTTTTTAAACAGAGTTACAAAGGTTTATTTGAAAAAAAAAACAATTTTTAAAGTATTGTATAGCTGTCGCCAAATTGGAATCATGCCAATAAAACTAGAATGTTCCAGTGATCCTCTGTTGACATTGAAGTTCGTAGTCTAATCAATAGACGACAGAGCATAATTTGCACATTTCCCCAATTAGAATGTGATTTCATTTTGGCAACAGCTATAACACCGTAGATCACGTAGAATTGGAGTTTAAAAATAATTTAATAGTAGTTTGAGTAGGAAAATATATGCATAAGAAAGTATAGTCCGTTGCCAAGGGACGGTCTTTGACTTTCTGCCTATTTTGAAAAATGACACGTATTCAAGCAAAAAGGATTTGAAACATTGGAGTGAACAGAGTTACAACAAGCGAAATAGCACTGTAAAAAAGAGGAGTGCGCAGACAATTAACTAAGATTGTTGCGGGACCAAAGGTACCTAGTCCTTTAAAATTTGTGAAAATTCTAGCCCATTCGTTGTAAATGGAGTTTTTACAAAAAATTAAAAATAACAGACTTTTAAAAATTTAATAGATAATCTCATTCTTCTTTACAACCGTGTTTCAAGCACATTTTATATCAGTCAGTTTATCTCTGGATTGATCTGGCCTCCATAGACCAATCAAAACAAATTTTAAATTCAATTGACTGAAAACCCTTCAAAAACATTTGTAAGTTGAAATTTCCGCTTCGGTTCAATGATGTTTTCTCAGGGGTTCAAATAATTTATGAGAAAGTGCTTCCTGTAAGGGAAAATTTTGTTTTGTTTGTTTAAGGCGTTTTATGGAACTGTTTTAAGAGCTTCTTCTTAATCGAAAATCGAAACAAATAGTATTTTGTAAAAAATTTTATCCCAAATTCTTTCAGATGGGAAAAAATTCAGCTTAAGTACATCACCCTTTTTGTAACCATTTCATTATTTTTTTCAGTTTTTTTGCCAGCAATTCTGGGAAAAAAGATTCACCGAAATAATGTTTGGTTTCTTGTGAATCGCATAACAATAATTTGTTATAAATAGTTTCCGATTGTCATCGTTTCCGCAAATACAATTTTCTCTTTAGCTGTTCGGCAGAATTCATGTGAGTGTTGGAAAAATGCATAAAGCACCTTTTAATGTAGTTTTTTTTAAAATTTTTTCACATAATTTTGGTTCTGTTATTTAAGAAAAGCCTAAAGATAAAAAATCATACATTGCTGTTTTCAACAACAAAAAAATAGTTTGAACAAATCGTGTTTAAAAAATATCGTGTTTCAGATATGGGTGTACAGCCTTCTTAAATGGATTTTCGTCGTCGAACCGATTTTTTTTCTAATCTTGAAAAATATAAATTCGAAAAATGGGGTACAAATACAATGTTTTTTAAAAAATCGTTTGTTTCAACTTCCGCGTTTTTTGATAGATTTTTTTTTCCAGAAGTTGAAATATTTTCACAATTTGTTCCTCCCTCGTGAGAAAACTTTTTTTCTGTGGGGATCAAATTGATAAACTTTTCTAGAACTTTGCTTGAATGAGATTCAATACTGAAAAAGTAAAAACTATTTACAAATTTGTTCTCTAAACGAAGTTTCTTAAAACTCCTTTTGTTCTCGTTTTCTCCAGTTTTTTTTACAACGAAAAAAATGTTTCAACATAACAAGTATTTTTCAGATCTGAGTTTTTATATACGAATTTTCTCGATTCAAATTTTAAAGAAAATTACAAAAGACAAAAGCTTTAATTCTGCTTTCTCTTAAAAGTTTATTCGTCGATAAAGAAAGCTTTTTTCCTAATATCTCGTAATTTAAAACATCATTTCTAAATCTGCGTTGTAGCATACGATCGAAGAAAGTTTAAAAAAAATTACCTAATCCATTTTTTTTATGTGAACTGTAAGTTACAAAGTGCAGGCATATGCTATATTCTGACTGTTCAGTTTGATCCTCCTAAGAATCGCAAATGTTTAGTTTATATAACCTACATTTATGTTAATATAATTTCAACTTTCCACTGACTGCGAAAAATCACATCACATTTTTCCCCATTAAAAACTAGGAAAACTTAAAAAAATAATAATTCCTTCAAAATTACGCTTCATTTATGCAAGACAGTTAAAAATTTATTTTTTCTGAATTTCTGTCGCAAATTTAAAAAAAAAAAAAACGTTTTAACTTTTTAGAACAATAAAAAGTATAACTTTTTTAGAAAACCGACTTTTAAATTTTTAAGAAACAATGGTAACCAAACACAAAGGGGGAAAACAGAACAGTTGAATCTCTCTATCTCTCGTCTTTATTCGAGTAGATTTTCCATATCTCTTTCTATCACGCGTGTTCCTCTCCCGGCTGCTGGCTTATTTGACGCACGAACAGACTGAAAACAAGATTTTTTTAAACAAATGAAAACTAACTGGAAGGCACGCTTTTTCTCCTGCAGATCCATGCTCTCCATCGAGAGCTTCTCCATTTCCTTCTTCGACCACTTTTTGTACTCGCCGAGGGTAGTTTCAGCCTTTTGCAGACGCTGTTCCTTCCGGCCGTTTTCCTCCTTTGCAGCGAAGTGGTCTGAAAAAACAGCGAAATAATGGTATATACTCCATTTCCAACGAATGGGCAAGGATTTTCCCAATTTTTTAAGGACTAGGTACCTTTGGTCCCGCAAAGATCTTAGTTAATTGTCTGCGCACTCCTCTTTTACAGTGCTCTCTCGCTTATTTAATTCCTGTTCACTTCAATGTTTCAAACCGTTTTTGGTTAAATACGAGCCATTTTTCAAGATTACCCGAAAGTCCAAGACCTTCCCTTGGAAACAGACTATACCAGACATCAAACGCTTCGTTTAGCGAATTTTTGCTTGGGGCGGTCTTCGGCCCTTGTGACCTGGGAGCAAAGCGGCCTTAGGCCGCATCAGGAACGCTTTGTGACTGTACGTCGCCTAGCGAGCTTTCCTAGCCGGCAGCGGGAAACAAGCGGCTTTTTGTCTGCGTCTCCAAGGACTCTGCACACTATTTCGCGCGTTAGATGTGCAGGCCATCGAAACTTTAGGAAAGCGAGAAGTATAAATGTGTGCTACTTCAATATAGTGCGTTTCCAAAAAAGAAACAAGGAACAAGTGATTTACCTAAAGGAAAAGGATATTTGATCCCGCCGCGATCGCTTTATTGTCTGCGCACTCCCCTTTTACAGTGCTATTTCGTTTGTTAACTTCTATTTTGCTTGTTAAATTTTGTTTTCACTTCAATTTTTCAAATTTCCAGTGGTTAAATAAGGGTAGACATCAATGTCGTTGAAAAGTCGTCGATTCTTTGTTGGAAATGAACTATAGCTGACATAAACAAACTGAGCGTTCACTAAGCAATAAAGTTTACTTTAAAATGGAAATAAAAATTTTCGCTTTTTCAATCACATATTGACTGTATTTATGATTTGCAGGAATAACCGTAGTTGTAACAAAATCATAATCCTGTTTACAGTTTTTTTTCAATACTTTAAAAGTTTTTGTTTATTGAAACATCAAGTTGGATACCGCTTTTGCCTATGAGTGGGGGTGGTTAGAATTTTTCGAAACGGAGAAAACCATTTTTCTCTTCGACGACTCATTTGTAGTTAACGTAGAAAAAAAATGTTTCTTTTTTCTAAATTAAAAAAATCTTCAAAATTGCCCGTACTTTTTTTTTAAATTTTGGAATTTCAAAGTGAAAATTGCAACATTTCAATGTTTCAGCACCATCTTTTGAATTTCGGCATTTTGTCAATGCAATTAGTTGGCCGGTGCTCTCATGTTGCAAAAAATCGTTTAAAGCCCAAACATTAGTTTTTTTTTTTATTCTTATCACTGGAAAAAACATTTCTATAGCAACATAAGGAGCAAAAAAGTTTAAAGCGAAAAACTGGTTGATATTGCTACGTTGAAGAAAAATAAACAGTAAAAACGGTTCGAAAACACAGTGAACTATGCTATCAAAGTTTTGCGTCGCATTGAAAATGTGCGATTTGAGAAAGGAAATAACCAACAACTTTTTGTCAGAATTTTTTGGATTACTTTTTCTTTCTAAAACTTTAAGTGTAATAAAAATAATAAAAAAGCTTGGGAGAAAATTTACAATCAAAATATAATAAGTTTGAAACTAATCTAAAAAGAACAACAATTTTCTGAGACGAGAAACGTTGAAATGTTTCAATAGCATTTTATTAAATTTGAAAAACTGTAATACAATGAAAAAAAGAAAACGTTATCAGCCCAAAAAAATCGCTTTTGCTTTTTTACCACCGGAAAATACATTTCTACAACAACATTAGGAACAATTTTTTTTTCGAAGTTCGAGTGAAGTTTGCAAAAAAAAAGAACTGTTCATAAAACTCGCAAAATTTTGTATCAAACTTTGAGAATCAAAGTTTTACGTTGGTCGTTTTGAAAATGTGGGATTTGAGAAAGATTTTCCTAAATCTCCGACAACTTGAAATTTTTTTATCGAAGTCGGGTTTTTGAATTTCAGTTTTGTCACTCAAGGATTTATTGTTATAAAAACGAAACAAAGGCTTGGTAGAAGACTTACTTTCAAAACAAAAATGTATGTCAACGTTATCCACAAAGTACCACAAATTTTACAAAATTACGACCGCAGATTTTCGGAGAGGCAAGTTTCAATGTTTCAACCGAAGCGTATAGATTTCAAGTTAAGTTGATTCTTCAATAATTGCCGACTTGATAATCTTGTTTCGCTGAATCTAACACACTAAAATTGAGCCGAATACCAAACCCTACGCGCCGTTATATGCCTCATTTCTGTTGTTTTCATCCATTTTTTTTAAGGTTTAGCGGTAGAATATTTAAGTAAGAAGGCAACATCAAGGTTTCAATGGGATTTGATGAGAGCATAACTGAAGAAGTCCCCCTTGTAAACAAAATAAGCCCCCTTGCAAGCGAAAAAACCTTACCCTGGCAAGCGAAATCAGCCTCCCTCGAAAGCTTACTCAGCCCCCATCCATGCAGGCAAAATCAGCCCCCCTTGCAAGCGACATAAGACCCCCTCTTGCAAGCAAAAAAAAATCCTCTTAGCAAGCAAAATCAGGTTTCCCTGACAAGCAAAATAAGCACAACTTGCCAGCGAAATAAGCCCCCCCCCGCCTGGCATGCGAAATTAGCCCCCCCCCCTGCAGGCGAAATAAGCCCCCCTTGTAAGAAAAAAAAACTCCCTTTTGCAATCGAAATAAGCCCCCCCCCCCAAAAAAAAAGAAACAGATAGACAACCTGTTCGAAGTTCAAAAAACTCACTCTCCTGGAGGCGAATGATCTCAGCCATGGCATCAACTTTGTCCTCCAAAAGCGTCTGAATCTTCTTCTGTGCCTCTTTCAGTTCGATGCTGAAAGTCTCATTTGTTCACTTTCCAACTAAAGAAAACTACCGCAGGCTCCCCATCTCTTCCTCCCTCTCCTTCTCTTTCGCATCGATCTCTTCCATCTTCTCCACCATCTTCTTCCTCATCTCCTCCACTTCGTTCTGCTTCCTGCTGATCTCCTCCTCTCTCTTCTTTGCCTCCTCTTCTGCCGACTCTTTTCTCTCCGTCTCCCTTTCCAGAGTTTCCACTTCAGTTTCTTTCATCTGCTTCTCCGCCAAATGCTTTTCTCCGCTCCTTTTCTCCAGCAGCGTCTCCGCCCACTCCCATTTCTTCCTCATCTCCTCCAGCTCCTTCCTCGATTCTGCCAGCTCCCTCTCCGTCTCTTTTGCCTTCTTCTCTGCCGAATACGTCTCTCCGCACCTCTTCTCCAGCAACACCTGCGCCTCTTCCCACATATTAATCACATCTTCCGTCTTATTCTTCGATTCACTCAGCTCCTCAGCCGTTTTCTTTTGCTTGACTTTGACTTCTTCGTAGGCGGCGATCCATTTATCCAGCTTTTCCCGTGCATCAACCAATTGCTCCGTCTTTTTCTTCAGTCTTTCCTCAACATCCTTCGTATTCTTTCTGAAGAAACACAGTTTCTTGACCAAAAGTTAACTATACTTCGCCTGGCGCGCCTTCATCTCCAAGTTATAGATAATATCATGTACCTCTTTGCAGATTTTAAAAGTACCATAAACCTTTTGACCATTTCGCACCTCCACCACGTTCTGTCCTAAAAATGTTTCATTCAAGAGGGCTCTGGAACTCTTTCAATTAATCAAAACCTCGGAACAACCCATGCTGCCCAAATTTTTTGAAAAGGGGAAAACAAAGAAGCGATTTCTGTAATTGCCGTGCGTCATGATATCTTAGAATTTCTTCAAACGTTGTCAAAAACGTTTATTCGGTCTTAAAGCCCAATTTAAAAAAAATTTTTTATTTTTTTTTGGAATCGGGTTACGGTAGATCGCCCTGGGTGCGGCACTGTAGTTTGGTCAAAAATGATCAAAACGAGGCAAACTTATACCAAACGATGTATTATGTTCTGTGGACAAATTTTCGTCACTATTGTAACCAAAATAAGCACTTTGAAAAATGTTATACTTTTTTCAATGCTAAAAATCATCCCGTTTTTTTTTCAAGTTTTTCATTAATATAACACCAAAATGAAAATTAAGTATAGTGGCGTTGCTCACTAATTATCCCTAAGTAGTAAAAAAACTCAAGAAACTTCAAAACATGATGATTTTATCTTTTAATAAAACCTCACATTATTAAAATTGTTTATTTTGGGGTACAATAATATAGAAAATTCATCCACAGATCATAATACATCGTTTGGTAGTAACCCAGGGCGGCCTACCGTAACCCGAGACCAAAAATCAATAATAGTCCAAACACTTCAAGATAGCGGTTTCAGAGCGAATAAAAAAACTTTCTGCCAATGTTTGAGCAAATTCTAAGATTTCTTGTCGCATGAATTCTGGAGAAATACGGGTCTTGTTAAAAAGACTATCCCAAGATCGACATAAAAGACAAATATAGAAATTGAAATATAGCTGTCACTGAAATCGGCAAGAAAATGCCGCTTTTTTTCTGCGTCTTCGCTTTTTGCCGGCCAATTTGGTGCATTATGCAATTCGCATTATGCAATTATGCAGTTCGTAAACTTAGGCTTCTTTACTGGATAAGCACTCCTTTAACAACCCAAAATGTCATTATTTTATATTGCATTTGCTAAAAAGGCAAGAAAAGGGAATTTTCCTCAAGGACTATGGTTTGTTTCCGAAAATGGAACATGATTTGGCCAATTGACTTAAAGGACTGCGGGCATTGCATCCTACCACGAATCATCTAATTTACTGCGCACTCCTCTTTTACTGTGCTCTTTCGCTTGATTAACTTATTTCCACTTCAATGTTTCAAATCGTCAATGGTTAAATAAGGGAGGAAATCAAGGTCGGTGGAATGTAGGCGACCTTTCATGGGAAACAGACTATAGGTACATTTGGTCCCGCCGCGATCGTTTAATTGTGTACGCACTCCTATTTTACAGCGCTTTTTCGCTTTTTTTTTGTTTACTTATCCGTTAGTAATTACGAGCAAAACATCAACGTCACTGCAAAGTACCCCGCTTTTCGTTGGAAACAAACTAAAACCGTGCATTCAAACTTGGTATTTTCCAGATAAAGAGAAAATATATTTAATTTAATGTATTGACCGTTAACGCTTTAAAAAGAAAAAAAACTGTACCGATGGCGTGGGAGTGGCCGTCAAAGGAACGGTAAATAGTAGAAGAGGAAAACGTATGATATGTGTAATCTTTGACGTCGTCTTCAACGTGAATATAGCTGTAAGCTAAAACGTAAGGAGCATTTAAGTGAAACTCACATTCGGCCATCAGGCAGAGGAGGGAGAAGGGATTTCTGGTCCTCACATCCTTCGGAAGGGCACCGGATCGGCCATCTATCAGCAGGAAGAGCGGTGGAGATACCGCAACCATCGCACCTCACCTCCATCTAAAGAATAAAGTTGAAGAGAGAGAGAGAGAGAGAGAGAGAGAGAGAGAGACAGAGAGAGAGACAGAGAAACAGAGAGACAGAGACACAGAGACACAGAGACACAGCGACACAGAGACACAGAGACACAGAGACACAGAGACACAGAGAGCGAGAAATAGAGAAAGAAATTGAAGACCCACCGCCTGGAAGCGTTGAAGTTAGTAGAATGAGGAGCAGCTAACACTCCTAGACGGCCCACGTTGTTCACTTGAGCATATTTCTACGTATTTTAAATTTTAACGTGATTTTAAAGAAACGTCACGATTACTAGCAAATAATTTACTTTTGTAGTAAGAAGGGAAACATTCGTAAAGGAATGCATGAACACTGAAAAACAAAACGTGTTTTTTAATGTTCATAATTAGATTAATAACTTTGTTCGATAAAAATACACTAACTATGATTCAAACGAGTGATTTTTTAAAAGTTTTTTTAATTACCGCTTTAATTTAGTTTTTAATTAACTAGAGCGACAGAAAATTTTTGTTTACTACATCACCTTCGCGTTTTATTCTCAAATTAAAACTTATCTTATTTATTTACATTGATAGTCTCCATTCTCGACCTCCTTGCCTAAAGAATTGTATTTTATTCATAAGCAGTTTTAACACAGATTGTCAAAGTTATTAATTTTTCGTTTTTTTTTCTTCCAAAGCTTTGGGGAAAAATGATCTGTCCTTTTTTAATTAGAAATGTGGTGTTACTGGGAACAAAACGAAATTTACGATGTATTGCTTAAATGTAAAAAGGAAATCTGTTTTTTTTTGCAAGAGAAGATTTTGGCTTTGGTTTGCGCTTTTTTTCAAAGTGCTTCTGCAAAATTGCGTTTGTCCCCTTACCATTACCCTGCTTTTTAGTTTTTTCGGTTTTGTGTTTAATTATCAAATTAATTTTGGTATTTTTTGCTGAAATCGTTATTTGCCGCACCAACAGTCCTTAAAAAACTTTCCTTCTTACTGTGCAAAAATACTTTCTAGTTCCCAGTGGTAACTTTCTTTATCCCCTCTTCATTTATACTGGTATACTCCATTTCCAATGAATGGGCAAGGATTTTCACAAAATGTAAAGGACTAGGTACCTTTGGTCCTGCAACGATTGTCTGCGCACTCCTCTTTTACAATGCTGTTTCGCCTATTAAATCTCTGTTCACTTCAATGTTTCAAATCATTTTTGGTTACATACGAGTAATTTTCAAAATTGCCCGAAAGTCGAAGACCTTCCCTTGGAAACAGACTATATCCATTTGTTTATTTTGGTTTTGCAAAAAAAAAAAACAATACTATTAAAACTGAATATACGCATCTTATCTGCACAAAACAACTGATTTTCAGTGGGTTTTAAACGTTTCTTTTTCAAAATGATTTTGATTATAGTTTAAGCAGCTATTTAAATCTAGTTCAATTATTTTTTTTGCTTAGCAAAACTAAAGTCATAAAAAATTTCGAAATAGTATATAGTCCAATTCCAATAAAGAGTCGGCGACTTTCCACTGACCTTGATTTCCACTCGTATTTAACCAGGGACGAATTGAAACATTGAAGTGAATCGAACTTTAACAAGCAAAACAGCACAGTAAAAGAGGACTGTGTGCGCAGACAATTAAGAAATCGCGGCGGGACCAAATGTACCTAGTCCTTTAAAAAATCCCGTTTTCCTTGACTCTTTTTTGGAAACGCACTATAGTGAAAGTGACGTTTTTTTAATACATATGCTGATTTTTGAAAAATCGTCGCAGTTCAAAAGAAAATTGAGGTTAATGTTTTTTGCTAGATACAAAGTTCTGGGGAACAATGGAATTTGGTGGGCAGATAATGGCATTGCCTGACATTATCATAATGCAACGATGGCGGAGAAAAAAATCTGTGTTTAAACAAAGTTGTTTTTTGCAATTGTTTAATACAACTTAAATATTTATATAAAAATATTTATGCCTGGAAAAATAAAATTTGAATGTGATTGTATTTCCACTGTAAAAATGAAAATCATTTCGCATTTTTTATTATAGCTTAGGCAGAGATTATGGCTTTTTTAAACTTTGCTTTTTTATAACTGCATCTTTTTTGTTACTACGCCAGTTTTTTTTTGCATCTTTCCCATGATTTTTTCTCTTCTTATTGAGCCAATGTTGTAAAACCCGCCTGACTGGCCCTTTAACACCTTAAAAATCGAAAGATACTCAAGTTTTTATTAAAAGGCGTTTGAAAAAGGTTGACCCCGCGCCGAGTAGACATGCGACTTCACGGCAGGCGCTTTTTTCTGTATTTCGTCAGGTTATTGATGTGGAAAAGCAATTTCCACGTTTTTAAACGAAATGGGCGGATGAAAGTTCGAAGGAACAAAACAATAAGAGCGCACTTGCTCACTTAACGTTACTGACAGAACAAAAGAAATTGGATTTTTTTTTCGCCTTTTTCATAATTTCTTGGGCGGAGATGATCATAAATTTTGTTTTTTTTTTTCAACGCAGATTTTTGTTTAAAAAATTTTGTTTACCACATGAACTATACGCAATTTAATATTTAGCGTATTTACTGATATTGATCAAATGGGCCCTCCCTTTGCCTGCGCTAAGAAGTTTTCTTGATTTAACACCAATTTGAACACATTGGCAATATTGCATTGCGTTGATATTTTTTCTCCGAGACCTTTTTACAAAACATTTAAATTTTATGTCTGTTGTGGTTAGAAGTGGCGTTTGGCTGCGAAAGAATACAATTAGATTGTGTTTTCTTAAAAAAGTAAAAGCAAAAACTTTTTTTTTGAACTTTGATTTCTTTTTCAAGAAAAAAGCTTTTGTTTCCTATATGACTTAAGTATTTCACACTTCCTTCGCTTATATTTGTCCAGTAACTTCATCACTTGCTCTTTGAGGCTTATTTTTTTCACCTTTTTTCAGTTATCTCGCACCGACTCATCGAACTTACCTACTTCGACTGCACGACTGAACGACTAACTTTGAAAAAGTGAGTTCTTATAAAATCTTATGAAATCGAAGAACATTTTGAGGTCTCTTTTTCTTTTTTTTTTTCAAAACTTTTGCGAACTTTTCGCAAGTTTTTTTTTGTATAAATATATATTCTTTTCTGTTTTCTGGAAATCTGAAAATGTCAAAACACTTTTAACCCTTCCCAAAAGCATTAAAATGCATAAAACATTAAATTTTTTTATGCTTGTTTTAGATTTTCGTGCGTCAGATAACAAACAGTTCATTCCCGAAGTAGAAAGGAATATTTGTGATCAAAACTCAAGAACTGAAAATCAGACTTTTTATTAATAATCAAAAATGTCATTTCGAAACAAATATGTAGAAAAAATGGTAAATAATTATTTATTTTCGATTCAACAAAAGTTCACGTTTTTCGATTTTTCTTTTTCAACCTTAGGCAAAAAAAAACTCTGCTAAAAAAAAGAAGTTTCAAGCTATTTTGAAGCTTTTGTGGCACATAAGATCATTAATGAGTATTCTCCTATCCTTTGGGAAAAATGTGAGAAATCCAATTCTGAATAAAAAAAACTATCATATGGCTATAAGTGATTGAAAGTTTGAACAAAAATCAAGTCTTCTTTGAACGAAAAAAAACTTTCCAAAAGAAAGATTGTTCTCAAAACGCCCGGCAAACTGTGAAGCAAAACAATAACTAGATTAATGTATTCTTTGAAACATTTAGGAAATACTAAACGATACCGAATTTGTAGTTTGATTTTTATTCTTGCTATAATTCGACAACTTTAGAATTTTTACTTTCCGAATAATCTTTAAAACATTGCTAACATTTTAAATGAAAATATAACCGTAAATTTAAAATTTGTTTTTTTCATTTGTAAGAAACTGTGTTTGTCTTTATATTATTGAAAAATCTACAATCTTGTCACTCAATTAATCGGGAAAAGGAGAAACAATAAAGTTTAAATAAAGTTTTTTTTTTTTAACTTTTTGATCTGGTTTTCATTGTTTTTCAAAATGCTTTAGTGTCCTAAATTTCACTTTTGAGTTGGCTACATTGCAAAAAAAAATTAATAAAAACAAAGAAAAAGATTCGATCCAAGAGCAAGATTCTTTAAGTTTTTCCCATTTTAAAATACTTTTTTATTGAATTGAGGAAAAACCCTCAAATCCTTCAAATGTTCATTCTGGTTACCATTTATTAATATATTCAGTCATAAAATCAGTTTTCGCCATTCTGTTCACACACAACTTGCAGAAACAATTTGTGATTCTCAGAAATTCGCGGTCTCTCACGTTTATTGCCATAAGACCAATGAACCCGATTAATCTAGTTTACCCCTTGGGAACGCAAAGAATGAGAATTGAAGTTGTTCCGCTTTTAACCGAGAAAGCCAAAGCCAGTCTCAGTTACTTTTTTTTTTAAAAATTTTGTAGGTGAAAAATAGTAGTAAAAAATGCGCGCAGCGCGAATTAATGTTTTGGTTTCGAATTAGCAAAAACAGTCAGCGAAAATTTTTTATAGTTGACAAGCGACTAAAAAATTGCGACTACGCTTCAATGTTTTTACCAACGAAAAAAACGCTGGGCTCATAAATTTATCTGTCTAGACTGAATATACACAATTTTATCAATATAAAACAACTGTTTTTGAATGGTTTTTAAAAGTTTCTCTAAAAAATATTTTTCGATACAGTTAGCAGCTTTTTAAAAACCAGCGGGTGCGGCGCCTGCGGCGCCGCACCCGCTGGCCGGGGGCTTCGCCCCCAGACCCCCTGAACTTTTCTCAAAAATTGCTTCGATCAAGTGATTACGTCATATTTTAATGTAGAATCCTCACGAACAATTTATTCCAAATTTTTGTAGTTTTCAACTACTTTTTGAATTAGTATTCACATATTTAATTAGAATAATTTCGGCTCGCAAAAGGCTTACATACAAAAGGCCTCCTTTTCCATTTACATACGTTTCACCCTTTTAAAATCCTAAAAAAGGGGTCGCTTTTTTTATCGAAAGTTTAGAAGTCTGACGATATCGCATGAAGGAACGACGTAAAAATTTGCATTTGAAGTTGGAAGTTTGACCTGTTCAATGGTCTGACTTCTGGCACAGCATCTGTTGGCTAAGACACTCATATCTTGAAAATTAAATTTACATGGTTCACAGAGAGTCAATATAAAACCTATCATACCCAGAACCAATCGATAAATCAATATACGATTGAATTAAATTTCCTTTACTTCTATTGTCATATATTTGCAGAACGCGTTGAAAAATAGCATCAAACCGTTACGGGGAGTCGATATCCTTTTCGTGCCAAGACCCAATCAAAAAATCGATATATTGATTGATTTTGTTTCGTTAACTTCTATTGCCCAAGGCACTAACATAATGAAAGATGAGCTCAAATGCTTCACGGGGAGTCAAGATATAGCTTTTCGTGCCGAGACACAATCAAGAAAATCAATATATTGATTGATTTTTCTTCGGGTAACTTCTATTGCCTAAGGCACTAACATATTGAAAGATGAGCTCAAATGCTTCACGGGGAGCTGAAATCTGAAGAGTGATTACATACACACATACGGACATTTCCGCTTTATATTAGTTAGATAGTTAAATATTTTTTATCACTTTTAAAAGTTTAATAAATTACGCCTAGTCTTAATAAGCACATCTTAAGAAAGCATTTCTAAATTCCGAAAAATTACATCTTCAACCCGGAAACTTGTAAATCTTTATCAGTAAATCGGTTCCAGTAGATATTTCACAATTTCACAGAAATCAGCAGAAGACAATTTGGACCATAGAAAAAAACTGATTTTCTTCTACCTCCTTTCAATAGTTTCTAAAAAAAATTACCAAGCACAGTATCTTTTTGACTGTTTTAAATTTACGATTGGAAAACCCAGCAAGCAATTTTTAACTTAGTTTACCCTTTTTTAATTTAGAAGAATGAAAATAAAAGTGGTTCCGCTTTTAAACAAAGAAGACGTTTTGCCAAAGTCATTCTCAGTTACTTTTCAAAGTTTACATTAGCTAAGTTTTAAAAATCGATTTTTTTGTGTCAATTTAGCAAAAACACTTTTTAATACTATTTTAATACGCGAAATTCTCTGTGACCGAAATTGTTGTCGCATTTGTTTGAAGCGTTTCTGTTCTTGATTTTCCTCTTTATTATAATTGGAATCTCGCCAAAGATTCAAAAACCGCCCAGGGGAATAAAAATATTTCTGTGATTAAAGATGCTTTTGTGCGATAATCTAGCTTTTGTATTTTTTGTATATTGTTTTCTTACTGCCAAAAATCATTGTATTCCGCCGAAATTGAAAGAACTACGCCCAAATCTAATCTTAATTTCAAATCCTTTCATTTGATTGCAACGGATTGTAATTCTTACTTTTATATATATAAACAACAGAATTGTTTAAAGAAATTATTATTGTTTTCATTTCACAAAAAAGTTCTTGTTCTTAAAAATGTTTCGCCAATTTTATAAGACTTCGGAGTTCTTGTTCCCACAATGTAGTTTGTGCAAGACGCGTGTGCTATATTTTCTAACGTAAGCTCAAAAAACGTTTTGCAAGAATCAATTTTGTGTTTTTTTTTTCAAGTTAAGTTTTCTTTTCTTTGTTTTACACGGAGAAATGCAGTATAATGCATATATAAAAATATCAGTAAAAGTGTATTTCAAAGTTTTTTTTGGAAAACAGATATTGCTCGGGTTTGCTCTGCTGTTGTTCTTTCAATTTGGACCGAGCTATATTTTTTTTCAAATAAATAAATTGTTTACAAACATTTTATCGAACCAATTTTTTAAGCAATTTAAGCAAAGAGAACGTTTCGAGCAATTTTTTTTGTTTTTGATGAGCTTCATGTTTCACCATTCGATTAAGAATGCCTGGTTGTTTCTCGTTCATTCATGTTTGGACCTTTCCTTCTATGGAAGTGAAATAATTTCCGATAAACTGCAAGACAGGAAACGCATATAGTATGTTTCCAGGGATGGTCGTCCACATTTGGGCAATATTAATCAAAAAAAAGATTTAAAACGTTGAAAGAGATAAAATAGGCGAAAGAGCACTTTAAAAGAGGAGTGCGCAGACATTTATCTAAGATCGTTGCGGGACCAAAGGTAAATAGTCCTTTAAAATTTGTGAAAATCCTTGCCCATTCGTTGGAAATCGAGTATAACTGACTTTCATTACTTTTAAACTGAACACAAAATTTTATATGTTTTTAGATTTTCTGCGATTAACGAATCTTCAATCAATTTGGGAGTTCTCAATTGTTTCACACATTATTTTACGTTTTATGAAGGCAAACAAGCATGCTTTTCTAAATGCTTAAATTTCCGTTTCAGTGGTGTTTAAAATCCGATCAACAATTCAAACATCGCCCAGAGGGGGAACGAAAATATTTACGCCATTAATTCATTTTTTTGTATTTTTAATATGGAGTTTCTTAATGGAAAAAAAATATCATTGATTATTTACAAGTTGCTTTTTTTCGTGAACATGTATTGCGTAGAAATTGTATGAACAAGCGTCGCAAATCAAATTTTCAATGGATATTTTATGCAGCTGCAAAATAACGCGATTTCCACTACTAAAGGTCGTAAAATTGTATCAATCGCCAGGAATTCGTTCAAATTGTCCCTTTTTTTTTTTAAAAACAACGCATTGAAGAAAAAAATTTAAATCAAGTATACATTCTATGTTTCATGATTAACATTAAAAATTAGGGAAAATATCGGTTTATTGGTACAAGAAGTGGGATTGAAATTTAGTGTTAAATTTGTATAATTTTTTTGCTGCAAAAAAGTTTGTGTTTTAAGATTTACTTTAACCGAAGTATATTTTTATTTTGACATCAATTTTTTTTTACTTTTTTAAAAATACTGACTTTGTCAACGCAGTTGCCAACTTTCTAATTGGTGCAAAATCTTCTTTTCTAAAAAACAGATTTTCAACTTTCATAGTTTTTCAAATTACCAAGATACAAATGCAATCCTCGGTCAAATTACAAATCTTTTGACGTGACTAAAAAAAACGTCATATTGGAATCAAAAACAAAAATCATAAATATAAAAAAAATTATTACAAAAATCGAAGTGAAAAAATTGGGAAAACTAATTGTTCTAAAAAAAATCTTTTTGAAACATTTTTTATTCTTAAATTTTTCCAAAGTGAAATTTTTATTTATATTTGACTAAAGTCATTGAAAATCTTCTGTGAACAATAACAAAAGTTCAAAATCATTCATTTATCGTAAAAAGTTGCTGAAACAAAAGATAGACGGGATTTCGATAATTTTCCAATTCGGTTCTTTTTTTTTTGTTTTATCGCAGTTGCAAAAACATTTATAACTGGTGTAAAAATTAAAATCTTTTTTTTTTTTTTTTTTTAAAAACAAACAAACAAACAAACGTAAATGGTTTTGCTGGACAATTTAAAGCCATTTTGTGGGCTTTATGTAAACCAAAATATAATTTTATTCAAATCGTCATTGCTTCAATGTTCTATGGTAACCATTTATATTTTGTTTCGATTTGACAAATAATGGCTAGTTCAAAGATAGAAAATAATAAACATAAACGATGAATTATGCAAAAGCCCTTTTTGGAATGAAATATCTGGGACTTTTCAACCTTCAAAAACAGAATCAAAGCTATGCGTAAAAAGAGAAATTTTCAATTTAATTTTCATTTTCCAAGCGGAAAACAAATAAAAATGGTCAGCCACGTTTTTTGGTTAAAATTATAAGTAGAAAAAAGGGAAAAAAATGTTGTGTCCACCTTTTGAGCCAGCTTTTTTTACAAATGTGGGCAATTGGAAAACCCTAAAGGTACTTTTCGCATTTTTAGTATACTCTTTGATTTCTTTAAAAAAAAATAATACATAATCTACTGCAATCAAAAGAGTTTGTTTTATTTCCAGACTTATATTATTTTTTATGCAAAACTGAATCTCTTTCAAAAATGTCAGCTGTATTTTTAACAACAAAAACAAACAAGGAAGGTCCCGAATAAAGTCTTATCAAACTTTAAAACCTCAAAATATTTTGTAACTTCAAAAAAACAAAAAAAATTCTATTGAAAATGTCGGTACTTTCATGTTTCACCGACATCATTTGTAAGTCATTGTTGTTTGAAAAATAATGGGGCATTCAGCCAAATCAGAAGTAACACGAAAAAGATGTACCTATATTATGAAAACTTTAATGTTTTGTTTTTATTTTTTTTACGTTGTGAAATCGATAATAACATTTTAATTGGGACCTCTAATTTTATGAAAAGTTAGAATCAATTGAAAAAACAGTAAAAGCAGTCTTCAGCATGAATGTAGTTAACTATAGTCTTCGCCAATTTTGCTTCTTGGCCGTTTCGCAAATGTAACCCTGACGCAGTATTGCGTACATGTCCTAAAACACAGGATTTTCGTACGCAAATTCGCGTCTGGTGTCATTTGCACAGAGCTAAAAGCGAAATTGGGCGGGGTAGCATTGGCGACGACTATATGTAAATCGATATTTGATATGAAAATTTTAAAACAATGAAATTGTTTATGAAAAATACCTTAGAAGTTTGAAATTTGGTTCACAATGTTTTCACCCTTAATTGTTCTTTTTTACAAATATTTTTTTATTGTTTTAACATGCTTAAAAAGTTAATTCAAGCATTGAAATTTTTGGTTTGATGTTTCACAGAGAACTGATTCACAATTTTTATTACTAAAAATGAATTGTCTTGTTTTTTTTTACTCAATGTTTGAGAGTTGTAATCGGGTGAATTAAAAAAAAACCTCAATGTTTTATGGTTACCTTTCAAACGATAAGAAATGAATAACAATGGTCCATTCGCGGTCTGAAATTTAATCAAGAGTCAGATTTAAATGTATTTTATAAATTTAAAAACTTTTTTTCGGAGAGTCACTTCAGTTTCCATGTAGGTCGAATGTTACCTTGAAAATGTAAAAACTGGATGTTCTAGTTTCCATAGTGCACGAATAGAAAAATTCAATTTTCGGTTACAAAATTAATGTTTTCAAATGAAATTAGGGTTTGTGAAGTTTCAAAAAATTATATAGAAAAACCATAAAAAATTGATTGTTCAAACACCCTAATTACGATACACCCATTGACCGTTTCGTGGTTCCGTTGTGAAAGTTAAAAATCAAAAAATATACTGCGTTCGTCAGCCTTTCTATTACTTGGTTTTAAAAAAAAAAGTTTTTTTTTTTAAATTTAAAAAAAAAAATATTATCGATCGTCGAAAGTTTTTCATACCAAAACTTTTAATCATATCTATGTTTCATAGCTATCGTTAAAAGTAGCAATAAATATGAAATTCAATAGGTAAGTTTTTTGCACCTGTTGAAAATCGAAAAAAAATCTAGGTTCAAAAACTTATCCTAAAAACATAATTTCATTTTAAACTTAATTTTTATTTTGCCCCGGTTCAGATTATGTTTTTCAAATGCTTTCTCAATAAAAAATAATATGAAACCATTTTCGTTCCAATTCTATTTTTTTATCTTTTTTTTTGTCTTTAAGAAACTTTTTTATCTTGTTTCCCAGTTTACAAAAGAAAATTACAAAAAAAAGACTAATTGACGAAGGTCGATTTGATTACCAAATTTTCGATTACCTGATTGCAACAGAAATTTAAAATGAAACATTTTTAAAACTTTATTTTTTCAATGTTTTGTGATTTCCATTAAATTAGTGGAATTGCATCGGAGATAATCAAATTTCACATAATTCCTGTTGTTTAAAACAGTTTGTTTAAATAAACAAAATACACTTTTGTTTCAGCGTGGGTTTTTAATGAAGTTCTAACAAAATATTGAAAGTAAAAAAAGTTTAAAAAAAACTTTTCAACCTGTCTTAGCAGCATTTCCTTACCCTTATAAGTTTAAAAGTTAAAACTGGCTGTGTAAAAACCAGAAAAACTGTTAGTAGCTATTTTTTTTAAAAAAACGTCTTATGAAAAATTTTCACTTTGCTTTTCCCTCCAGTTTACAAAAACGAAATTACAAAAAAATACATCTGAGATGATCTCACTTTTTCAAACAATTGTGAAAAGATAAATTTTGAAACATAAAATTCAATACAGCCATCGTCTGTGAACATATTTTTCTTCTTGAATGACATTTCACGGATTTAGACTTTTTTAAAACAGTTTGTTTAAAAAAACAGAAAAAAACATATTTTAAGCGTGTTTTTTAATGAATAAATGAACTTCTACCACAAAAATTGAAAATAAGAAAATTTTCATAAAAAAAGCTGCGTTTCTTAAAAAAAACTTTCTGTAAAAGTGACCTGTATAAAAACAAGAAAAAAATGTTTAGTAGTTGTAGCTTCTTCATTAAAAAACGTCATATGAAAAATTTTCACTTTGCTTTTCCCTCCAGTTTACAAAACAAAATTACAAAAAAAACTTAACGGTCAACGAAAATAAAAAATTGAATTATTTTTTTTAATGTCACCTTTCAATGTTTTATGGTTACCATTTTAAGATTGTTTTTACAACTGTTATGTTTTAACTTCATCTACAATTGAAAAAAAAAAATATATTTGAAAAAAAAATTCTTCTCTGCCTCGTTTGTGAAAATATGTTTTTCTTTGACTTGCATTTCACAGAATTTCAAAAAAGTAAAATTTAAAAAAAAAATTTTTGTTTTTTCTTAACAACTACGTAACTCTTTAATTCAAAAATAATTTTATTATCTAAGTTTAAAAAAAAGAAAAAAAAATAATGATGTCATTCTTTGCAACAGGTCCATAGTCAACAAAATATTTTTTATGATTTTTTGACTAGTTTATTTTTACCCCCTGCCATAATTATTCAATGTCTTTTATTATTAATAAGTATACATTTTTCATTACAATAATACAATTTTCAGGGAAAAAAATGGCTACTCAACCACCACCCCCTCTGGACTTTTGGAATTTCTTCTTTTTCATCCTGGAACTTATATGTAATATTTCATTTATTTTAGCTTATCCCTTTATTACGTATATTGTTGCTAGGCAGAAAACACTGCATATTAACTTCAGGTAGGTTATTATTTTAAAAACAGCTTACATGGATCATTATTCGTAGCCGATAATCCAAACGGACAAGATATTTTGCAAAACATATAGGGCATTTCCAAAACTGAGGCAGGTAAAAGGGGATTTTCCTAAAGGACTAGGTACAATGGGTCCCGCCGCGATCGTCTAATTGTCTGCGCACTCCTCTGTTACAGTGCTATTTCGCATATTTTATTGATATTTACTTCGATGTTTCAAATCGTCAATGGTTAAATAGCAAGGAAATTCACGACCATTCAAAAGTCGTCGTCTCAAGATTGGAAATAGACTATATCAGGCTCAAAGTGCTATGCTTTATAAAACTCAAGAAAAAGTTTCCCAAAATTTCTAGGGAAAACAATTGCAAACAAAATCTGTTTTTTTAACAAAATTCAGTCACCTCAATTTTAATCAGTGTGTTATAGTCTGTTTCCAAAAAACAGCACAGGTTTTGGCCAAAAACGTTAAATGATGGTACATTAGGTCCCGCCGCGATATTCTAATTGTCTGCGCACACCTCTTTTACTGCGCTCTTTCGCTTATTTTATTTGCGTTCACATCAATTTTTCAAATCTTCTGTGGTTCGGAGCAAAATATCAAGGCCGCTCAAAAGTCGTCATCCTTTCTTTGGAAACAGACTTGATTTTGTTTGAAAAAAATGTTTGAAACAATGTATCGTATCGCTTCTCAAAACTTCAAAAAGCACTGTTTTTAAAACATGAACCCATTTATTAACCAAAAAATCTAGTCTAATTAAAATTGGAGAAGTTTTCCAACCTGAACATATGAAAAGAAAATTCAGCGTAAAATACCCAATTGTGTTTTTTTTCTTTTTTTTTTTTAGGTTACCGTGAGAATGGCTAAATGACATAGAACATGCAAAATGAAGTTGAACTTTAATAAAAGCCTTACATGGGAAAAAAGAATTGTTTATAAAGGCGGCAAAAACTAAAAATAAAAGACTAAACGACTAAAAAAGCGCATTTTCTCCAAAACGGGAATTTTGCGGTCCATAGTCATCTACATTTCGATGATCAGCGATTTTTTTCTTTAGTTTGCCAAATTTGTAAAACCCCAAATGTCGTTGCCAAAATTAACCGTCCTAAAATTGAGATGGATTTAAGCTTTCAGTGAAACATTTGCAAGTAAAAAAACGTACAAAATTGGAAAACTTTCTTTATATAGCTATCGCCAAACTGAAATCTTATGCTAATTGCGGAAACATGCAAAGCATGCTCTGTCAACATTGATTAGACTACGAATATCAATATATTTTCCATATCAACAGAGCATCAGTTGAACATTCTAATTTTATTGGCACGATTTCAATTTGGCGACGGCTATAACCCAGAAAATCTTTAAAAAAAAATAGTGAAATGTGAACTTGAATGTTTTAAAAAAGTTATTTTATGGAACTGACAAGATTTGAGAAATTTATGAAAACACCAAACAAAGGTATGACCAACATTTAAAGAAATTTCAGTAAAAGCGACTTTAATGAATATTTCAATTTGAAAATATAGTAATCTCAAACTGAAAGCAATTTTGATCTTTTTAGGATCTTAGTGCCCGTTGTTTACAAGGCTCAGACAGATTCCGTTTTTTTTTGTAATGAATGAAACAAACTATTTGAAACATCGACCCAAAATTTAAATCGTGTTTTTTCTCTCTTTTGTTTAATATGATTTTCAGAGTTCTGCTAGAAATTGCAAATACAGGCCACGTAATTGGCGCCCTACAACGGTCAACATTAATTATAAATAGACTCTGCTGTATTGGAAATGCGACGAATGATTTTGTGGTAGGTTTTTGTAAAAAAAAATACAATTTTTAAATAATTTTCTATCAATAATGTAACACTAATTTTCATAAAGTATAAGCACCAACGCTAAAACATTTCCAGTTGCAGTTGTTGCTCACCTATTTCATTTTCATCGGAATGTACCTATTCACTGGTGGCTGGGTTGGATTGGTGTTGGAGCGCGTTTACGCGTCATTCAAAGCAACGAGTTATGAGAAGAAGTGTCGCTCTTGTTTGGATACGGGACTCATTGCAGTTGCAGGAGTGGGTTTTGATAATTTCCATCAACGCCATCAGTAAACGAAACAAGCGATAATTGAAGATTCTCATGCAAATAATGAAACATGCATAAAACAAAAACTTGAAAAAAAAATTAAAAATAGAAAAAGCAATATATTTTTGAAAAGAAAATTAAATTAACAAGAAATTTGTTTGTGGAAGGTTTTCACAGTTTTTTCAAATGCAGTGTTCACAGATTCTTGTCACGTTGCCAATTTACCCAAAAAGCGAAAGCGCTGTTTTTTGGTCTAGCACATTTACTGAAAAATTTTGCATACTTTTTAGTTTGAAAATCGAAAATTTGCCGGAACGTGAGCACCAGCACTTTTTACAGTTCTGTCCGAGCGACGACGGTCAATTCCCATGCACACAGGTTTGGTTTGCATGTGAATTGACATTAGGAAAATAAACATTAGGTTTTGTAAAACTTAACTTTTAGTATTATTGATAATTTTAATTTGTATTAAAATTATGACCGACCAAAATCTCTGGGCTTATGCAAATTATGAAACAAGAAAGATAACCATTTGGTTTTTATCGCGAAAAATGTTTTTTTTTTGCCTTGTTTGTCAAAAAGTTTTTTTTAAGTTTGCGATTGCTACGCTCAAAGACAATTCAAATGTTTAAATACAAAGTGAGACACAGACAAGCACATGAAAGATAATAATAAATGAGCAAAAGATTGAAAAATAACGAAGAAAAAATTTGAAGCTTTAAGTGTTCCAAAGACTTCGAAATTTCAATGTTTTGCAAAACAATCGTGTTTTAAACCTTTTGAACAATCGTGGTTGAGTACAAAAAAGGGAGGATTTGGGTCAATTTGATGTGAAACATCAGATTTCACCTTGCTTGTGGGTGAAAAAATGTTTTTCAAACATTGGTGCACAGAAAAGGTTTCAAAGGGGTTTCGTGGTCCCTGGACGAGATTTGTCGTTCGAAAAGAACATTTTCATAGAGCCAGCAGAAAATTTTGATCTTAGTGATTTTTTTCTAAACAAGGAGAGTACGCACGCCAACGGCGCGCACCCTCCTGGGTCGCCGCCTTCGGCCGCAAACATCCGCGGCCTACGGCCACTCATTATCTGGCCTTCGGCCGTGAAATTGGCACGTGAAGCTACCCTCTCCTTCTGAGGAAATGAAGGGTTTTACGCTGATGGACCAAAGACAAACACACAGAAACCATAGCGTTTTATTATAAGGGATGAAGGGTGCACAGACACTTGTCATCCTTCCATTTTCCTTGTCTCTTTTTAGGAAACGCACTATAGTTCTTTTCCAATAGTCAAAAAAACGGAAATTCGTTTTTTAAAAAAGCCAAAATCAGTAAATGGCGCGTATTATCTCTCCGTCAATGTTTCATTTATCATTTGTCCAAAATCTAGACTCTTGCTGACAGTAGGCGCATATCTCACTTATAGTCTGTTTCCAATGAAAGAACGCCGATATTCCACAGATCTTGATTTCCACTCGTATTTAACCACCAACGATTTGAAACATTGAAGTGAAAATAAACGAAACAATCGAAAGAGCATTGAAAAAGAGGAGTGCGCAGAAAATTAAACGATAGGCGGTGGGATGCAATGACCGCAGTCCTTTAACGCAAGGCAAAATTGTGTTCCGTTTTTCCGAAACAAACCATAAAATAATTTATAAATTCATTAATATTTGGTATAAATTTCAGGTTCTTCCCGCAATTCTTGTCACAGGACTGAAAGCGCTCAATTTTCGTAGGTTTTTCTATAATTTCATTTTTCAAAAATTTTCAGAAGGAACTTTTGATTTCATTCTACTTGGTGTCGAAATTACTGTTGACGTTGCCACTGCCATTGTAAGTCATTTTCAAACCCATTTTTTTTATTTTAAAAAAAATGTTTTAGGCCCTAATTTATCTCCTTCATTATAACAGAAAAATCTACAAAGGCAGACATGACACTAATTTGGCTTTAACTGGAAGATATCAATTAGCGGAAAATATTCGAGCGACGACATATGTTCTTCCAGTAGCTCTTTTTGATTTAGTTGGAAGAGTAGGTTTTTTAGAAGTTTATGTTCAGTTTAATTTGGAAAACAGAAAAGAACAATGCTGAGAAAAGGCAGTTCTCAAAAAAGTTTCTTTATCAAAAAAAAAAACCATTTTTTTATAATTTTTTATTTACTTCAGCAGAATGTTTTGAAAAGTTTTTATTGAAAAACGGGGTTTTCCAACACGTTAAAAATGCAAAACTCACATATATATAATTTTTAAAATGATTTGTGAATTTTAGTTAATCTAACAATACGTAAGGGTAACTATTAATAAGTAGGTACTTCATTAAATTAATTTTAAGTATTATAGTATTTTTCTGTTTTTCAATTCAAATGACAAAATGATTATTTCGAGAAAGCAAAATTTGCTTAATAAACCAAATACAGTTTAACGACACATAGATTCACCATTTTGAGCATACGCTTTAAAATAATATCTTCGTAGCAGCTCCACTCTTATAAAAATCTTGTCCTCTGAGAAATTGCGTTTCAGCTCCTTAAACAAATGTTTCATTGGGTCACATTAGGAACTTTAGTAGGACAAATTGGTAGTATCACAATAAAATCTTGAAAAAATATACAGCCTTAGCATTGGTTTTTTTAAATTTTGTTTAGCATTTGATAAAAAAAACGAAAACTTTTACATTTGACATTTCATATTTCCAAAATTCGAAAAACCTCGAAAATTTTACGAATTTGAACGAATGAAAATTCTTTAAATTTTCGGATTACTCTGAAAACAAATGTTGGTCCATAAATTGCATGAAGTAAAACGGCAGCCTTGAGCAAAGCCAGTGTAACCAGATGTTACCTAAAGTGACCCGGAACCGACAAATCGTTATCTTTAAAAAAACCTTAAAAAAAATTTTTGACCGAATAAAACGGTTTTTGACGTTTGAGCCAAATCCAAGACATCATGTCGCAAGGTCTTCCTGACAGCTCGATTGTCACAAAATATTGTATTTTAAGAAATTGCGTTTTTGCCCCCTAAACGGATGTTTCATTAGATCACATTAGACAAACTGCGTAAGAGCAATTATTGGGATCACGGTAAAGCCTTCAAAAAAACTTTTTCGTTCACTTTTTCTGGTAAAAGCCGGTAGTTCGACAAATTTTTGGAATGGGACTAACAAATGTGGCAAATGCATTTTTGCATTTTTCTCTGGGTGGCTTAAAAGTTTTAGAAACCCATTTTATCGCCAATTTTGTGCAACATGTGTTAAAACAAACGAATATTTTTTGAACTTTGAGAGCAAATATTTGCACAAACTCGAAAAACTTCGAAAATGTAACAAATTGGAACGAAAAAACATTCTATTTCTTTAATTTTCGGGTAACTCTAAGGACCATATTGAGCAAAACTACAGTAACCAGAAGTCAACTACCGTCACCCGGTACTGAAAATCGATACACGTCTAAAAGCTTCAAAATAGTGTTATGCACCAAAATTTATGGACAAATTTTGAGTAAAATCCATGGTATTGTGTAGCAAGGTCTTTCTGACAGATCGACTCTTACATAATTCTTGTCACATTCGTGTAAAATAAACAAATGTTTCACTAGGTCACATTAGGCAAATCAAGAAGTCCAAATTGTTGGAATCAGGGTATAGCCCTTAAAAATTCAGGCACATTATCGAACTAACATTTAAAATGTTAGCTCGACAATGTTAGTGAATCTCATTGACTAATTTGAAGAATCAGTTAGAAAACATTAAATCTTTACTCTTTCAGTCAATAACTTGCGGCTTAATTATGTATTCCGTCTTATTCACAGATATTCCCTTAGGTCAGGATACAAGCCATCTTAGTCATGCCTACGATATGGTCAGTTTTTTTTTCAAAAAATATTTTTTTGAACGTTTTTCAGACTTCGGCTCTGAAAAGATTATTTTTCGGAATTTGGTTACTAGTCAAAAATGAGAAATTGGTCCCAGCTGGAAAACGAAAAGCTACTGTTCACATAGAAACTCTCGGCAATGATAAGTATTTCGACGATTTAAAGAAGCAGTGGGAATGAATGTTTTATTTTGTTTTTTATACACAATTATGGAAGTTTCCAAGTGAATATAATAAATTGTTGTATTTTATCGTATTTGTTTGAATGTTTTGATGGCGAGTCATAAGAAATGTCTAAACTGGGGGGCGGAAGGAATACCTCCGCGCGCGCGGAGGTATTCCTTCCCCCCTCGGAGATATTCCTTCCTCCCCTATATTTGCGCGGGAGATATTCCTTCTTCCCTCGGAGATATTCGTTCCTCCCTGCCAAATCGGGCGAGAGATATTCCTTCCTGCCTGCTATTCAGTTTCTGTTTCTTTTTTCCATTTCAGTTCCATTTCAGCCGTTTGCTCAAAAAACCACATCTAATGGTTTGATCTGGACGTTTTAGAGATTTTCGAGTAATGAAATTAACGTTGAAAAGCGCTTTTAGAGCCAAACAATAAAACCTATTAAATACTTTAATTTAATTAATTAAACTATAATATTAAAAATTAACGTTATCCACCTAATGTCGAGCGGTTTCAGGTCCCACATATCTCGAAATGTTGTGTAGTTGCGATCAATTGCCAACTTGACAGCTCATTTAAGAATATGTTAACCAAAATTCAATAATCTGTATACTCCTTGCCAATCCTACTTCGGCCAAAATGCGGCCACGCCCCTTTTGTAGCCGAATATTATGATGTAGTAATGGGAAATTTGAATTTCAACATCAGAATATTTTCACTCATTTCCTAAAGTCGCCGAAGTAGGATTGGCGGGCCCTATAAAACAGATTAAACTAAACCGCAGTTACTTTTTCCTAGCTTAATTTGAACCAAATTAGCATTTCGGTCATTACTATTCAAATTCATGTGGTTCAAACTGTATTGTTTTCAACTCAATTTACATGGAAAGAATGTAATAAAAATCATTTTAACCTTAGATGGGGACGCCTGACCCTATTAACCAGATATGTCCCGGATCAAAAATGAAAATAGTGACTTTAGGCGGTCCCTTTAAAAAAATTAGTCGAGCACAAAAGCTATCGAGATAGAGAGTGGCGCGTAACTGAATTTTGTATTCTTAAGTGTTTATCTGATTTCAGTTTAACCCCTGCAATAGAAAAGCGAAACGACAGAACTCGGAACTTCTTCAGATTAATCCTAAGTCTAATTCAGTTATGCCCCATCTAATTCTGTTAAACACCATAATTTAATACAGTTATGCCTTCCACACGAACAGTTAGCAGGAAAGGTAAGAAAAAAATCTTGTAGTAGTTTCATCCCTTATAATAAACCATATGGTTTCTGTGTGTGTCTATGGTCTATCAGCGTAAAACCACGCGTTTATTTCCTCAGAACAATGGGGTGATATCGGCCGTAGGCCGAGCTTCACGTACTTCACGCCAATTTCACGGCCGAGGGCCGGTTAATGAGTGGCCATAAATGCTTGCGGCCGCAAGCCGCCTAACTGGGCGGCCGAAGGCGAGCCGCCTAACTGGGCGGCCGATCAAGGAGGGTGCGCGCGGTTGGCGCACGTACCCTCCTGGTTTAATCAAAAATGTCCATGGTAATTCAAATGAGGATGACGTAACAAGATTGTCAATAACATGTAAAAAAGAAACACTAATTAATTCTAACTAAAATATCACTTTTTTTTAAAAAAGACAAAAATAAAAATAAGATTTTAAACCCTAAAAACACGAATGTAGCTAACTGATAGTGAGTTGGCCGGCGGGAAACTGAATTTCCCCCATTTGTTCTTCTCCTTACCCGCTTTTCAGCCTCTGTGTCCCTACCACCGTCCCTGTATCTCTCTATCTCCTTCTCTCTCTCTCTTTCACTCTCTTCCTGATGATCTCTAATTCTTTTCAAATCTGTTATTTTTTCTCCTTTGGTTTCACCGTTTCTCTGCCCCTGCCTCTCAGCATAGCTGTTTCTATGTCTCTCTGCCTCTGTATCTCTGTGTCTCCGTATCTTTGCCTCTCTGTATCTTTTTTTTTGGTTTTCTCTCATTATTAACAGACTGCCTCTCCAACTCTTGTCGCTTTGTGTTTATGTTCATATGTCTCTCTGCTTTTCTGCGTCCCTTGTATCTGTTTTCATGTCTTCCTTCCTTTCTATCCTTCCGTCTTTGTATTGTTCTGATTCTGTATAATTTTTTATGTATATTTATCTGCCTCTCTCCTTCCCTTTATAATTGTCTCTTTGCCATCCGTCTCTGTCTCTCTCTTTCTTGTACATTCTCCGGAAGTTTCGGCTCGCCTTCGGCGGTCCTCTACTTCTAGGGCGTGTGAGGTCAGCACATAAGTAACGTGTGCTCAAATTACAACTATGAAAGAAGTAAAGTAAACCAAAGCGAAAGTAAAGGCTACAACAGCTTAAGTTAGATGTGTGTGTGTGTTTGTGTGTGTGCGTCTATCAGCGTAAAACCACGCGTTCACTTCCCCAAAGGGAGGGGGTGAAATCGGTCGGTCAATGCTTTGCTTTCCTTCAGTTACGTGAATTTTACGTGGAAATGCCCCGTTCGTTCTCTTTCACTTACTCATTACATCGCTCTCCTTCCGGTCAGTTCTCCTTTCTCTCCATCCTCCTCTCTATGTACCTCTCTTTCCGTCTCTCTCTTTATTTCTCTCCTGGTTGCGTGAGGGCTCGTCCTTATTTTTTAACTTCAACCAATTCTGAATTCAGCAAGTTATATTTGCGGCAGAAGGCCGTGTACGCATACGGCTGCAGACCGCGAAATTGTTCGGCAAGAGGCGAACAGCTGAACCAAACGCCGTCTAACGGAGCGGCCAAATGTCGTTTAACTGAGCGGCCGAAGGCCTTAAAAATGTTTGTCCGCATGCCATTTAACTGAGCGGTCGAAGGCCCTCCCAACATTATTCGGCCGCAGGCCGTATTACTGAGAGGCCGAAGGCCGCTTGACTGTTCGGCCGCAGGCCGGCTTACTGAGTGAGCAGAGACAGACAGAGAGACAGAGAGAAAAACAGACGGAGAGAGACATAGAGGCAAACAGAAAAGCAGAGAGAGACAGAGAGAAATACAGAGAGACGGACAGATAAGATACAAAGAGACAGACAGGCAGACCGAGGGAAAACAAAGAGAAGATATACAGATAAACAGGGAGAAGGACAGAGAGCGAGTCAGAATGAGATACAGAGATACAGGGACAGAGACACACAGACACAAACACAGAGAGAGAGAGAGAGAGAAAGAGAGAGAAGAGGGAAATAGAATGAGAAGACCTGACCGGTTGGAGGAACGAAGAAGGAAAGAATGGGCGAAAATTAGCTTATTATAATTTAGCTCGTACTCAGCTTATCACGTAATGGTACGTAGGGTTCTGCTGATAGACTACACACACCATAGCGTTTTACTATGTAAAAGGATATACTGTAGAAACATGCTTCCGCGATTCACAGTAGCCGTCTTTATCAAAACAAAACGTTAGAAATTCTGATGTGAGTTTAACCCTAACAATAAGAGAAAACTATTTTTGACTTCAATACATCCCCCAGACAGCCTGATGTATTGCTGTCAAAAATAATTTTCTCTTAGGGTTTTGGCTATACAATTCCGTTATCTGTCATACATATATGAATTACACTCTTTTTGTACTAAAAATCAACTACTGAAAGCCGCAATTTTTCCCGACGCTTGTAACTTTGATTTACCAATGTTAAACACGTTTGTAGCTTAGAAGGCTTTATTTTTCTTTGCAACGAGGGATAGAGAGGCGGAGAAACAAAAGGAAAACAAAAGAGAAAGATAAATTTCCACATAGACACAGGGACGCAGGAACAGAGAGACAGGAAGATATGGAGACAGATATGCAGGGAAGCAGAGGCAGAGAAACAATGAAATAAAAGGAGAGCCAGACTGAAATACAGGAAAACAAGAGAACAGATATGCTGAGAAATAGAGGTAAAGAAGAAGGAGAAAGAGAAAGAGCGAGAGGCGGAGAGAGAGATACGGAGGGACAGAAAGGCATAAACAGGGAGACAATAGGGCAGGGAAACAGAAAAACACGGGGAGAGAAAGAGAGACAGAGGGAGACAGGGAGAGAAAGATTCAAAGTAACAGGGAAACAGAGAGGGAGAGAAACAGAGGCAAAAATTGAGAGAGAAAACATAGAGACAAGGGACAGAGCGGCTGAGAAGCACGAAATAGAAGCAGACTGGTCGTAGAATGGCAAAAAGTGCGGAATGAAAGAGAGCAGTTTACATAAAAGTAACGAAACGGATAGGAAAGAAATGAATGACCCGCCGAGCTGACTCTTCCCGCATGCTGGGACAAATAAACACGTTGACCCACGCTGATCCACACATCGAAGCGTTTTAAGGAACATGAGAACCAGTCGGGTACGCGCGCCTACGGCGCGCACCCTCTTGGCTTGCGGCCTGCGGCCGCAACATTCGTGGCCTACAGACACTCATTACTCGGCCTTCGGCCGTGAAAGTGCCGTGAAGTACGTTTAACTCGGCCTACGGCCGACTTCCACCTCATGCCCCTCGTGGGAAATGAAAGTGTAGTGTACCTCCTCTGATAGACAACACACACCATAGCGTTTTGTTATAAGGCACAGCTCGCCGAGGCCGGCAGGTTAAAGGGCGGCCTTTTCAAAATCGCGCTCCACCTAAACCGCCTAAACTGTAGTAGTAATAATTAAAAATGCTTATTTTTATTCATTTTAACACGTAATTTCGCGACAAACACCTGGCTGACAAAACACAAACTGGCCGCCGCAAACCTGGACGATCCAGCCGTTTTCAGCAACCATTCTTTTTGTCAACCTTTAGCTCAATAATGCCTTATTTGGCCTGAGTTTTTTCTCAAAAATTCATCGATCGGAAAATAACGAAAAATACAAAAAACCGCGTTTCTTTGGCTGTGGACATTTTTGGGTCGGCAAAAAACTCAGGTCAAAAGATAGAAGTGTTTTTGATCAACTTATGAAAAGAAATGGTTGAAAAATACCCCAGAATTCTCACACTTGCAGCGGCCGTATTTCGGAAATATGCCGTTTCATTGAAGCGGGGTCCCGCCACGACATCCCTGCAAATCATATTGCAGATATAAATTGCTTCCAATTTCGGTTGTTTTCCATTAATTTTGCGTTTTCAATGTTTTATTCAAGAGAATGAAAAATAAGCTTCATATTTATGCAAAGTTTCTTTTAAATACATGCAAAAATACACCATTTTGAGTTCTTGTTAGTTTCGCGTTACTGTAGCTATACATCGTGCACATACTAATGCCTCTGCCCAGGAATTCCGACGCAACCTAAATAGTCGCTCTCAGTGTCAACTTGTAGAGGACATAGGCCTTCTTTTGCGTGAGTTTTGGCACCTATACTTGTATATAAGAAAATGAAAGAAAAACACAAAAAACCGCGTTTCCAGGCTTGTGAACATTTTCATCCCTTGAAAAAACTCACGCAAAAGGGGACATGTGTACTCTATCTATTTATTAAAACAAAACTTTTTTAAAATGCCTAGAAATTCCAGGCAAGGAGCACTTTTAATTCGCTAGTTCCATTCAAATGAAGCGTTGGGTCTCGCAGCGGAAAGCGGCTAGCTCTGTGCGCGCCGTTGCATCCCTCTGTTGGCGAGCTGTGAAGGGGATTAAATTCTATTTCTTGATTTTTAAAATGTCTAAAAATGGGTTTTGGAAATATAAAAGGGTAAAAACGAGTTTGAAGATATTTCTTCCTCCGATATCTCTGTGTTGACACTTTCGTTTATCAGTTTTTTTTTTTAAAAATCTTCTCTCTAAATATCTGTTTCTCTCTTGCTTTTATCTGTCGTCCTGTTTAGACCAACATATTGTCGTGATATTCTCTTTTAATCGTATTTCACACACAGCAGATACAAAATGATCAATGTATTTAAAAGGTGTTGTCTGATCTTAAAAGTGAAAATCAAAAAAAGCCGCGAACATTTTCAATTTCATACTGGTTATTTGAAAACAAACAAAAGAAAAATATAACTTTAACTTCTGAGTATTTTTCATAAAGTAGTGAGTGGCGCCAACAGGGGAGAAGTAATTACTCCGAGAGGGAACAAATATCTCCGGCGAAAAAAAGCAGGGAGGAATGAATATCTCCGAGGGAGGAAGGAATATCTCCCGCGCAAATATAGGGGAGGAAGGAATATCTCCGAGGGAGGAAGGAATATCTCCGCGCGCGCGGAGATATTCGTTCCTGTATCCGTCTAAACTAGTAAATAATTAGTTATCGTTTAACAATGTAGCGAACGCCGTGCTGGATCTGCACCAAACACTTTGTTTTCTGTTTTTTTTTTTTATAAATTTGGTACATGGCCGTTTTGATGTCTTTTGTGGTTGTATAATATTATGTATAATATAAAACAAATCAACCACAAAAATACCTAACTTAAGAAGAAGATGAACGGTAAATCGTAAGCTCATCTGCTAGCTGTTTTTATTGAAACATTTATTTACATATAATCAATGTTTCGGCGATATCTCAATTGCCCTATAAAATTTAATTTTATACAGTGCGTTCAATAAGTATAAGTTCACCCCATTTTTTTGAATTTTTGAAAAATTGGCTATCCCTGGAAACGCGCGACCATGCCCAATCGATTCCTCATAAAAAATGACCTCCGGGCGCCGAACACATTTTTTTTAGATTTGCATATCACCAATTTATTCAAAAATGTCGAAAAATTGCCGTTCAATAAGTTTAAGTTCACTTGCTAATTCACAGCGAAATTAGCGATTTTGGCTTCGGCCAACAATCTTTCGGTGTTCAAATGAACATGTCACTCCAACTTCAACCTTTTCAAGTGATCCCAGCTCATGTTGGACGAGCATTCTCGGATTCTGGCCTACAAGGGCTGCTTTTTGTTCAACTGTCATCAACATGTCCGTTTTGGCGTTTTCTGTGCTTCATCAGCCGATTTGGGAAGAATCCGGCCTGTTACAGGCCTACTCATCGTTTGGGATGGCTTAAAAAAATTTTCAACGTGATCTGTCCCTTCGAGGCTCTCATCTTTAGAAAACACAAATTCGAAGGAGGAAGCCTCATGGCGTGAGATGTGTATTCTGTGTGTGGAGAGTTAAGAAGTGTTCTCAAGTTTGTTTGGCATTACCTGGTAGGCGTTTTTGTTCATCCACGAGGTCATAAAAGCGATGGCGACTTTTGAATCAGCACAGAAGACCACCTACACCATGAGGCTTCCTCCTCCGAATTTGTGTTTTCTAAAGATGAGAGCCTCGAGGGGACAGATCACGTTGAAAATTTTTTTAAGCCATCCCAAACGATGAGTAGGCCTGTAACAGGCCGGATTCTTCCCAAATCGGCTGATGAAGCACAGAAAACGCCAAAACGGACATGTTGATGACAGTTGAACAAAAAGCAGCCCTTGTAGGCCAGAATCCGAGAATGCTCGTCCAACATGAGCTGGGATCACTTGAAAAGGTTGAAGTTGGAGTGACATGTTCATTTGAACACCAAAAGATTGTTGGTCGAAGCCAAAATCGCTAATTTCGCTGTCAATTAGCAAGTCAACTTAAACTTATTGAACGGCAATTTTTCGACATTTTTGAATAAATTGGTGATATGCAAATCTAAAAAAAATGTGTTCGGCGCCCGGAGGTCATTTTTTATGAGGAATCGATTGGGCATGGTCTCGTGTTTCCAGGGATAGCCAATTTTTCAAAAATTCAAAAAAATGGGGTGAACTTATACTTATTGAACGCACTGTAGTTGTGTTCGAGAAATTTAGACGTGGGAATTAAACAGAGAATGAGTTTTAACACAAAAACTGAATTCCAAATTTGTCTTGAAACCACCATTCGTTTCTAGCAAACGAGCAAATGCAAAATTAGAACTTTTTCCGAGAGTAATTTAAATTTTTACTTTTAAATAAAACGCAGAGCTCAAAGTATTAAAAAAATCGTTTAGCCATCCCTACTACACGAAATTTTTTAGTAATTGAAAGTTCAGAAAGGAAAACGAAACTTTCAAAATTTTTAAACAAAATTTGTTACGGTTTGCTTTTGTAGGTAGTAATTTCAAACAAAAACTTTTCAAAACGAAAAAACCTTTTTTAATATTATGAGAATATCTTTGCATGTGTTCAAATTCTTTTTTTTATTTCACCTGCAAAATTAGGAAAAAAATGATTCAAACTTTTCCATTTTCACTGGAGAATAGTGGAGGTTCAAAACTTGCAAACTCTTACTCTGCAGTAAGGAACGATTTTATAAAGCGTTAAAATGAACAAAATGAGATCATTTTTCTGTAAAAGAATGAAGGAAATTTTCTGTATGTCTCTTTTCACGCAGAAATTGACATTTGGTTCTTTTGTTATCTACTTTTATAACGGAATAATTTGCTAAACTTTTATTTAATCTTTCTTCAATGTTTTATCGACTGCATATAAAAAGTGGAAAACATCTGAAAATGATTTTGCTGTGTCAGCAGAAAAAACAAAATAGATGAAAAAAGATATAGTGCGTTTCCTAAAAAGAAACAAGTAAAATGGATTTTCCTCAAGGACTAGGAATATTTAGTCTCACAGCGATTAATAAATTGTTTGCGCACTCCATTTTTACAGTGCTATTTCGCCTATTTTATTTTTGTCCACTTCAAAGTTTCAAATCGTTGATGGTTAACAAAACTCGTTTTTTTGTCAACAAACTGTACAAAACTAAAACTTTCACTAACATTTTGTCTCGTTTAATTACCCTATTTTCTTTAGTGATGTTTTTTGGGAAAAGTACATGCTCAAGTCGAATTTTCAAAGAAAATATCCCAAAAATATATTTCCGGAGTGCCGTTCATTAAATTCAATGTCTTTTACTTGGCAAAAGTTTTTTTAACATGAACAAATGTTCCGATAAATAACAAAACCAAAATTTAATAAATAGTTCAAATGAATGCTCTAGGCTCAACATTTAACATATAACTCGTTTTTCAAAATGCACTTACTCATCGAAATGACTCTTAAAAAATCCAGCAAAGATTCAGCTAAATGAAAAAATTTTAAACAAAGGTCACAACTAAAAAAAATTCTCCGCTTCTTGTTCTTATGTTATTTGAATGTTTATTCTGAAAACTGTTGTATGAATTATGTTATTATATATTCTTATTTTTCAACTGAATATTTTTTTTTAAAATTCGATTTGAACACCTATTTTGTTATTAATATTGTCTTGTAACCAATCTTTCTTGATTCTAGGTAAAACTAGGCAAATAATTTAGTTTGTTGTATTTTTTTAACCAGTTTATTGTTTTAAAAAAAAATGTTGCATTTCCAAATTTACTGAAATAATAGGTTATTTTTTACATAAACAGTGCTTTCAACTATCACAAATTTTCCTATTTGAACCTTAGAGTCCATAACCCTTAAAAATACAATTATTGAATAAAAAAAATTGAAATCGAAATCCTTTGTAAACAGAATTTTGAAAAACTCCCCAAGCAAAATGATTGTACAAAATACATAGATTGTGAAAGAAATCATGAAACAGACTAATATCGTAGTTACGCGTCCGGAAAAAAAGATAACAAAGTTTTTGTCATAGCCAGTAAAAATGCACATGTGTTATTTTTGATAAACATTTTGTGGAAATGCTACATATGTGAAAAAAAATTTTTTTTGCTGCTTTCCGTAACAATTTTTAAATCAGTGAAATGTTTTACTCAAAAATTAACAAAACATTCTATCAAAAGATTTTTGATCTTCAGAAGTAAACCACAATTTCCAGAAATTAAAATCGCTTTTGACTATTTAGTGTTAATAAAATAGATTTTTGGCCTATAGAAAAAAACTTCAATTTTTAAATTAACTGGTTAAAAAGGGAAATTATACAAAACGAAATTACAAAACAGTTTGGGATCTCAGTTTTCGTAAAAGAATGACCGATTTTTGGGGAAAAAAGCTTTCGCTAGGTAAATTTGTTTTGTCAAAAGCGATGCAGAGATATGGTATTTTTTAAAAACTTTTTTTGATTTAAAAAAAACTATTATAATTAAATTTTCCCCGGCACGCGAATGTTTTTGTGATTCTTTCAAGGTACATGGCCAACTAGTTGAAAGAGCATGTCACATTTAAGAAAATGTTAACTTTTTTTGTTGGAAAATAATAGTAGTTATGACAAAAACCAATCACACAAGTTTTGTTTTTATTTTGAGCTTTCAAAGGAAATTAAAAAAAAAAGACCATTTCCTTTCATCCAAGATACTTTTAGTGTATTGTTTCCGCTTTTTTTTCAAATCGCCTATTTTTGAAGAAATTTGTGCCTTTTTTTCTAAAATAAAAGCCTTAAAGATCGCTGCTAATTGTTTGCGGGGTATACCATTCATTGCCTGTCTGGACAAAACAGAAATAACTTTCCGTTACTGGTTTTTGCGAATTCACTTTTTTTTTCAGCAAAGTACCAATTCTATAAAAACTTGCTTTTTTTCTAGAATAGTTCTTATATGAAAGAAAAGGAGAAACGTTTATTGTTAGTAAAGTTTTCACTAATTTGTTTTTGTACCTTTTTTAAAAACAATATTTGCATTTCCACACAGTAGTGTTGAGAATACATGGTTTTCATAACTGCGGGATTATAATTTTGTTTTCCATTTTGAACCTTAGTCCAATGTTTAATCAGTTTACTAAATTTCGCCAAATATCAATACTACAATGATTCCGGTTTTTTCGAATTTTTTTCTACTGACTTCAATGTTGCAAAACATTATTAGTTAAATAAGACAAAACATGAAGATAGTTTGAGTAACACATTGATCGGTTTTGATAATTTGCTTGCGAGGTTTATTTTTTTTGCCTCTCTGGTCAAACAGACATTTCTTTCAGTAACTAAAGTGTAGCGAATGCACTACATTACAAAAAATACCACTTAATTTATTCGAGAAAGCCAGTGATTTTAAGAATCATGATTTTAAGAAAATTCTTGGTTTCAAGAAAAGAATAAATAAATGAAAACAGAACTGGTTTTCATCGAAAATTTTTATTTTTCAGTTTAATATTTCTGATGTTTGCTATCTATACCCAATCCAAAAACAAATGGAAGTTGTTATTGGTTTCCTCTCTTTTTGATTATAGTGTGTTTCCTAAAAACGGCACCGGTTTTGCCAAAAACCTCAAAGGATGGTTAGGTCCCGCCGCGATATCTCAATTGTCTGCGTACTCCTCTTTTACAGTGCTATTTCGCGTATTTTATTTCTATTTACTTCAATGTTTCAAATTGTCAATGGTTAAAAAGGAGAAAAACATCAAGGCTGCTCAAAAGTTGCCGACCATTATTTGGAAACAGACTATATCAGTTTGCCCCAAATTGACAAGATTTGGCCAAACTCATCTCTCTTAAAGGACTGCAGGGCATTTCTGAAAAAAAACAAGGAAAATGGGATGTTTCTGATGAACTAGGTACATTTGGTCCCACCACGATAGTTTAAGACGCCGTGTCTGTAAATCTCGAGCAGCGACCAATTAGTCACTGTCTTAGGGAAAAAGTGATGATCACGGATTCGGCTGAAAAATGGTCTGACACCTTACTATGGCCCAAAAACCTTAACCTGAAAGTTTTGGGTTGATATCGATTTTTTGAACCACGTTACGGTAGGTGCCCTCAGGGCACTTCCACTTTTTCAAGGTGCCTCACTTTTAAAGTTATGTATATCTCACCCGATTGCAAATGTGATTTACAAAAAGAATATGAAACTTTTACTTTTGTGTGCCTGCCCCAGAAAAAAAATAATCTTTAAAAACTATCAAAAAACATGGTTTTTCGGGTTTTTCGACCTTTCGCTAAATTTGCCAAGAAAAAACAAAGTTTATTTTTGAGTTCTCCGTCAAATTTCGCATCGAATTATGTTATAAAAATCAAAAATGTCCACGACTATTCTTGTTAAAAATCCACTTGAAAGTGAAAAAATGACCAAAATGGCCCAAAAATGCGCAAAATTTAGATTTTTTCGGTCTTTGCGTTTCAATGTTTCATTGGAAATTTATGAGTTTATGCATGATTTCTGTATATGGGCATTGCTGGGCTAATTTTTGCGCTGATTTTGAAAATCACTCTTAAAAAGTGTAAAAATCAAGCACAAATGCCCTAGGGGTAGTGACATTCTCCTCTTTCTTCACAGAAAGGTTTCCAATCATTGATGGTTAAGCTTGAAAGCCAATTTCGAAACGATTATTGTCTGTAATTGGTTGACAAGGCTTTTTTTTCATAAATTAAAATTAATGAAACAAAATTTTTACTCTTTTGTTGTTTTCATGTTTTCAAAAATTTTGTAACCCTAATATCCAATGATTTACACGTACAAGTTTTAACGATTGTTATGATAGAAAAATTTTGAAATGAAAATTTCAATTCGTGGATTGCATACTTTCGTAGCACTGATGAATTTAACGTTTTTCCACAACTAAAAACGATCAGTATCAACGGAGATCGTTCTTCTGTTTCAGATTTTCACAACTTTTTGTTTAAAAGGGATTTTTTTTCAAAAACACCATCAGAATAATTACACTCATTTTTCATTTTTACACTTATTTGTTTTTTAAACAATAAAACGTTTTATTGTAGCAATGCTTGGAATTAAAATACGGATACGTACCAATTTTTATGAAATTGCGCAAACATTCGGTTGATTATCAAACTTTTTCTATAGCTTTTTTGAAAATGAAGGATTTTGTCACTAATTTATTTATCATGAAACCTTTTTTTTGTTTTCATTACCATAAACCTTTCTTTTTCGAGATTTTTCGAAATCACACTAATAACCAGTAATCGGGTTTTCGAAGCGTTCAAAAGTTGCACATCGCCAATTCTACATCTTCGTCGGCAATACTTGACCACGCCCCCATTTTTAAGTAATGGGAAATGCAAAATCAACATCATAAAAATTTCACTTAAATTTTCTATGAAGATGCAGAAATGTGTGTACTGTGTAGCACTATGCAGCAAAATTTTTAATTTTTAATTCACAGAGCAAAGAAAGACAGACTGTTCGGTATATAAGGTTCCACATTTTCGGAATAACTGAAACATTAGAGTAAGTTAAAAGTTTTAACATATTGTTGTTCCAAAGTTTCTGTATCATTTTTCCAATGTTTTGCACGAAAAATTTTTGCAAAGAATTTTTTAGGCACATTTTATTTTTCCCATGTAGTTGTAGTCTGTTTCCAAACAAAGGTCGGCAATTTTTGAGCGGCCTTGATTTTTGAGCATGTTTCGCTCCTTTTGTACCACTGAAGAATTGAAACATTGATGTAAAGAGAAATAAAACAAGAAATAGCATATTAAAAAGGAGTGCGCAGACAAATAAGCGATCGCGGCGGGACCTTATGTACCATTCTTTATAGCTGTCGCCAAACCGAAATCTTGTGCTAATTGCTGTAACATGCAAAACATGCTCTGTCGACGACTGATTAGACTACAAATTTCAATATCAACAGAGCATCACAGGAAAATTCTAATGTTCTTGGCATGATTCCAATTTGGCGACAGCTATAAGGTTTTTAGCCAAAACCGGTACCGTTTTTCGGAAACACCCTACAATTCACTACAGTGCGGCATTTTTGACAAATATTATGAAATACCTAAACATTCCAGTGATTTTCAAAACTTTTTTCTCTACCAAAGTTTATGCCATTTCTTGTGACAATATTTTTCAGGTCCCTTTTGTTTATCGCAATTTTGATGGATTCAAAAGTGTTTTTTAATACTCATCGGCATTGGCAAAATTTGACCACGCCTCTTTTATATCCCTCTTAATGTAATGAGAAAATCCATTTCACCTAATAATATTCATTTCATGAATCAAAAATAGGAATTTGACTATTTTACGGAATATTCTAACTTTACAAAACCGATATAATGATAAACAAATACCAAAAAAGGTGCAAAAATTGCATGTTCTATCATTTTGGAAAATTTTAACATATGAATAAGCAATATTGTCCACCTTACTGCTGGACGCTTAATTTCTCAAAAGTTAGAATTTACCTAAACATTAGAGTAAATTGATAATTTTTCATTTACAAAGTGTTATTTTTTATCTTTTACACAGTGTTGGACATATAATATCAAATGTTTTGTTTTAACTTTTATAGTCGATTTCCAAAGAAAGCGCAAGGATTTTACCAAACATGTAAAGAAATATCTTTATTTGGTCCTGCAGCAATTCCTTTAACTATCTGTGCACCCCTCTATTACAGGATTTTATTTCTTTTTGTTTTAATGTTTGAATTTATTGGTCAAGTACGAATAATCTATCAAATTCGCTTAATAGTCTGTTACGTTTCGTTGGAAACAAAATATTCATGACACTTCTTGTACCTTACCCTATGTCAGCACCCATTTATAAAATTAGACCACACAAATACGTTGTTTTGAATTAATAAAATTGATAGTTTACAGCAAATGCTCACTGAACACTTAATTTTCGATGCCTACAACCATGTTCCTCTGTTCTTTTATTTCCTTGAAAAAAAATTTTGCGTTCAAAATTAATTTCTGATTTTATCAGCAGTTTGATGTTTTGTGTCTTCTTCTTAGTTTGCATGCAACGATTAACCTTTAACAGTGGCTTTTTAGGGCTTTTGAAATTTGTTTTCAGAAAATGAATCCAAAACAAGTTTTACCTTTGGATTTCTGGAATTACTTCTTTTTCAGCACTGAGATAATTATGAATGTAGCATTTTTTGTTATTTTTCCTGCTTTAACTTATATTGTTGCGAGGAGAAAAACACTTCATGTGAATTTTAGGTAAGGAAATATGAATTTAAAAACATGACGATATTAAGCAAAGGGTGAAAAGCTAAACATTCTTTGTCGATGAAACACTAACAGCAAAAATATGTTTCTTATTTGAAACAGAAGAAAATGAAAACAATTCTCTAAAAAATCATAGCTTACACATTTTGCCTCTTTTTATCCATAAAAAACGAAGTTTATCTTCAAGCTAAAGTTCAATAACATTACAAAGTTTCTGAGCGCTTAAATTATTTATTTCTAGTCCGGTTTCGAATTTTGCCCTTAAAATTTGTTTTTCTACTGTTTCAGCATGGTTTTGAAGTAATTTTCAGTCTCTCTCACTAATTGGCTGAACTTTCTTATTCCTTTGTTCACTATTTTCACTGGGGCTGTTTGTTTCTTTTTTTTACGAAAAAATGGACTAACTGTTTATATACAATAAATTGAATATCATCTTTATTTTTCGGACTTTCTCACATTTTTTGCCAAATATTTCGTGACTTTATTTGTAAAAATACCCAGTGTTTGCTTTAATGTTTTGTTAAAAACATACAAACAGTGTTCAGATCTGGGATTTTCCTTATTTGAAGAAAAAAAATGATGAAAAATATAGTTAGAATGTAATAAAAAAACGTTGAAAATCTCATTATACGCTTTTCAGAATTTTGTTGCAAATGGCAAATACTGGGCACATAATTATGGACCTTCAGCGAACAACACTAGTTTGTGATAGGATTTGTTTCATTGGAAATGAAACAACGGATTTTGTGGTGAGTTTTACAAAAACCTTAAAATTAAAAAAAAACCTTTTCTTGTTTTTTTTTTCATTTACCAACATTGAGATTTTCGCTGTAGAAGTTACGAAAAAAGAATTTTTTTAACGAATTGAAAACAAAATTTAATTAAAAACCCAAAACCAAAATGATAAATAATGCATCTCAAAGAAGAATCAGTTTTTCAACTAAAAGTTCAAATCTTAATGAGATTTTGAAACGACCAACCAACCTTTTAGGTAAAATTAGAAAAAAAGACGCAAAGAAAGAAAACTGTTTTTCAGTTCATAAAAGTGTTTAAACAGTTTTTATTTTAATTTTTCAGTTATTCCTCACATATTTCATTTTTCTCGGTGGATATCTTTTCAACGGAGGCCTTGTTGGAATGGTTTTAGAGCGCGTTTACGCCTCAATAAAGGCAAAAACTTATGAAAAGAAATGTCAGTCGCATTTCACTACAATTTTAATTGCCGTTGCTGGTGTGAGTTTGCGCTTTTTTCAATTTGAAATCTTAAAAAAAACCACAAAGTATTTTTCTTTTTTTAGAAAATATCATAAAAAGTAATTTTACAACTAGAAAATCAGAAAAAAAAAACATTACCATGTTCCACTGTCTTGTTTATACGTCAATATGAGATTGTAAAATAATCCCAAATCTTTTTTTTAAAATTCCTTTTTCAAATATCCCTTTTTTAAACAATAGTTCAATTTTTCAAAGCGAAAAAAAACAAACTATTTATCAAAAAAATGCAAAGTTTTCCAGATTTCACCAGCCATACTTGTAACAGTTTTGAAAATGCTTGACTTCAGTAAGTTCTTTCGGTTTTAAAAAAAATACAATAAACTGTTTTCAGAGGGAGCTTTCGACTTTTTCCTTCTAGGAGTGGAGATTACTGTAGATGTTACAACTTTTCTAGTAAGTTAGTTTTCACAGATAGAAAAAAATTTATTGTTAATTTACATATGTAATTCAATTTTTGATACAATAAGCTTTAAAAAACAATATTTCACAAACATATTGAAGATTTACGAAAAAATTAAAAATCATCAAAAAATAATCATTCAAAATTACAGTAGTTTCATGTTTTGTCAAAGTTTGAAATGCGACACACCCTATTTTTTCAGTTCGCTCCCCTATCAATATTGCTTTGAAATTTTAAACAATTTTAAATTTTAAACAAAAATTTTCAACATTTTCATTTTCTGGTTCAAATTATATATATATATCGAAAAATCAAATTGTTTTCCAAAAATAAATTCTTCAATAAAAATGAAATTTTTCAATAAAAATCATTTTTTTCAGGTTTTAATTTATCTCCTTCGATACAACCAACATGTCTACAAAAACCGTCATAATAGCAATATTGCATTATCTTGGCGATACCAACTGCTGGAAAACATTCGAGCTACGACTTTTATTATTCCAGTTGCTTTGGTTGACTTGGGAGGAAGAGTAAGATTTTTAAAAATCATTTTTGTGGTTTCTATTAAACTTTTTTATTAATTTTTTATTTAAAAAATTACACTTTTTCATATGTTTTGCGCTTATCATAAAAAATATAACCATGACTTCTGTAATTGCATTTGCTTTGTCTGACTTGGGAGGAAGAGAAAGTAATTGTATACTATTGTATTTTCATTTTGTATATTTAAAAAAAAACTTTTGTTCTATCCTTTAGGCGGAACTTTATGTCTGATCACCAAAAACATTTATTAAAACTTCTTGCACTCGGAAAACTATTTTTTAACCCAACAAATCATTGCGTCCTGCGAATAAACGCCAGCTAGTTATATTTTAGAAAACAAATTGTATTAACTTATGTGAAATTTTATTTTCTTTTAAAAAAGTGAAAATTATATTCTTTTAAAACATATTCTTTTTAAAACATTTTCTTAAAACATTTTCTTCAAATAAATTCTATTCTTTTCAAACATTTTCTCACAAACGTCGTTTATCTGAATATCCGCATTGAAAACTTTTTTGAGATCTTTTTTATTTTTTTTTTTGTAACTTATCACCAATGTTTTGTGCTGAAGGCAAAAACATTTTTGTAACAAATTTTGCTTTGAAATTGAGGTAGTGCAAATGAGTTGAATTTCAAAATCTATTTTAACTTTGTAATCTGAAAATTTTACATTTCCGACAACAAACAACAGCGAAATCGCATTTTTTTAACTTTTTTTTTTAAATTTTTTTAACCACGTTATTTTACGTTCTCAAAGCAGGGAAACGGAGTTTACTGGAAACGGTCGTTTGGCGAAAGTTTCCCACAAAAATTATGACTTGACATCAATTCCAATGCATTTTAATAATAGAGAAAAAGTCACATTGTGTTTCAATGAATTTTTTTTTTTAGAATTTTGAAAAAATTTGTTAACAAAATATAGGGTAATTTAGTTGTTCAATTGATTTTTAAAAATTTTTAGTTGCGTGTTTCATTTTGGTTTTTAAGCTTTCTACAAGGCAAAAAATCAATGTATGAAAAATCAATTATCAATGATTGAAAAATCAATCCGATGATAATAAGTTTCCTCTCACTGGTGCTTTAGTAAAAGAAATAAATCTTTTTGCAGTAATTTTTTGTCCCACGCCGTCTTGCGTTTTTTTTTAGCTATTCCATTTTTATACTATTGTTTTTTTGTTTCCTGCAGTTCTCGCAAAACTTGACATAAAAGCACTTTTTCATTTTCGCGCTTCTTTTTTAATGGATATTTTTCATTAAACCTTATCTCTGCATTTTAGATTGAAAAAACTTTTTTTTCTCTCGCAGTACGCAATATCGCGTGTGACGGAAAATTTTTTGAAAAAAAAAAAAATTTTTTTTGTACTTCAACTTCTTTATTTTTAGTTCATGACAGTTGGGCTCCTTTGCTATTCAATTTTCTTCACTGATATACCAATTGGGCAAGATACGGGACACATCAGCCACGCATACGATATTGTAGTATGATCAGGATTTTTAAATTAGTTTCATTTTTAGATAGCATCAGTTAGAAGATTGTTTTTCGGCGTGTGGTTGTTAAGAAAATTACTTCAGTCTGGAAAGAAAACGTCAAAAGTTCAAAGAACAAAAGTTCAACGAAGCGACAAACATTTTGAAGATCTGAGGCATCAGTGGAAATAATTTTTTTATCACTTCGGTATTTAATAGTTAGTTTTCCTAGCCGAAAGAACATACATTTATAAACACGTTTTGATAGAATTTTTATATTGTGGATGAAGTGCAAACACCAAAGTGAAAGTGAAACTTTTTGAAATATAATATGAGCGAAACATGTAATCACTTTGCGCTCATATTATTTTTCCGTTGTGAAAACCTACTTACTATTAAAAAAAAATTATTATTTGTTGTATCTATATAAATTTTTAACATCCTCTCCAAAATCTGGTATTTTTGGAATTCTTAATTCAAACTTTTAACTTGTTCGTTTGTTTTTTATATGCCAATGCGCCTGTAAGAAAAAAAATTTTCCCAGAGCACAGTTATTGTTTGAATAAGCATAATTCTTTATCGTCAATATTATTTTGGAAGTTCAAAGTTTCATTTTGGTTTTCAGTCATTCCGCAAAGTTTGGTTACACTTCTTGGTGAGTAATATGTTGATTTTAAATTTCACCTGTTTTTAGACTTGTAATTTTTCTGAAGTAGTCGTACTTTTACTGGATCAGTCACATTTTTCTACACATTTTCAAAAATTAATTTTAATTTTTTCATCAATGTACAAAGTTTTAAATAATTTTTTTTGCTATTGTGAGTGTTTATTAAATCACCACCAAGTTTCACATTATCTATTTAACATAATTTCATACAAAGCAAATAATCAATTGCGTTCTATTTTCACTGTCGTCTTCTAACAGGAATATATTACAACAATTATTTTAAAGATATAACCCATTTTCTGTTTTCAAACGAGATTCCTAAGTAGTTTTTTCTTAACCCACTGACCATCGAAACCCGTTTACCCACTTTCACCCGCATTGACCGCTCATTTACAAGCACTTTCACCCCGTTCGGGAATCGTTTTCGGTTTTCAAGCCCAGCAACTGCCTATAAAAACGCAGATCCGCGATCTCACTTTCAAGCCCGAAATGTACCTTCCCCTTCTTGTTATCAGCTACGTTACAGTAGCCCTGGCTCAGTACGGTAGCTACGCTAGAGCACCGTACTACGGTTCGGAGGGTTACGGTAGCGACCCAAGAATGTACTACCAGCAACAGTACGCAAGACAACAGAATTATGGCAATTATTATGGAGATTATTATAGGTTAGTTATATTTTTGTCTTGCATTTAACGTTTTTTAACTAACCATTCGTTGCTTAGAAAGGGTGCACTATGAATCGGCAAATACTTGTCCCTTAATCTTGCATCTGAAACATCTAGAGGAAGAAAATCGGAAAAGATTCTGCAAACTCGCACTTTCTGTGACTCGCAAAAATTTGCTTAAACTTCAACCAAAAAATTTCTCTGAAAAGTAATTTGTTTATCTTGCTCTGAAAAGTAAAAAAAATTCTCTGAAAAGTAAAAAAAAGTAATGAAAAGTAATTTTAAAGTATTTTTGGATCTAGTTGAAGTTCACGGTAACGTTCGATTACGGTTTGAACGTGACAAAACAATGTAATCATTTTTTTTACATTTTTAATTAAACACATTATATTTTTAATAAAAAATTTCATATGCCTTAACTGCAAGACAAAATTGAGAAATAGAGAAAAAAACCTAAGCCCCACATTTAAATTTTTTAATATTAAAAAAGCCCTTTAAATACTTAAAAGAAACAGTATGTTTTCTTGGTAAGCCACATATTCCTTCATCGGAAAAATGGAAGAAATTCAAAAAATTATGCAATAACTTTTTAACTAACAATTCTTTTTAATAAGAATGTACTGTAGTCGGCAAATACTTGTCCCTTAATCTTATATCTGAAACATCAAGATGTCAATTCAAAAAAGAAAGACATTTTTCAAAAAAAAAAAAAGTATTTTTACTAGAACATTATTGATGAACTCTGAAAAGCAATTTAGGCAGAGAAAGACGAATATTTTTTAAACGTTTTTTGATACTTCGGAGGGAGGAGAAAGTGTAAACTTCCTTTTTGTTATAATTGAAACATTCAGATGCGTTAATTGCAACAAAAAAAGACAATTGGACAAAAACCGCAAGAAAAGAAAAAATAAAACGCAAATTTAATAATTTAAAAACATGTTTTTTTACTTGATAAAATTTGGGTGATTAGGAAAGGTGTAACCAAATTGAGCATTAACTTTTAATTACAGTGTCTTACTGAAACATTTTCAGGCGCATCGAAATTTGGCAAAACAAAATTTTTGTTTTTAAACAAATAAATTTGCAGAGTTTTTGAAATGGTAAACATATTTTGAAAATTACGTCAGCCTGAAATTGGGTGCAACGTAATTGACAAATACTTCTTTCTTAACGACATAAATTTTGCGTTTTTTGAACATTTGCAAAAAAAAATTATGTTTTGATTTTACCAAACTTATAAAATTTTCGGGGGTTTTTTTTCTAAAAACAAACGGAACTTGAAACGCAAAAATTTAAATTTTTAGTTATTTTTAAATGTTGTAAAAAAAATGTTGAATTTTTTTATAAATATGCAAAAATTCTTTCGAATGTTCCACGTAGTTGTAAAATAAATTAAACTTTCTTGATGTTGTTGCTGAGAAATTTCTACAAATATAAACATAATCTAAGTCTTGTAAACATGAATTACATTTTTTAACATTTTGACAATTAAAAACGACAAACAAAAAAGCATTTCAACAAGTTGTAAAAGCAATTTCCGAAAAATTTTGTCAGTATTTTAGAAGGTAATAAAAATTCAATTCTTTAAAGCAGTTACATTGTTATTAAAATTGTTCTTTTAGGCAATACTACAGTAACCCTGGCTACAACGGCTACAGTAACAACTACTACAACTACAATTCTCAAATGACCCAGCCCTATTCTGGATTCCGTCAGGATGAAAATGGAAACTGGATGACTGGAACGAAAAAAGCCGGTTTCTATTTATCTTGTCAAGGAAGAGCCTGCCAGGGAAATAGAAATATTGATAATGCTATTTTAAGACTACTTGGTTGAAAAATATCATTGATTTATTTAAATGATCTCCATTTGTTTTGTTTCAATAATAAAGTTCCAACATGTTCTTTTTTAACTACTTTTTGAGTAATTGGTAAGAGACAGAAAAAAAAGATTGAAATGTCGTAGATCTTTGGCAAAAGTCCCTTTTTTCGGTTTATGGCCCGAGGCAACATTTGGGCTGCTGATAAAAAGATTACGTTAGGTGTGTCTACAGCATTCGCAATGCCTACACGTGACTATAACAATACTGACTTTTGTAGCTATTTGTAGGTTTTTATGAAAAGGAACTCGTGTTTTTCATCGTAAAAAAATGGAACAAACCCGGTATAGGCTGTTTCCAAGGGAAGATCTTCGACTTTCGGGCAATGTAGATCACAGCCTGGTATTTAACCAAAAAATTGAAACATTGAGGTTAACAGAAACATAATAAGCAAGAGATCACTAGAAAAGAGTGCGCAGAAGGTTAATTAAAATCGTTGCAGGACCAAAGGTACCTAGTCCTTTAAAAGTTGTGAAAATCCTTGCCTATTCTTTGGAAATATTGTACGGCTGCTCCTGAAAGAATGGTTTTTAGTTAACCAAACTCTTAAGTAGATGACGAAGAGGGATCTAAAAAGCTCTGCGAAATAATTTTATTCTTTTGCGAACTTCATGATAAACTTTTAATTACACATATACCCCTCGCCAATCCTACTTCGTCAAATAGGGCACGCCCCTTTTGTAACCGAATATGTTGATGTAATAACGGGAAATTTAAAAAAAACAACATCAGAATAATCTCACTCATTTCTAAGAATCGCAGAAGTAGGATTGGCGGGCACTATATAAACCTCGAGTAGGATACTATAGTCTGTTTCCAAATAAAGGTCGACGACTTTTGAGCGGCCTAATGTTTTGCTCCTTTTGAAGAACTGACGATTTGAAACATTGGTGTAAATAGATATAAAATAAGTGAAATAGCTCAGTAAAAGAGGAGTGTGCAGACCAAAAAACGATCGCAGCGGGACCTAATGTCCCATTTTTTAAGGTTTTTGGCCAAAACCGGTGTTGTTTTTTGGAAACACACTGTAAACGTAAGGAACACTGCAGTAACCGTGGCTACATCTACAATTTTCAGAAAAAGAGAAAGTTTAATATTAAAACATATAAAGAGAAGTTTTTACGGGTCTTCATAAAATCTTTATTTTTTCGCAGCACAAAAGAAAGAAATGAAGCACTATGCAATAAAAACTATTTTTGTTTCAAAGAGAAAATGAAACCTAGAAGTGAACAACTTTTATGGTTTGTTGTTTTGAAAACGGTTTTTTTTTTCAATATTTCGCCAAACCCTGATGCGAGTTTGTGTTGTGTTTTTCAACTAACTTTTTTTTGTTATTTTATCAATTTTTACTCATATTTATCTCGCATGAAAAGGAAATTTAAAAATAAACATGGCAACGCAAAGTAAACCAGTTATTCTATTTCCAATCTTGAGACGACGACTTTTGAATGACCGTGAATTTCCTTGGTATTGAACCATTGACTATTTGAAACATCCAAGTGAATATCAATAAAATATGCGAAGAAGCACAGTAACAGAGGAGTGCGCGGACAGCTAGACGATCGCGGCGGGACCCATTGTACCTAATCCTTAAGGAAAATCTCCTTTTCTTTGTCTCAGTTTTGGAAATGCCCTATAATTAACAGTTAAACGTTGCTACTGGAAACATTGTTTCACCCAAAACTTTTTTTATAAAAGAATATATATTGAAACCTGAAAGAAAGTCAGTTTAACTTTGGAAAAAAAAGAAGACCAACAAAAAAGTATTTTCTCAGCAAGCCTATCCAATTGGTAATTTTGTTTTTGCAACTATTTTTACATTAGAACATTAAAATGTTCAAATTTTTTCTCAAAATTCATTAAATTAAAAACTCAAATATTGTTTTAACACAATAAAATAAAACTGCCTTTTTTCAAAACATAATTGAATGACTACTGAATGCCACACAGAAATTTCCATAAGAGTGCCGGATGACATCATTTTGGAGTGTCGAGTAGCTAAGCGTAATGATAACTTCTCCCTTCGTGCCGATAACAATTATCTAATTCGTTATCTTGTCTCTCCTCTTAAAAATGGTTCACTTCCTTCACCCTTACGTTTCAAGCATGCGATCGTTAGTCTCCTGCCTTGCTCTGGTCATTGGCACCCTTGGAGCCCCAATTGGTATTTTCGTTGTTAGAACTATTCAAATTTCATTTTTTTCCGCCTGTCCTCAGCAAAACATAACAGTGACCGGCAAATGGTACCAACCCCCCACTGCTCCCGTATCTGGCTGTGACAACATTTACAATTTCTTCATTCCTTCGGATTCATAAGCTAATATTCAAATAAGTGTCACTGGAGAATCGGTTAACGACATGGTATATATCAGCGACAACTTTGGGACAAGTTATGAGTAAGTTTGCATTGCTAGAACTTCAAAACCAAAGAGTTAACAATTGATTATCATTGTTTGTAGTCTCATCCGTGGGCATGACTTTCCCGGAGACCCGACGCGACCACCTCTCGTGGATAATTCGGCTAACATCAACTTCCCTTCCAACTTCAAAGTGGATGTGTCAACTTATGATAATAACGCATTGAAGGTGGAGATGACTGTGACTCTTAAGAAGCGTGAGTTCAACCACATAAAAACTGACACTCACACACTCACACACTCACACACTCACACACTCACACACTCACACACTCACACACTCACACACTCACACACTCACACACTCACACACTCACACACTCACACACTCACACACTCACACACTCACACACTCACACACTCACACACTCACACACTCACACACTCACACACTCACACACTCACACACTCACACACTCACACACTCACACACTCACACACTCACTAGTGGTTTCAGTTGCCCAGCCCACAAATGTCACCCAAGCCACGACAAACGTAAATATGCAGCCTTCTGTTATTTACCTAAAAGACTTCACACCAGGATATTACTACACCTTCACTTCTCGATCTCCCTCCTCCAAGGTGGAGTAGACCTTCATTTCATTTCTAACCTGATGTTTCAGATTGCAATTTTGATGGACGCCCACTTTGTCACCTATGCAACATCCGAGCGTACTAGTCTCAGCAACATTTTTGTCACAGATGGTATAAGAAAGCTAACGTAAGCATTTAATGGTTTTTCGTTAATAAGAACTAAGTTTAGTGCCTATCCCTTCTTGCCCCACATGTATGTTTCCCAATCCAACCAAGTTACTATCTGTCTTGCTGCACCGATTAGTCTTTTGGGTGCTATTTTGGTAACCGACTATGAAAGTGAGCAAACCCCACTGATAAAATGAAATGTTTGGTTTTTTTCAGATGTCAAGGGCTTCTACAGCTACGAAGTACAATATGTTCCTGTTGGTTCTGAGGATAATACAAGTTTTGCTATGCTACAAGGTGGCAATAGTGCCAAAACTGCTTCTGGAGCCGTGACCATCATCGGAGACAAGAACGGAGCCACTCCGATCACAGTGCGTCAACTGCTCGACTATGTAAGCTTTGGTAAAGGAAATCTTGGAACTTTTCTATTTTCAGAGTGAAGGTGGTCAATTCAGCTACGTTTCGGGAGGCCCTGTTGTTAACTATAGTGTGGTCGCATCCCCGCTGAGCAACAGAAATCTGCCCAAGACTCTTAGTGGAACGATGAACACTTTTATGATCACGCAAGGGACTGGAAACGTTAAGTATAGCATTTGAATAGGTGGAGAGCTTATAAATAATAAATTATAATGAAAGATGCTGTTTTTTAAACAATTGTATCCATGTATAACGAAAGAATGAGGAAATCGATCATAATTTAGAAAACCTGTTGTTTCATGTTTCAAAAGTGTTTCATATCATCGATGAAACAAAAAAAAACTTTTCAGCTCGATGGAGTGCTAATAAAACAATTTTAATAAAATAGGCTTCTTCTTGAGACACGGGCAATAATTAAAAATAGAGAGAAAACAAGAGGTTAGAAAAGATTGAGTGATAAAGAAGCAAACGGAACGAGATAGAAACACAAAAAAGAGACCAAGATCAAAACTAAATCGGAAGTGAAACAGCGGAATGACTTGATAAAAAATATAACCTATCGATTTTCACATTATTGTACAGCCCAACGCTGGATTATTTATTTATTTATTTTTTTTTATTTTTTTTTTCAAAAAAAAATGAAAAGAATTAACTCATTTTTTTCAGTGTTTCACTTATTACTGAGAACATTGGAGATTTAATCAGTTTGTTCCGGTGAGTGCCTTTGTTTCACAGTAAAAACATGAATGATGAGTTACGTGCCAATGCGTTAAACTATTTCATAGACAAGGACTTTCATAAAAATGAAGCATTTATAGCATTTTTCACATTTCACAGTATGTAATGGTTGAAAACAATATTGTTTGAATGATTTCTTTATAATATCTTCGAATGCGCCAACTAGAAAGAAAAATGGTGGAGATTATCCAAAAAGTAATGCTTTTTGTAAGCATAACTATGTATTTTTTGGCAACTTTTCATTTTCGATCATAATCGGGCACCCAGCTGAGGATCTGTGCGCATTGGCTGTGCAAATGGCACGGCGCGCGAACTTTAACTGCTTATACCCAAAATAAATTCACTGGTGTTAGTGGTTGCTTCCTCTTTTCTTGTTTTTGAACATTTTTATCAAAAATTTGAGTCCTAAAAAGAATTTTCACTTTTTGGCGAGCAAAAAGTAATCTTGGTTAATGTTGCTTGGAAACAAATTTGAAGACATTAAATTTAGCAGAATTTTGGTTGAGACTGAAGACAGCGCCTTGCGCTACCGTTACCCGCGCTACCGAAGCCCCTATTGAACAAAAACCATATGGTACGCCTTTTTTGGTTTTCTGGGCTCAACAATATTGATTGAAACCTTTTCCTGCAGAAGTCAAAACCCTTTGACACAAAGGCTATTGGGACAGCTCAATTCTTATAAAAATCGCTTCTTAAGATACAAAAATACTAACTACTGCAGGGATTGAAATAGTAAATGCAAAATCCCAGGCACATTTACAATAGTATGCAGCCCAAGGATGAAAAAGACTGTTTTCATTTTTAAAAAAAGTGAGAAAAAAACGCCCAAATAATTTTAATTTAAAAAAAGGGTTTTATCTTTATTATTTCAGTGTTTCACAAATTAATGAGAACTTTCGAAATGTATTCAATTTGTTCATACGTTGGCCTGATTTCCCAAAAAAAAATTCAACTGTACCATACTGTCGAAAAAGTACCGCTGTGCCACGGTCCCACACGTGAAAAATGAACATGGAAACCGAGGAAATTTTGTTTTATTTTCTTATATTCTATTGAACACAGAAACAAAACTACTTTTAAAAAAAATTTTTATTTTAAAACATTCCTAACAATTTTTTTGTTTTACTTTTACTGGCATACTTCCACTGTTTCACATATAATTGAACATGTATTCTATATGTCCATTCGCAGTCGGTTGAGGTTTCACCATAGCTCTAAAAAATATGGAAAAAGAAAAATTGCAATTTAAGTAATACTACACTATACTCCATTTCCAACAAATGGGCAAGGATTTTCACAAATTTTGAAGGACTAGGTACCTTTGGTCCCGCAAAGATCTTGGTTAAGTGTCTGCGCACTCCTCTTTTACAACGCTCTTTCGCTTATTATATCAATCTTAAATTCAATGTTTCAAATCCTTTTTGGTTGAAAACGTGGCCATTTCAAGCTTGCCCAAAAGGCGAAAACCGCCCCTTGGAAACAGACTATATCAATCACTTCTTTAAGTATCTACTCTTGCAATTCACAGATGAACCAACCAGAAAATAGCAGCTGGATGACTGGAACAAAGAAAGCCGTATTTTACTTGTCATGTCAAAGAAGCGCTTGTTTTTGAGACCGTCTTTTCTCAAAAAAAAATGCACCGACATTTTTAAAAAAGCGGGGTTGACCTTTCAGCAGCTAATTGCGCGCCATGGCATTTAGCCGAAGCTTATTTGGCCAAAGGATCGGCGGCGGATATTGCCTTTCCCAATTTGTCATACTGTGCTCTAAACTTATCTGCTGTAATGGGACCCGTCAGTTGAATTTATCCATAAATTGTTAAAATCAATTTGTCTATTTTAAAAATATCCTATTTTGTTCTAGTTGTTCTAGTTTGCAAAAAAAGGAACACAAAATCACGACATTTTGCTTATAATTCCTAATAATGATCAATTTCCCTACTTTTGATAGCCAGGCGACGCCCAGTCTGCTGATAAAGAAACCACAAAAGGTGTGGCTACATCGTTCCGAATGCCTACAAATGACTATAACAACTTTTTCTGTTGTATCCATTTGTAGGCTTTACCAAAAGGGAAATTGCGTTTTTTGACCCTGATATTTTGTGTATACGTTCTATTTGAAGAAAAATGGGAATTGCGCATGTCGGAGAATGTAGCGATTTTCGATCAACGGGAAAATATGATAACTTTGTTATTATAAATATACAAATATTTCGGGAAAACGTACATCGGAAATGAACGCTACTGCCTTATTATGTTCATTTCAAAATCAAAGTGAAACCTAAAAATGACAAAAGTGGTGTGCGTTTCTTTGTAACTTTATTCCTTTTTTTCTAAAAATAAAATAAGATATGTAACAATGATGAATAATTTTTTTAAATTATGAGAAAATTGCGACTGCAATCTCTTACGTCTTGGAAAGATGTTTTGTTTCAAACAAATCAAGTAGAAACTGGAAATGACTAACTTTTAATAGTGAAAAACGTCCAACAAAAGTCGAAACTTGAAAAAATGAACATTTTTGTCAAAGTTTGGCTTTCGAGATTTTTGGAATTTCGAATACGAGTTTTTTGCACACGTGCAAAAAATCGGGTTATTGTTGATTTTTGTAAATGATCAGATAAAAACAAACTTTCTTGGTTTTTATGGGTTTTCTTGAGTTTGGTTTTCATCAAACATTTTGGGTGATTTTTGAAGTTATTTGAAGTTCTATAAATCTTGGCAGTTTTATAAATTTTTTTTAACCAAAAAAAACCTCCAGTTTCTCCGATCGAAAACGGATTTTAAAATATAATAACTACTAAAACCGTGGTAGTTTCAAAAATTGGTAATAAAATTTGACTCGAGCAAAAGATGCGCTTCTTTGCAACTCTAAATAAATGTTGAAACGCTGAATCAAACTTAAAATGTCAAAACTTCGATATAAAAAATAGAAAACAATGTTTCAAAAAGTAACATCTTCTTATTGTTAGCATCATTCAAGCTGCTAAAATTTGGAAAAGCGCCTTTTGCAAATTAAATTTCAACACTAATCAAACGTGTTTTATTTAACACAGTAATGTAAATTTACATTTTTTTTCAAATGCTAAACTATTTTCATATCATTTGAAATGCTTTTTTTCTTTCTAACTAAAAGAAAATCGATTTCTAATTGTCACATACATCACTTCCAGCGCGAACGCAGAAAACCGCATGACATCACTTTGGAGTGCCAAGTAGTTTTGCATCATATCAACTTCCCCGTGCGTGCAGATAAGAAAAATCAAAGTCGTTATCTTTGTCTTTTCCTACAAAAAGGCATAGCTTCCTTCGTCCTCACACTTCAGTCATGCAGTCGCTTCTCTACTGCTTTGCCCTAGTCATTGGCACCCTCGGAGCCCCGATCGGTATTTTACATTAACAAATTTTAATTAAACATCATGTTTCAGCTTGTCCTCAGAAAAATATAACCGTCACCAGCACTTATTACCAACCGCCAACTCTTGTAGCCTCTGGATGTTACGGAGGATACAACTTCGTCATTCCTTCTGACTCCTACGCCATACTCAAGATTAGCCTTACAGGACAATCGATTAGTGACTATGTTACTATTAGTGACAACTTTGGCACGCAGTATCAGTAAGTTTTCGGAAACATTCTTTGTATGCCTCATTTTAGCCTGTCGCGTGGAAGTGACTTTCCCGGAGATCCGACCAGGGCTCCTCTTGTGGATAATTCGGCTAACATTAACTTCCCTTCCAACTTCAAAGTGGGAGTCTCGACGGCTATGACTACTGCTTTGAAGGTGGAGATGACGGTTACTCTCAAGAAACGTGAGTTCTCACACACTCACACACTCACACACTTACACACTCACACACTCACACACTCACGCGCTCTTTTTAAGTTGCTAAGCCTACAAGTGTGAATCAAGCCACTACCAACGTGAACAAGCAGCCGACTCCAATCTACTTCAAGGACTGGGCTGTGGGAACTTCCTACACCTTCACATCTCAGTCTGCCTCCTCTAAGGTAACGAAAGTCTCTGAATGTTCCACATACCTTTTTTAGATTGTTGTTGTTATCGATTCTAGAGTGTCAAATGACAACTATTATAGTCTTAGCAACATCTTCGTCACAGATGGCGCCAAAAAGGCTACGTGAGTTTCTCCTTGAGGTAATTTAACCAGGAAAAAATTTAGTGCCGCAGCGCTTTCCCAACAAATGTTTGTCTCCACAACAAACCAAGTTACCATTTACCTTGCTGAACCGACTACTCCTATGGGTGCAATTCTGGTCACCGATTATGAAAGTGAGACTTCTTTTGAAAACAAAATGCGTTTTGCTTTTAGATGTCAAAGGCTTTTTCAACTACAATGTAGCTTACGTACCTAACAAATTGTACAATGGTACTGGTTTTGCTTTTATGCAAGGTGGTTATGGCAGCAACGCTTTTCCTGGAGCTGTGACTGTTCTTGGGGACAAAAACGGAGCCACTCTCATCACCGCTCGCGAATTGAGCGACTACGTGAGTTGTTAAGCTCGGAAACTAGAAAACTGCAATTTTCAGAATGAAGGAGGGCAGTTTAGCTACATTTCTGGAGGACCTGTTGCTAACTTTGCCGTGGTCTCATCTCCCATTGCCAACAAAGACCTTCCCAAGACAATTCCTGGAACGATGAACACCTTTATGGTCAGCACAGGATCTGGCAACGTCAAGTTCAATGCTTAAAAGATGTGAATAAATTTTAATTTAATGATAATTTTTTGATTAAAAAAAAACACAAAAACTATTTGTAAAAAGTGAAAAAGGCCAAAGGGCAATCTGCAAAAAAGGCGAAAAAGGTATGTGTGGTTTTTAGTTAAAAGTTTTACATTGGAATTTTGCTAGCACTTTGTTTAATTTATCATCTCGATAACCTCCTCGCAAAAAGTTTCTTCGCGTGTTTTGAGTTTTACAATTTACTATTGAAGTCTTGCTTTTTAAAAACAATGACTTTACAAACAAATCAAAGACGCTAACTGCTACAAAACCCGAACTCCATAAAACAATTTTTCAACATTTTTGCCTACATTCGCCTAGCGTTTCACAAACTTTTCGAAATTGGAAATGTTTTTATATATTACTCGAGACATCGTTAAGACGTCAAAAAAACTTTTGAACAAAGAGATTAGCAGGCTTGTGTTATAAAATTTAAAAAAAAACAACCTAGCTACTAAACCGAGTATAGTGACAACTACAGATACAAATCACAGAAAATTTGGAATTGATTTGGAAAATCACAGAAAATTTTGAAAACTTGCCAAGAAACAGCTTGTCTGAAAATTGATGTTTTGTTTTGAAAGCTGCTTGGCTGGCAAACAAAATCAGGTTTTTGTTTTCACTATAGTTTTGCATGATTAAAAGAATGAAAACAAAGAAAACACAACATATTCTTTTAATTGTTAATAAACACCAACTGATCTTTTGTGATAGCTCGGCAACGACCTGTTTACTGATAAAGAAATCGCAATACAAATGGGTACAACTACTTAGCTTTATGGTAACCAAAGAAGCGGGATACGTCAAGTTCAGCGCTTAGAAGTTATGAATATATTTTTTCTGTTCATTATGCCTTTTCTTGTTTTGTGAAACAGAAGCAAACTTAGAAACACAAATAGAAAAGACCAAAATAGAAACACAGAATGCTAAAGTGAAACTTTAGAGAGAAACAATAAAAAAAAATCGAACCAATTATATATTTCAAACTCCTTTTTTTTAATTTTTTGAGCAAATGCTTTTACTGTTTCAAGGAAACTTTTTAAAAAAAAAGAAAAAAAAAAGATTGAGACCTTGCATGTTAGAAATTTTCGGTAGCCCAAGCTATAAAACACGAGAACGGTATAAACTACAACAGAAAACACATGAATTTTTATTTTGGAAAGAATTTTGATTGTAACAAAAAAACATAATGGCTTTTCCAACCTAAGCTTTAAAAATTCGAGAAATGATTTGTACCTCTTCTTTGGTTGGTCAAATTCCTTTGATTGAGGTTATCTTTTTTTTTAAATGGCTAAAATCTAGCGAGAATGTTTTTATTATCGTTATTGTATTTATTATTTTATTATTATATATTTCATTATTATAATATTGTTATTAGACAGGCCCATTATGCTCCTCGCGTTCCACCACAAAGCGGTTTTCATTGCCGGAGAGCAACTTGTTCAGAATCTCCCTGGTGAAGTGAGTCTGAAAACTTTGCTCAGTAACCTGTTTTGTAAAAGATAAAATGAAACTTTGTCACTAGTGACAAAGTAGTTGTGACAACCACAGAAAAAATCCAAAATTTACCGCATTGACAAGGTAGTCGGTGTTGTCCTTGGTTTTGTCAAAGTTGTTGATGATGATCTCGGACTGGATGTGGTAGTCGTGGCTACGGGAAGACGCCGGAGTACCCGTGAGGCTCCTCTTCTTCTCACGGTTTCCCTGGACTTTTCCGCATTCACACGGTCTATTTCAGCCTGAGCTGGTGTCTTCTGCTTCAGCTTAGCTTCTTGGCTGTGGCCAAAGCCTAAAACGCCGGAAATGTGAGCTGCAGTTTAAAAAAACCCACAATGTTCCATTCTTTTCCGTCCAAAGCCGAGGCCAGGCACTCCTTGATCGTCGTCTCGCAGGTGGTAGGAGAAAATCAGCTGAGTCCGGCCAACGTATGCCATGTGTATAGGCTGGCCACCAAAGGAGGCTGAAAAAGACATTTAAGAAATAAACCACATAAAAACTTTGCCACAGGTGACAAAATATTCAAAAATTTACATTGTGTTCAATCATTTTCAAAGCCGCCTGATCGAGTTCAGGATTGAAGAAGGCGTAACGAGCCACATGTACGTTTTCCTTGTGAATGATCGCAGGGGGGGGGGGGGCTTGCAGACTCTTCAGAAGGGCGATGGCAGCGTCGCGCTGTGTAGTAGCCATAGCCTCCAGGGCATCGCCAGCCTTGCAAAACCGCGGCCAAGACGAAAAACTGTAATTTCTCGTTTTACTATTTATAAACTCTCGTTTTTAAAATTAATAAAAAACAACACTAACTTCATCCTGGTCCGAGAAGACGTTCTGCATCGCGCTCAATTGGCATTTTGCGTGAAGTCTCGAAAGCTTGAGGATCACTTCCTGATCAGGAGAGAAGTCGTCGCACAGGCTCGTGGCACTCAAAGTGGATCCGCTTTTCTTGAACTGCAGAAACTCGTCCGGAGGCATCACAACAACAACGACGCTGGCCTATAAAAACAACTGTGTCACAAGTGACAAACTACTACTTAAAAAAAAACGAGAATCCGATTAAAAATTTACCTCCTTGTTGTCGACACGTTTTCGCGTCTGGTCATCAGAGCGGAAGTAGGCCACGCAGCGGTGATTTCCTTCGACCACACAGACATCGGCAGCCTTGTCCATATGAACGGCAACAGGCGCCTTGCTGTCCGATCCCTTCGGCACCAGCAGCATCCTTTAAGGGTCGAAATTAGTTTAACAACTTGAGAACTAACCACGTAGGATCAGTGAAAGAAGAGTCGTCTTTCAATTCCAAAGCCTTGCCGATCTTGGTGACCTTGTCGTCGTGGAGAGGACGAAGAAGCTGACCATAGAGGTTCTTTTTGAAGAACGACTTGCTTGTACTGTAAAAACTCTGATGAACTGAGTTCTTTACAATAAAAATAAAATATCTTTAAAATGTGCAAACCTTGATCGTTTTGGTCTTGAAGTTGGAGGAAAAGAGGGAGTCCAACTTGTCCTTGTAGGCCTGCTGCAGGTTCTCCTCTTCCTGGACAACTTGGTCCTTGCTGCTCTTTCCCTTGATTTTCTTGGCATCCTGGTTGACGTCTTCTCCCGCTCCTCTTTTCTCTCCTTTGCCAGCCTTGGGAGTCAGTGTCTGAAATGGCAAAATTATCAAATCTTGTCAATATCAAACTTTGTCACTAGTGACAAAATTTCGATTAACACGTACCTGACCAGCCTTTTTGATGTTTTCCTCTCCATCTTGGGGCACCTTCGTGTCGTGGCCTTTGGCGGAGACGTCTTCGATCCCAGAAACTTCTTCCATTTTCTTGGACTTGGGACTGGTGCCCTGAAAATTCAAAAGTAAGTAATTTTGTCACAAGTGACAAGGTTTACAAATGAATTCACCTTTTCGGAAATGCTGCTGGGAACGAGCGATGTAGATCGAGAGGTGGGCGTTGGAGGGACGCTGGCGCCGTTGACGGTGACGCTGCTGGTAGTGGAAATCTCGCGCGAGGGCACAGGGGTGTTGTTTGTGGCCTGAAAAAAAAATAAATGAAAAATATAAAAAAGTTACTGATCGGGGTAAGTTAACTATTTTCGGAAAAAGAAAAAAACAACAAACCTTAACCAAGTATACTTGAGAGGGCGACCTTCGACTGTTGTTATCCTTCACCTCTTCCACCATCTCATGCTCACCCTCTTCTTTGTCGGTTTCCTGAAAAAATAACTTTGTCACAAGTGAAAAAATATATACTATTCACCTGGCTGTAGAGATTCTCGTTGAGCTCCATTTGAAATTAGAACTGTTTGATAGCGCTCTTGCTCTGAAAATAAGCATTTTATTTTTTTGTTTTTGCGCGTGAGAGCAAAAATGATCTCACGCGCAAAAACAACAAATATTTATAAAGGGAAAAGAGAGAAAAGAGAAAGAGAAAGAAAAAACAAACGACCGCAAAATACAGCAACAAAAGTGTAAATGAAGCATGTGTAAGTCCTAAATTTTAAAAAAGCGGATAATTTAGTTGCGTAATTTGGCTGCGAATTAAACATTTAACATTCGATACTCAGCCAACATTTGATACTCAGTCATTTAACGTGATACATTACATGCAACGGTAAGTTCGCCTTACTGAGGTATTATGTCACTAGTGACAATCTGTTTGTATCAAAATTTAACACGTAAAAAAGAGCAAAACTGAAAGAAGTAAACCCGATTTAGGAATAAAAAGCATTTGCATTTGGCTGCGTAGGTTACGGTAACATTTGATACTCAGTCTTCGTTGCGGGACCCAAAGTGATAGACCTTTATTTTCCAAGTGTAGCCTCGTGAAGTGACAAAGTTGACCCAAAGATCAAATTTTCAGTTTAGTTGCACAAACTAGCCTATAAACTTGCGTGACAGTGTAAATGGCAACTTTGTCACAAGTGACAAAGTTTGTCAGACAGTGACGTCAAAAACTATTCGTTTTTGCACAAGTGACAAAATTTAAACGTTTTTTTCTTCAATGATTTACAGACAAGTTTTGACTGCCTCCTAGCCAACCAACCTAGAAATTAGTTCTAAGTTGATTGTTGCTCCCTCTCCACTACGGGGAAGAATTTTGATTGTAACAAAAAAACATAATGGCTTTTCCAACCTAAGCTTTAAAAATTCGGGAAATGATTTGTACCTCTTCTTTAGTAGGTCAAATTCCTTTGATTGAGGTTATCATTTTTTTTTGACTGGCTAAAATCTAGCGAGAATGTTTTTATTATCGTTATTGTATTTATTATTTTATTATTATATATTTCATTATTATAATACTGTTATTAGACAGGACAATATTGCTAAAATGTTAGCTTTTTTATTTTTCCCTTTTTTTAGATTCGAAATTCCATTTAGTGTTTTACTTTATTTTTATATTTTCGAAGATATTCAACATTAGCTTCTGGCTTGTTAATCGGTATTTTTTTAAAACTAATTTTTTTGTTTGCTATATTCATTTTTTTTATGTGTCAGTCGGATTTCCATTAAAAAAATAACAGAATAATTTTCATTGAATAATCTAATCATTCCCACTGTCTTCTCAAATCATCAAAGTACTGATTATTTTCTTGATCTCCTCGAAATACATCAACGGGCGCTCTTCTTTGCCCATTATACACAAATCTTTCGTTTTTCACTAACAACCACATTCCGAAAAATAATCTCCTAATGGCGAAAATCTGAAAATTGTATTTTAAAAACTAAAAAAAGTTTTAAAAAATTACCATGTCGTAAGCGTGACTTAAGTGGCTTGTATCTTGGCCTAGAGGAATATTTGTCACAAAAATGGAATACGACATGACGCCGATTGTTATAATCTGAAAACAGTATTTACAAACTGGAAGTTTTTTTTGTTTTGTTTGTGAAAAAAAAGTTTTTTTGCAAACTTGTTTGTAAAAATGTTATCCAACTTTGGTTTCAGCATTAGACATGTTTTGAATTTTGAATGAATCGACTGTTTCAGCCAATTGTAATATTTTTGCGTTTATGCTTACAGATTAATACACGCGTGGTACTCTTTAGGCAAGAAGTAAATTTTGGAAATTTAATGGAAACTTTGAATTATATGTGTTTTTTTAAACCTGAATCCAATGGAAAAATTGTGTAAAATTTGTTCACTTTAATTTTAGTATACAATTGAAGCATTCGGATATGTATCATTTGAAGAAAGAATGAAAGCCGGTATATATTTTTATACAGAAAAAAACATTTTTGCTTAATCGTTAACTGCTTACGTCAATTCATTAAAATGCAAGAATTAGGTTTACCTTCAAGACAAAAATTAACGGCGAATTAAACAATGTCTAATTTTTTTTTTAAACAAGAGAAATGTATAAAAAGTGTTCTCAAAACATATATGAATATAGATTCCGGAAGGAAGGAAAAGTTGTTTTTGCTTTTCCTCAAGTGAATAAATGAAATACGGCAAAACTAAACAAACACAATTCAGAAACAAAAATTTGGCAGAAAAGATTAATTAAAAATACAAATAAATGTAAAGTTGATCTTTAGCCAACTATGGGTCCGCAGCATTGCATCGAATCTATGTGACCAAGTTTATGTCATTGTTGAAACAGTGAGCTTTTTTTTAATTACAAATAAAAGCATTTCGTGAAAAAAAAAAGCTCAAACAAAACAGTTGAAAGATGAATTTTTTTATATATTAAGAAAACGTTTAAAAATGTATTTTTTAAATGTTTTAAATCAGGCCAAACATGATAGACACGGCCTATATTGCTTATAATTTCAATTAATTTGTAAAAAAAAAAGTTTTTTTTGGAATGGAAAGGTTTTTTTTCATTTAGAAACATCATAAATATATAAAAAAAGGTAAATTAAAAAAAAACAGGCTATGTAAACATCAGCTTTTTTGTCTGAACAGAATAAATTTTGTTTTGTTAAAAACTGAAAATTTTTCTCTGTTTTTTTTTCTAAAAATGTATCATGAGACATATTGCATTAAATAAATGTGAATAAGTTCAAGTTATTATTAAAACAATGCAATGTTTAAAATTAAAAAAAAATCAAAAAAATTTCAAAAAGAAAGAAATGTAAACAAAAAAACAAAATACATGCAGATAAAAACAAACCTGTCCTATAAAATCAACAAGTGCCACTGGAATAACATAATTCGTTGCTCGAATGTTTTCAGACAATTGGTATCTTGTAGTTAATTGTAAATCGTTGTTGTGCCTCTTTTTATAATGTTTCTTATTGAATCGGAGGATGTAAATCAAGGCCTGAAAGTTTTTTTTGTTTTGCTTTTTTTTAAAATTGTTCACCAAAAAAGTGGCAACATCTACAACAAAGTCAAATCCAAGTAGAACGTAGTCAAAAATTCCTTCTGAAAATAACATTTTGCCAAAATTTTGCTGAGCCTCATTCGAAATTTTCAAAATATTTTCGTTTGAATTACATAAGAAAATAGATTGTTCGTTCCTCGCAAATGAAATTGAAGTTTACTTTTTTTTTTAGGAAATATTTCAACCGCAAACATTTTTACCAAAACTTTTTCAGCTAAAATCAGCAATCACAACGCTTCAAAAATGAAATTTCAAAAAAAAAACATGTGGAAATACATTTTACAAACAAAAATGATACAAAAAAAAACAAAAAAAACTCACGAACATCCAGAGCTTTCAATAATGTGACCAAAACGGCAGGCAAAACCTGAAAAAAATATCAAACTATTTTTTTTAGTAACTTTTCGGTGTTTCACATTTTTCATATTAGTAACTGATCTTGCAATTTTCAATAGATGAACTTCCGAAGGTTTCAACCAAAGTTTTCTTGTTTTAAAAAGTTCTATTTTCGATTATTCGATAACATCAGAATTTTGAATTTTCGTGTAATAATTAGTAAAAACTACATTATTGGAATAATAAATTGCAAAACTTGAATTCAGTTTTTTTTTAAAATTGTTTTTTTACATTTTTAAAAAAATTGTAAAAAAGAAAACGAACGATGTAAGCTCTAAACCTAACTGTCTTAAAAAGTTTTGTGTGAAAATTATGTTTCGCTGTTTCAATTTTTTGTCCTAAGTAACGGAAGCTGGTTTACTGGATATAACCGAACTAAGCATTATTAGGTCAATTATTTTTTTTAAGTTGTTGTAAAACTTGCGTAAATAAAATTTTAAAAAAAAAACTCACTCCCAAAAAGGTAACAAATGATATTTCAAGGCACGATCGACACTTTTTCTCGTAAGAACCCGCCGTGAAGGAGGCGTAAACACGCTCCAATACCAATACAACCCATCCACCAGAGAATAAGTATGAACCGAAGAATAACGGGTACATTAATGCCATCTAAAAGATAGATTTCATGGGTTTTTTTTTTTAAATATTTCAATAATTTTTTTCAGCACATGACAGAGCAAAAACTATATTGTCATAATAAAGTATTTAATGAGTGCAAGTGCAACATTCAAAAGTGTTTTCTAAATAAATTTAAAAACAATATTTAAAAAATCTAAATTTCAGGCTACTTACAACAAAGGGAGTATTTCCATTTCCAATCCACACCATTCGATCAATAATTAACAAAATCCTCTGAATGGCGCCAATTAAAAGGCCGATATTTGCAGTTTGAAGGAGAATCCTGAAAGAAATATTTTAAAATATAAAGCGGTACAGTTTTAATGTTTTAAGTAAAATTGGTGTACCACGTTTAAGTAAAACAATTGTTTCGAGTTTTAGAAAACAAATGAAACCTTACCTAAAATTGATGTGTAGAGTTCTTTGTCTTGCGCACCAATAAGTATAAACTGGAAAAATGAAAACAAAAACTATATTGAATGTCAGTTCTAGACTAAAGAATAAATAGTTTAAGAAATCGAGTGAAGTAACATCTGCTGTGACGTTTACCATTTGCTAAAAAAACTGATTTTTGACTTTACAAAAAGACGAAAAAACATACATATTAGAAAACAGAATAGGGAATTGCGAGAATGAGAGAGAGAGGGAGGGAGGGAGCGAGAGAGAGAGAGAGAGAGAGAGAGAGAGAGAGAGAGAGAGAGATTTGCCAAAACGGCAGACAGTCCCAAATACGAAAATAAACACGGAATTCAGACCTAACTAGTTACATTTGGTCCTGCAGCGAATTTAGACAGCTGTCTGCGCACTCCTCTTTTACAGTGGTCTTTCGCGTTTTATATCTCTGTTCACTTCAATGTTTCAAATCCTTTATGGTTAAAAACCCGTCAATTTTTCAACATTACCTTCCCTTGGAAACCGACTATATAGTCTAATTCCAACGAAATTTTGACGACTTTTCAGCGACTTTGATATCCAGTTTTATTTAACCACTGACGATTTGAAACATTCGAATAAATACCAATAAAATTAAAGGACCAGCAATGTGAAAGAGGAGTGCGCAGTTTTAATGTTCAATCATTTCCCAAAAAAATACTTTTCAAAGGTTAGGATTTTCTGATTTTATTGTTCAATCGCGGCGGGACCTAATGTACCATCTTTTAAGGGTTTGGTCGAAAACTGGTGCCGCTTTTGGTAAATACACTTCATAGACCAACTCGGAAAACTCAGAAATCATATTTTATCACGACAGGCCCTAGCAGTGTTTACCAATTCACCCCAGCTTTTGGAATAAGTTAAAAAAGTAAATTAAGTTAACACAGAACATGTAATTTTTGTATAACAAGTTTTCCGTTTCTAAGGCCACAAGCGCAGTAGTTGTGGCTTTAGTAAGAACAACCCCTCCTAAACGAAAGCCTTTTCTTTACTAAAAAAACATATCTTTGTTCAGATCTGCTTGGGAAAGTCGGGAGCATTCACAGCGAAACCAATGCGTTTAAGAACTTCGAATAAAACACTGAGCGGAATTAAAAAATTGAATCAGAAAGTCACACATATTTAAAGGTTTTTTTAAAATTATTGCTTCAAAATGAATGTTTGTTTTTTCTTAAAAAAAAGTTTTCACGAAGAATTTTACAAAAAATGTGGGAAAAGAAAACAAAAACGAAGAAAAACCTTATTTTTAGCTGACCTAGTGTACCATCCTTTAAAGTTTTTGGCCAAAACCTGTGCCGTTTTTTGGAAACACACTACATAGACGGAAAAGTCATATTTAAATGGAATTTTTCATCTGTTGTTACAAAAATGATTTGAAAAAAAAGTTAAATTCAGGTGAAATTCATTTTTTAATGCTGGTTTTTGGCTTTTGGATTCTAAAACGTGTCCCGGTAACTGGATTTCACGCGATTTTAGAAATTTGAACATTTTTCAATACAAATTCTATTTTCGAAACAAAATTTGGCTAACAAGTATCCAAAGTTCGTTTTAAAGCAGATAAAATTCACAATGATTTAAAATTCCTTTTATATTCAGCAAAATTCCGGTCATTTATTTTTGATAAAATCCCTCTGTGCATTCGCAAATCCTTTTTGTGCAACCTGTATGTTCATAATGCCCCTGATGTATATCTGATGTGTTATTTGTTTTCATTTTGTTGTTATGTGTATTAAATATAGTCTTCGCCAATCCTAGGTCCGTCTGTTTGACGCAATAACAGAGGGATACAGTAAACTTTCGCGTTGCAAATGAAATGTCCCATACTGAAAACCTTAAAATGATAACCCAAGATTCGAACCCACGGCCTTGGAAAGACGTATGGCTAATAGGCGAACTCGCTACCGCCTGCGGTATGGCGGCACCTGTCCAAGGATTTCCCTCGACTCTTTTTAGGAAACGCACTAAAATCCCTTAAGATTTTGTCCAAATGCTTGTCCATTTGTTGGGAACAAAGTATACCACCTTTTTTAAAGCACAAGGGGTTTTCCTTCACAATTTATTACAATAACACATACAGACCAGTGAACATATTTTGTCTTTTGCGACAAATTATAACAATTAGCTGAAGTATTCATCTCACGAAATTTTTATCAATTTTTTTGGGTTGCTTCTTTTAAGCTCAAACTTAAAAAACTGCAAGAAAAATCAATCTTATGTGAACAATGTGTATTTCCAGTTAAAAGTTAACAATTTACTCTAACTGTCTAACACAACCATTCACATAAAAAACTTTCTTTCAGCATACAATTGTGAAACGCACACTTAACGTTCTAGATGATCATAACTTTGAATTATGAAAAACTGCAAAATTCTTCAAAAACATTCCGCCACGTTGGTCTTGAAATGAAAAAAACACGTTTAAAAATCGATGCATATGTAAGAAAACATTGTGATTTGAAACAAAAATGTAATCGATTTACTGTAATATTTTCAAAAATTATAGAAAATTCGCGTATTTGCGAAATTGAAAAATAGTATTTAGGTCAGCTCATACGAAAATATATGTCAAATTACAATTTGATGGAAGTGAACAAACTTGGGCACAGAAAGTCATGAAACAGATAAAAAATATTCTAGATATTTTGAAAAAAAGGTAATAAAAAATACAAAAAAAAAGGTTAGCATTTATAAAAATTGGCCGAAACAAATACAAATATTTTGGCAGTCGACGTTTTATTTGAAGCACTTGATTTTTGTAAAACATTCTTGTTTTCAAAGAACTTTGCTGTTTTTGAAACTAAATATATATTGGTCTTCAATTTAGCATTTCGTAAAGTGCGTGGAAAAGTTGTGTTACATTTGCAAATTTGCACGAACATAGCGCGAAATATGAAATTAGCGAGAGATTATGGGAGCCTACGGGTAAAGAAACAATGTTCAAGTTGTGATTGCTACGGCGACACATTGGCTTGGTTCAACTGGTGCACTTAGGTCACAAAAAACTGATACGTCAAGAATAATTGCTTCAGACAGGAAATTAACCCATTTCCACCACTTCCAGCAGTGCATGGTCGAATCTGCTAGTTCAGCGCGATTAAAAAAATGTATTGAAATTCTAATCGTTCATTCAAACTTTAAATTTAATTTGGTAGTTTAAGCCATAGAAAGAATAAAGTTTTTATTTCTAATCAATTAATGTTTCAGAAAACGTTTATGAATAAACCATCAATGGGTTGCAGGTTGTAAAGTAATGTTAATTTTGTTATTTGTTTGATAAAAAATTTTTTTATAGACTAACTGCAAAAATGTCTAGTCTGAAAAAAAAATTCAATTCAACTGGTATAAACTAATTGCATTTTGAATGGTTTCTCACACTGCTGATCACATTCCCATTAACAAACGCAAAATGAATTTTGTAACCACATTTGAGTGTTTCTAAACACGCTTGTGATATTCTACGTTTCTCAATTCAGTTCGAGAATCGTTGTATTTTTTTGATCTGAAAAAACTCTTGTCCGAAAAAAACTCTTGTCCTAAAAAACTAAACCGAAAAAAAGTTGCAAAAAATCCGTCCAAACTTCAATTTTTGCGGGAATAATAAAATCAAGAATGGGGCGAATAATTGCAAAGCAGATTGCGAAAATAGCATTTTTGAGTGTTTATTGGAGCAAAAAGGAAATTAGCCAACGGTCAAGTTGTTGGAATTTGTGTGGAAACCTTGGTTGTGCTTAAGTTGGTCACACAGGTCACAATAGAAAAAGGCGTTCGTCAAGAATAATTGCTTCAGACAGGAAATTACCCAATTTCCAACATTTCCTACAGTGCAAGGCCGTAAAGGTTAATTACTCACGCGCGTGCTGACGGAAATGTACTCCAACATCAGCAAAATTGAATTTATTTTTTTCATTTCTTCTTAAAATTTTTAACCCTATTTCAAATAATTGGCAAGGGAATTGCGTCATTCGTTGCATTAAACTTCAATTGGGATTTAAAAATTCATTTAAACTTCCAATTATGGATTTATATTAGGATGGAAAACATTTGTAGAAACGCACATTTTAGCAAAATATTAGTTTTTTAATCACAATTTATTGTTTCAAAAAAAAAGTTTGTAAAACCATAATTACTAAAACTAAAGTTGGTGATGTCGGTGCTACTGATTGTAAATATTTTTTATTTCTGCGCTACATTCATTAATTTTCAATATATTGATATTATATTTTTTTCGACAACGTTTTATACCAAACAACTGATGCAAAATAATAAATACAATATTTGAGGTTATGAATTTTGGGGAAATGGAAAATTGTTTTGCAAAAAAAAAAGCAGCATATACTCGTCGCCCAGCGAGCTTTCCTAGCCGGCAGCGGGAAACAAGCGGATTTTTGTCTGCGTCTCCGCGACTTGCAAACTATTTCGCGCGTTAGATGTGCAGGTCATCGAAACTTTAGGAAAGGTCCGTGGGCGAGGAGTAAATATTTTTCAAACACAACGTTTTTCGGAGTTAAAACTGAACCGTAATAAATAACTTTTTTTAATTTGCGGGAAACACGATTTGGAGACAATAGCAATTTTTTAAGCAAGTGTTGGGTAACATTGGCTGATAAAAACTAAACTTTCCCACTCACTACTGAAACTCTTGTTTCAAGTTTATTCAGTTTAAAATTAGGAACAAAAAAAAAATCCAACCAATTTCCGTTTTCTGGCAGTAAAGAAAACTGTCAAAAAACAGAGTAATGTCAGGCACAATGCAAAACAATTTTAATGGGAAAATTGTAAATTGAGTAAAACATCGGGATTATCTACAAAGTTTTCAAAAAACATTAAAAAGACAGCAGTGCAGTCTTTCATTTTTTTGACGAAAAAAATTGCGAAAGTTTTTTTTTAATTTCAATGATGCTTGAAATGCTATACAAAAAATTAAATAACTACTTCCAACTTTCAGTTTATTTGCAGAATACAGCGTTGGTCAACTAACATCGGAGGTCGGTAATTATACTTAAACATCAATGAAACATGCAGTTTAATTTCAATTTGAAACAACGCTAAAAAAACTTTTGTTTAAGCTGCTCAAAGGTAAATCGCAATTTGGGTCAAGAAACAATCTGTCTCAAGAAACTTTGCGTTTCAAAGTTTGGCAATAAAGTCGCAAAAATGACACGCGCACGTTAAATATAATCTCCAGACAGGATATTGAGTAATTTCCACCCTTTCCACCAGTGCAAGTCCGTATAGGTTAATTACTCAACAGTGTGCCTACGCAATGTACTTAATAATCAGCAAAAACGGAGTGAAATGCATTAAAAAATATTTTATTAGAAAAGTTGGTTTTTCCATTTTGAAAAAATTGTCATACTCGGCAGTTTGCCTAACCATTAACATCCAACTTTAGTGAAAAAATTGAAAATTCAGTAAAACGCCGAGTTCCTCTTCATTTTTTTAGAAAAATTAAGCAGCGCAGTGATTCAAATGTTTGCAAAACAAAATAGTGAAATTTTTGTACTTTGTGGTTTTTTTTACTGTTCCGCTGTTTCAAACAATTTTTAGCTCCGATTTACTTTGTGCGCGGCAATAGACTATCGTTGTGCTCAAAAGTTTCTCATTTTCATGAAAAGTAATAAAAATTTATTTAAAAAAACAGTTTGTTTTCCAATTTTTAAATAATTACCATACTCTGCTACCCCTACGATGACTATCATCGAATGTGATTGGCTGAATTTATAAATTCAGTATAACATCAAGTTTAATTAAAAACAAACCGAGTTTTTTTTAACTGCAACGTCGCAAATGACGACTATAATTTTTTTTTCAAAATTATAAAACGTGAAGTTTAAAATATAACAAGTTAAATTTAACTGTTCACAAAAAATGGGAAAAATGTGTTTAAAAATGGTTTTGTTGCGAACTCCTTTTTCCTTAAGCGCATGTTTAAAGTTGAATAAGTTTTGTTAATTACAAATTGGGGAAAACAAAATAAAAATGAGAAAAAAGTGGGTTGATATACTTCAAACTACAAATTTAGAACTTGACAAAATGGCATGAAGCCAGGAGGGACGGGGTCATATATACGAAAAATGGCAAAACATTGTAACCTACAAGTGCAGTTATTTTTATACAGTTACAAAAAATATTAACAGAGGCGTATTTTTGAAGAAAGAAAATTATCTAAAATGTAGCAAAAAACTATAAGCAGCTACAGTTTATGAATTTGAGTTTGTCCGAAAAATATTAATGAAAACTTTATAAGATAAGGACAGAGATAGGGTGGTTTATCAAGATCGCTTAAAATGCGCCGATCTTTTGTTGGAAATGAACTATATAGAAAATTGGTCACACTCACAACGTTTGAAACACGCTAAAAGTTTTTATAAGACCCAAATAAAACTTTGGAATCAACCACTAAGATTTTTTTTTTCGAAACTTTAAATCCTTTAGGCATTCATGCAAAAAGTAAATTTGTTTAAAAACTACAACAACAACAAAAAACGTAAAGAGATAATGATCGAAAATGTTTGAAAAATAATATAAAAAAAACTATGTAACTTACAACTACGGTTATTGGGCTTTTTTCGCGAACTCCTTTTTGACAGCACGCCTATAGGTTTTTGGCGAAAACCGGTGCCGTTTTTAGGAACACACTATAGTTGAAATAATGTTTTCTATTATCCACTCTCTAATTTCTAAGTAACAAAAACATTCGAGTTACAGACCAGTTTCAACGCACTGAATTCAGCCACACAAAATGTGAAAGTCGCTTTCCTGAAACGCACGTTTAAAGTACAGTCTGTAGTTTTAGACTGTTTTTAGTTTCGATTAAGATATTGAAAAAATTTTGATCCAATAACGTTTGAAATTTGTTCAAAGTTTTTTAAAACCAAAATAAAACATTGCCGTAAACCAATTAGCTTGTTTTACTTGATGAGCATTTTTTTATCGAAGTTTATAACTTGAAATTTTACGATTATGGAAAAATGAGTGGGTCGAAAAACTTCAAACTACCACAAAAATACTATAACGTGAAGGAGAAAGTGAACGGAAATGAATGAAAGAAAATTGACAAAACTCTGTAACTTTGAAATACGTTTATCATAAATCAGTTCCATGAAAAATAGTTGTCAGTGGTGCATTTTATAAAAAAAATTAAATAATACAAACTTTCGAAAAGAATTGTAATGCTTGAAACTAAAATATTTAATATTACACGAAGGATTCAAACTAGCGAGTGAAAGCAAAAATAGCTTTTATTTAGCGTTAAAGTTAATTGATTACAGTCTGCACAATGATATTTACCATTTATTAGATGCGTTAGTAATTACATTTCTTAAGGTGAACATGCTTTTTTCACCCAAATGTACTTTTGTTTTGAATTATAGTTATTGGTATCACGGAAGGAACATTTTTTAATCTATGTTTTGTGAATATGTAAGTTAAAAGTTAAGTAGGTTTTTTTTTTAATTTCTTTTGTGATTTTTCAACCACTAATGTATCGATTGAGAAATTGACAGTATGACATTCCAATAACGTTTGAAAATCGTTATCTGTTTTATAAGACCAAATGAAACTTTATGCCAAGCCAGTTTTTGGTGAAACTTTTATTTACTGAAGTTCAAAATTTTGACACACTAGAAATTGGGGGAAGGGGGGGGGGAAGAAAAATGGGAAAAAACGTGGCAAAACATTGTAACCTACAAGTACGGTTAATTTTTTCAGTTACAAAAAAATATTAACATAGGTGTATTTTTAAGGAAATAAAATTACATAAAATGTAGAAAAGACCAATAAGCAGCTAAAGTTTATGAATTTGAGTTTGTCCGATAAATATTAATGAAAACTTTAAAAAAAAACAGTATATAAACTTAATTTCATTGTTAGAAATGTTTGGAAAAACAGACTAATCATTGATAAAGAGAGTGAACGAGTGGTTTTTCAAGATCGCTTAAAATGCGCCGATCTTTTGTTGGAAATCAGCTATATAGAAATTTTGTCACACTCACAACGTTTGAAAATCACCAAACTTTCTTATAAGACCCAAATAAAACATTGAAATGAACCACTAATGTTTTTTTAAAACGGTCTTTCCATTTAGGGAAATTGATGATTTTAAACCCTCTCGGCATTCATGCAAAAAGTGAATTTCTTAAAAACCCACAACATAAAGAAACGTGAAGCCATAGTAATCGAAAATGTTTGAAAAATAAAGTTACGAAACATTGTAACTTAAAAATACGATTATCCTAATTTGGCAGTTGGGCTTTCTTGCAAATTGGTTTTTGATAGATAACTCGCCTATTTGAAAAATTGGTTTGTATTTACTTTCTATTTTTAGAGACGCCAAATTAGTATTCGAGTTATAAAACGATTTCCATTTTTAAGGCATTCAGCATAACCACGGAAAAAGGTTTAACCCTAAACGTCACTATCCTGAAACGCACGTATAAAGTATAGTTTGTAGTGTTAAATTGGTTTTTTTAGCCACAGGTGTTTCGATTTTGATATGGAAAAATTATATACCTGATAACGTTAAAAATTTGTTCAAAGTTTTTTAAGATCAAAATAAAACATTGTAATAAACAAATTAGAGTTTTTCAATTGGTGAGCACTTTATTCATGAAAGTTTCTGACTTGAAACCCTACGATTAACGAAAAAAGTGAGTTAGTTGAAACACTCACAAACTACAACAAACATAAAAGTGTAGCTCAGATTGCAGCGGAATGTATGAAATAATATTGACAAAACGTTGTAACTTAAAAATACGTTTATCATAAATCAGTTCCTTAAAAAATAGTTGTCAGTGGTGTATTTTAGAAAGAAATTAAATAATATAAACTATGGAAAAGAACTGAAATGTTTGAGACTAAAAAATTTCATAATTCACGAAGGATTCAATCAAGCGAAAATAGCTTTTATTTAGCGTTAACGTTAGTTGACTACAGTCTGCAGAATGATATTAACATTTTATTACATGTATTGGTAATTACATTTTTGAACATGCTGTTTTCACCCAAATGTACTTTTGTTTTGAATTATAGTTATCGGTATCCCGGAAGGAATGTTTTTGTGTCTTCCATGTGTTGCAATTATGTCTAAGTATAACGTTTCACATGTAATACTTAGTTCCTGGTAAAGGAATACAAAAATAACAAAATTTAAAATGTCTTGGGATAGTGAGCATGCGAACGCATTAAATTTACATTATGCTTCTATGAAAAGTTGGCAACTTTTGAGGAATTAAGATATTCTTATTCCTTTAGTGACTATTTGTAAGGGTCTTAGTAATTATATTTCTCACGGTGGACATGCTGTTTTGAACCAAATGTGCTTTTGTTTTGAGTTATAGTTTTCGGTATCCCGGAAGGAAATTTTTTTAATCGATGTGTTGTAAATATGTATAAGTATATTTTTTCGATGTAAAATCTAGTTCCTGGTGGAAAAATTAAAAAAAATGCTAGCTCTTGTAGGATAGTAAAATTTTGTAACATAAATGTGCTTTAAAGGGCTCGTCAGGGGCCTTTTCCTATTCCCATGCTAATGAAGACTTGGCAAGCATTTTGCGCACGGCCGTTGGCTGGAACGGTGTTGGGGAAAATGATTTCAATTGAAATGACTTGATTAGCATACAATTCATTTCCAATCCGAAAAGGCCCCTGATGGCGCCTTTAATTTGAAAAAAATAAATAAAAAATATCGAGGGAGCTTTATGAATAATCAACTGTATTTCCTGAAATTATGTGTCCTTTATGTCACTTGACTGTAAATTCTCACGTTTAGATTAATTTTGTTAAGTACAAAAAAAGTTGTTGAACAGAATGTGATCCGGTGGTTTATGACAAAGTGAGAAACTAAAGAGGCATAAAGTTTTTGAAATAAAAACAATTTTTGATCCTAAACTTTTCGAGAATTAAAAGCATGTGATTTGCACAATTTTATGTGTCAGGCCGAACAGATACAATTCCGGGAAAAATGTATTTTGCAAAATATTGGAATTTTTCATGATTTGAAGGGACTAATTTGGGGGTTTTATTGTTTTTCGACGTTTCAGAACTGTTAGAGAAAGAAAAATTTAGAAATTAGGTAATAAAGGAGTTTGCAGAGCCTACGTTCCCATACATTGAATATTTAAATATAAATTAAAATTATGAAACAATATATGGAATTAGCCATAATTGGGGAACGGATCAATCGAAAACTATAGTGGGGCGCGAATAACTCGGTAAATTGTAACATTGAACCAAGATATTTTCAGCCTTGTTTTAATTTCACGCATATCTTTTTTTTCTAAGATTAAAAAAACGCAGTTCTACCATGTTCTAGTTTTGCACGATTTTTTAAACAGAAAAAAACCTGTAAAAAATTCTAAACACTAAACTTTGCTTTTTCTTATCTTGAAGCATTAGGCCACGAATTCGAATGTAAATTTTGCAAATTTTGCAAGACGTTGAAATGAAATAGAATGAAACAAACAGAAGCATCAAAGTTTTTATTTTAAAAAGTGATATACTCTATTTCCAACGAAAGAGCAAGGATTTTCCCATATTTTAAAGGACTAGGTACCTTTGGTCCTGCAACGATCTTAGTTAACTGTCTGCGCACTCCTCTTTCACAGTGCTCTTTCTTTAAAAACATCTCTGTTCACTTCAATGTTTCAAATCGTTGTTGGTTAAATATGATAATTTCTCAAGATTGCCCAAAAGTCCAAGACCTTCCCTTGGAAACAGACTATAACCATGAAACAAAAGGGAAAACTTCGAATGTTTGACACATTAGAGCTTTGAATCGAATGAATAAGTTATACATTTATGTAAAGACAAATCAAACAGAAAAGAAAGAGCAAATTTCGCTCATAGATTAATGTGAAAATAAGAATTTTGCTTCAGCCCTGTTTGAATTTTATGCGCCAACTTTTTCCATTTGAACAGCACAAATGTACAAAGAAGTTACTTTAGTTCGTGCCAAAACTACTGCGGAACAATGTGCCCATGTTTTGATGTTGTTCCTAGAGTGAACCGTGCCATATATGATACTCAGGCCGTGTACGCAGCCAAATCTGCCGAAGTAGATTTGGCGAAGAGTATATGTTGTCAAGATCATTGTAATTCCGCGTGTTAGCGTTCTAGCTTGGAAGTAGTCAAGGAAAACAACCATTTGAAAAATTTGAGCAAGTTTCAGATTTAAGAATACACACGAAAGAAGAAAGTTGAAGGAGGGTCACGCTTGAGCAAACTCCCTTTAAAGGTTGTTTTCAGAATACGAAATGTCTTGCATAGATGCATTGAGCATGTAAAGATCGAGCAAACCATAAAATGTATGGTGTAACGACAATTTTTTTCACAGTAGTATAAACTGGAAAGGAAAACTGTATCAAGATACAACAAAACATGAATCGGTTCGATTTTATAATGTAAAGCGTTGGTTAAAAATGAAACAAATTTAAATTCAAAATGTGTCACATTTTTTGCGGAATCTTTCTAACTTGAGTTAATCAAAAGAGGGGTAGGCGTGAGCAAGAACCAATTTTACTTCTTGGCCGATTCGCAAATGTAACCCTGACGCAGTATTGCGTAAGTATCCTAAAACACAAGATTTTCGTACGCAAATTTGCGTCTGGTGTCTTTTGCACAGAGCTAAGAGCGAAATTGGGCGAAGTAGCATTGGCGACTAAATTAAAACTTATTTTGAGAAAAGACAGAGCCATCTTTTTTTACAAGAAGAGTTAAAATGATTGACACAAACTGGAAAGGTAAAGTGAAATTTGCCATCTTTGAGTTTACAGTGAGAAATATATACCATATTGTTTGGTAATTTTTCCAGAAATAGGGAATAGATTTTTCATTTTGTTCGATTCAGTTAACAGTTTTAAAAAAATTGTAAAATTACATGTTTACAATTTTCAGCGTATCAAGATTTGAATATGAATTTGAAACTTCATCGTTGAATATTGCCCATGTTTATTAAACCGAGCTGTTGAAGTAATGCGATTTGTTTTGAATGACATGTATTTTTGAAAAAAAAAACTAAATGCCGACGAATATGTTTCAAAATTCATTCTTATAAAAATACTTTTAAAAAAAAGCGAAAAAATATTAATCTGCAAATATGAAGAAAATCGCGGTTTTGAGCGCAAGAATAAAAAACAGAAATTTTTACACAAAATATACCGACTGCGAAACATCTATCTATTTATTTCAAAGCTGTTTATAATTTTGTCAGTTCACAAAAAAAGAGTCCTTTTGTTTTTTTCCGCAGCGAAACAAATTTGAAGACAAGCCGTAAACTTTATAATGGAAGTTAGAAAAGTAACGCATCTCCGAAGTGGTTTTCAGAAGATTAAAAATTTTCTATAATATATGGAAACATTGGCATGATTGTTTAACAGATTTAAAAAAAAAAACTACTAACTTAATATTGAAAACGAAATGAGAAATTATGTTCTTTCTGTAAAATTTATTTTTATTCTAGGTAAAAAAAAGTCAAAATTGAGCTTTTCATAAAAGCCAATTAAAAAGTTCTGTTCCATGCAAAAACCTTGAAAAATTGCGACAAATCGAGAAACGATTTCTTTACGTTTTGCCATTTCATTTTAGTTTGACCATTTCATATCCAATGCCACAATAGATTTCTTTTTAATCTGGGGTTCAGCAAAAAAAAATTATGGTGTTAAAATAAATTAAATAAATACGCGACTGAAACGTTCGTAGGGAAAAAACATTTACGTACTGGTGGTGTTTCAGATAGAGCAAAAAACTTTTTTTGTTGTTGAAAGTATGATGCGATTAGAATTCCACGAGAAACTTTTTAAAAAGGGATTAAAACTTTTTAAAAGGATAAAACATTTACTTGATGTTTTAGGGATGGTTTCGTTTTTGAAACTTTGTAAAATTAAAAAAAATTTTTATCTACCAATGAAAAAGCGATGTTATGTTATATAACAAAGAAGAAACATATAGATAAAAAGTAGAAAAAAATGTTTGCGTGATAATGAGCGAAACAGTTGGAAATTTTACATAACTAAAATCTTTTTTTACCTATGAACTGCAAAAAAAAGTGCAAAAAAACAGTAAACAAAGTACGTTAACTGGTCATTTTTCTGTGTAAAACCCCGATAAAAAAAGATTTTCAGATTATCCCCTACAAGTGGAAAAATCAGCTCCAGTCTGTAAAAGTCATTTAGAAACTGATGACGTTTCAAGTAACCTGGAGTAATAAGTACAACTACAACGCTAGTCCAACCCAATAAATCACTTTTCCACAACGTACTATAAGGTTGAAAAAAAATTTTTGGTATCAAAATGGTTTTTTTTGGTTCATGGAAGAACTTCTTTCTCTAAATATTGTAAACTTTTTTTATCATTTTTCAATGTTAATCAGAATGATTTTTTATACCATTTAAGCAAAAAATTACTTTAAGAAACCTTTGAGTACTTCTTTGAAAAAACGCCGGTCAACCTTCGACAATAGGTCATTTATATTGCAAAAACGTTTTCAAAATAACAAAAACATTCGTTTGATTTTTTTATGGATATTTATTTCAACGAAAAAAGCAAAGCCTTAATAGTTAACCACAAAATAAAAATAAATAGAAAGTAATTGAATAATTTTGTGTATTCCAATAAAAATCACAAATTCCGGAAACTTAGCTAAAAATGTTCAGTTTAAATAAGAAAAACAAACTCTTCTTAGAAATAAGTGCTTTATTTCTTTTAGAAATTATTCGCAACCATCTTTTAAAAACTCCTAACTTTTGAAGTTTTACAAAAATAATGTAAAAATCAGGTTCACCAGAATTTCCCAAAAGGCACAGAAAAAACAATTCCCAAGTAGGTTAACAAAATAACTGCTAGAATTGAGGCTTGGCGTTAAAAACAGAACAAAAAAATGTTTTTTTAAAGCTCTTTCAAAGGGACTGAAATTGTTTTTCAACCTAAAAACGACAAAATCGGTAAACAGAGTATATCTATATATCTTGGTATTGGTCTTGGTATAGAAAAAATGGTTGTTCTGGGGTTTACGCCTACAAGTGGAAAAAATCAGCTCCAGTCTGTAAAAGTCATTTAGAAACTGATGACGTTTCAGGTAGCCTGGAGTAATAAGAACAACTAAAACGGTAGTCCAACCCAATAAATCACGTTTCCACAACCGTTTATGGGCTAATAAGTTCTCGTTGTCGGAAATTAACTCATAAGGGTAATAGTCTTTGTGCCCCGCACGTGCCTGAGTTCATTTTTACGCAAAAGATTGGATAAAGAGCGATTTTTACAAGATTGTTTCCAGGAATTTGGGACTAAACTTAGAATTGCAATTAAAAAAGATCGTTGGGTAAAAGATCGCAAGAAAATCTTGAAGATAACGTTTCTAAAAAAAAGGAAATGAAGAAATGTTACTGAAAAATTCGCAATTATGTAAAAAAAAACTCTTGTTTATTCTTTTTGTTCTTTTTGAAGAAACATACGGAGAAAAATAAAATTCTTCCAGAAAACCTTCAAAAATAACTTTTTATCTACTCATTAGAAAATTTAAAAAAAAATAGTTTGAAGCCAAAAAAAACAAATTCTATAAAAAAAAATGTTTTAGAGTTTCACTAATCTTTTTACTCTTTATCCTACGATAATATCGTTGAGTCGTTTTTTCGAAAACGAAATCGTTAACAAAAAAAGAACAATAATTTAAAGTTTTTTTAATCGCTAATGTGCATTATTCAAAACTGCACAATTTAAACTTTTTTGCTGTCGTATGAACAAAAAACGGCTGCAATTTTTTTTCCAAAAATTTTAATTGTAAGAAAATTCAGGAATTTCGTTTGCACAACAAAAATACTTTATTTAGGTTGTGAAAAAACATGGTGCTTGCAGTTTTTCAAGGGTTAAGTTTTTTGTATTAAAATCAATTGCAAAATAAAATGAGCACAGAAACAGAAACTTTTAAGTGAAAATAAGAAAATTGCAAAAACCCAAGCCGCAGTAGTGTTTTTAAAAATACAACTGTTACGACAACTTTTAGAAACATTGTAACAATTTCGTTCCGTATCAAAAAATATCCCAACATACATCGTATTATTTATCTAGTCTTTTGAGATATAAAATATTATTAAAGCCAAAAATACAATTTCTATATGAATTGAATGTTTTAGAAATTCACAAAAAGTTTTTTCTCCGAATGTCAATTGATCTTTTGTTTCAGCAAACGAAATCATAACGAATCATAACGAAAAAAAATGATTAATAGTTTGTTTTTCTTCATAACCGCTAATGTGCATTATTCAAAAATGCACAATTACAAATTTTTGTTCCCGATAGAGCAGAAAAAACCGCGACTTTATAAAAAAAAACGGATCTGTAAACCTTTAAGAAAATTCTAAAATAGAAATTCGCAAAATTCCAAACTGCAATGTTTTGGTTAAGATACAATTCTTACTACAACTGCCAGAAACATTGTAACAATTTCGTTCCGATTTAAAAATATCCTTTGTATAGTCTGTTTCCATGGGATGGTCTTTGACTTTCGAGCAATCTTGAAAAATGGCACGTATTTATCCAAAAACGATTTAAAACATTGAAGTGAACAGAGATTTAATAGGCGAATGAGCATTGCAAAAGAGGAGTGCGCAGACATTTAACTAAGATCGTTGCGGGACCAAAGGTACCTAGTCCTTTAAAAACTGGGAAAATCCTTGCCCATTCGTTGAAAATGGAGTATACTATTTTTGAAATTAAAAAATTGTTTAAAGCAAAAAAAACACAAAAAAAACTTCTAAATATAAAAAATGTTTTAGGAATTCACTAAAAGTTGTCCCCAACGTTAATATCAATGAAAAAAAAACGAAAAAATGAACAGTAATTTGTTTTTCTTCTTAATCGCTTTCTAACATTAAAAATTTTTGTTGTCGATAGAACAGAAAAAAAGGCGACAAAATTTTAAAAAAAATGTTTTATAAATATTTGGGAAATTCGGTTGCACATTCAAATCATTTTGATATTTTTTAGTCGCCTAATGTTTTTCATGCGCAAATTTATTTTATTCGTTTTAAAAGCAAAACTAGCAATGAAAACAGATCTGTAAACTTTTAAGTTAAAAAAAAGAAAATCACGAGCACAACGGTATGTTAAAGATACAATTCTTTCTACAACTGCTAGAAACATTGCAACAATTTCATCCCTGTTCAAAACTATGTTGAGCAGGCAGAATAAATTTGTTGCTGTTGAAAGAATGAAATGAAATACGAGCCCTAAAAATCGATTTTATCTTACAATTCAAAAAGTCTTTTCAAATTGTAATTCACAAACGAATCACAATCTAACACCGTCTTTTACGATTTCTCGGAAAAAAGTAATTTTAAGTTTCCCATTTGATTCAGATGTCAAACAATGAAACGCAACATTGGCGCGGAGGAAATGTGATAAATGGGTTTCGCGAACTTATTTATGAATCGGAAAATATATTATGAATGAAAGTTCGGGGACAAAAAAACATTTTTGCTAGCACGCGTTGACTCAAAATTGTTCAACGTCACATCAACTTATGAAAGTGTAATTGCTCTAATCACTTTGACTCATTTAATGATTTTAATGCTATTGCCAAAACAATTTCGAAAAACTCGTTTTTCATCTGACGCATTTTTGCGTCAGATGAAAAACGACTAACAGAAAAAGTTTACAAAGAGTAGAACGAAACAATACAAAAACGGAGAAATTTGAAATCAAATAGAAGTGCGAAAACCAACAGTAACTAGTTTGTTTTCACTCATTTTAGTTTTAAAATGAAGCTGATACATTTTTTTGAATTACCAATTTTCTTTAATGCGGTATGAGTATAGTCTGTTTCCAATAAAGGGTCCACCGACCTTGATTTCCACTCGTATTTTACCACAGAGGATTTGAAACATTCAGTGTATAGAAATTAAACAAGCGAAAGAGCACTAGAAAAGAGGAGTGCGCAGACAATTAAACGATTCGCGGTGGGATACAATGACCGCAGTCCTTTAAGAATTGACCAAATCGTGTTCCGTTTTTCGGAAACAAACCATAAAGGCATTTTGCTTTACATATTTAATAAATATAATTATTACACAATTGTTTGTATGAAAAACTCCGGCCACCAGACTAACTCTTAGAACCGACAGTTTAAGTGATTATTACACAGTTTGATGATACAAAACAAATCTCGTAGCGTTTTAATAAATATTGAAAACCGTAGTTTAAAAATTAAATACATCAAAGTTTAATTTTTTTTAAGTAAGTTTTATTTTCTCTAATAATTGCAGAACGAAAAGGGAACACGATGTTTTTTTTTTTTACATTTTTGTAGTTATAAGTACTCCTTTGAAGCCATCAAATTTTTTAAGTGTATTTAAAAGTATAAATAAAAGTTTTTTTTTTGGAATGCTCTTTCATTTTCTTTCTGATTTTTCTATCTATCTGTCAATCTGTTTTAATTTCGTCAGTCAGAGGTTTCATGTAACTGGTGTAAAAAATATCACTTTCGATTGTCAGTATGTAGTAGATACATAGTCTTTTATAGTTATGTTCTGTTATTGTTATAGTTATTTTATAGAGAATTTGCAATTTTTAAACCTGGTTGTAATGAAAAAAGTTAAAGGCAGTGTGTCATGAAAAATGAACACATGTACGGGTGGACCTGTACACAGCGTACCGTGAAACGAGAGAGCCATTTTCATCATAAGAAATGAAGAGAGCGGCATGCTAATTACGGTTCAAAAATTTCGCGGGAAAACTTTGACGAGTCAAACATTAGCAATGAAAATAGGTTTTCATCAAAGTATATACATTTTTCAAATCGTCATCGAATGGGCTAATTTTGACAAAGTATAAGTTTCGAATCTGAGTTGGTCGAATTTTTGTGACACACTACCTTTAAACAAGTAAATTTACGTGTAAAACTTGTTTTCTTTTTAAAACAATTGCTTCCATCTTTGTAGATATAAAATTTTCTTCAATAATAAAAGAATTATTGGCGAAAACTCCAATATTTGTCTTTTTTAAGCATGGGTTCAATCGATATCGTGACTTGAAGGAACCATCTGAGCAACATTCCAATATTTTTTTTCATAAAGTGTTTTTTAATTGTTCCATTTTCTGATAAAATGACAATCTTCGATTTACGTTGATTATAACCAAGAGAGCCTCATTGTTTACAAAAAAGGTGAATGCCAAGCCTTTAATTTTTTCGTAAATGAAATTTGATTTTCAAAATGAAAACTCTTTTTTTACAAACTTTCTGTATTAAACATACTTTTAGTTTACTTTGCATCTTTCCTGAAACGCCCAGTTCTTCATTTGACAAGACTTAAGTTTTCTAAACTGTTTTGAAGATAGTTTTGAAAGACGAAATTTATAATTTGTAAAACAAATGTTAAATTTTTTGAAAAGAAAAAAAACATTTTTATTATTGATGTAATGATAATGATGCTTTTCAAATAGATTTTTAAAGATTCGTGCAAGAATCTTCTTCATTCAGAATTTGAACAGTTAGTCCATTTTCAGCTTCTCCAGACAATAACCTGAAAAAAATTCATGTCTTAAGATTTTGCAGCAAAATTACCTGTTTTCAGAATTTTGCGAAGTTTTCTCCAAATTAGTCGAAACTCCAATTTCCAAGATGAGGGTATTATTTCCAGAATTTTCTGAAGTTTTCGCGGTTCCAGGTTCAGAAATTTCAGAAATTGTGATGTTGTTAAATCCAATGTTTCCAGAAGCTTGGGTAAAACTTTTGCGTAAAACCGCATCCTGTATCTTGAATTCGAGAGGACATAAATTATTCATAAGAATGCGGAAAGGATTCAGCTGAGATGAACTTCTTCAGCTGCTTTAATGAAATTTGATTGTCATTATACAACAGTTGAAAATTGATCGTCGTTAGTCGGTCCGTCGTCTATAATTCATAAATATTTCCTTTAAAAGTTTCTGATAAAAAATGCACAAAAATCCAATTGGAAAGCAAAAAGAGATACAAGAAAATTTATACATGAGATTTGCTTTCTAAAAAAAAGATTCTTTCGACTTAATATTAAATATTTCGAAATTTCGCAATTTTTGGCGAAAAACTCAATACGAACCATCTGAGCAATTTTCCATTTTTGTTTTTCAAAATAGTTTATTTTTATTATTCGATTTTCCTAAAAATTAAATTAACTGCTTGTCCTTTGATAATTAAACAAAAACAGGGTCAATTGGTAAGAAAAAACATTTTATTTTGTAAAACAGCAATAAATGTTTTGAAACTATACTCTATTTCCAACAAAAATTTTCAAAAATTTTAAAGGACTATAGTCTATTTCCTATCTTGAGACGACGGCTTTTGAATAACCCTCGATTTCCTTGGTATTTAACCATTGACGATTTGAAACATCGAAGTGAATATCAACAAAATATGCGAAATAGCACTGTAACAGAGGAGTGCGCAGACAATTAGACGATCGCGGCGGGACCCATTGTACCTAGTCCTTTAAAAAACTCCGCTTTTCCTTATCTCAGTTTTGGAAATGCCCTATAGATACCTTTGGTCCTGCAACGATCCGTTTAACTGTCTGCGCACTCCTCTTGTACAGTGCCCCATCGCTCATTTTATTTATGTTCACTTCAATGTTCCAAATCCTTTTTGGTTAAATACGTGTCATTTTTTCAAGATTACCCACAAATCGAGCCCTGTCCATTGGAAACAGACTATAACAAAATCTTTAAATAATATCAATTGTTTGATCATTTTGGTGTCTGAACTTCGCAGTCCTAAAAGAGCTTTAAACGTTTGTGCCAGAATCTTCTTCATTCAGAATTTGAACAGTTAGTCCATTTTCAGCTTCTCCAGACAATCTCCTGAAAAATATTTCTTGTCTTACAATTTTTCAGCAAAATTACCTGTTTTCAGAATTTTCCGAAGTTGTCTCCAAATTAGTCGAAACTCCAATTTCCAAGTTGATAGTATTATTTCCAGAATTTTCCGAAGTTTTCGCGGTTCCAGGTTCAGAAATTTCAGAAATTGTGGTGTTGCTCAATCCAATGTTTCCAGAAGCTTCGGTAAAACTGCATCCTGTATTTTGAATTCGAGAAGCCATAAATTCTTCATAAGAAGGTGGTAATGATTCAGCTGAGATTGAACTTTCTGAGCTGCTTGAACTGCTTGAACTTGATCTTCGTGAGCTTATTTGAGTAGAAGTGCGAGAAACCACTGTTGTGTCACTCGACGGAGCAGGTCTTTGTCTTGTGGTTTCACTGTTTTTCTTTTTGAAACCACATTTTTTGCAAAACCATTTCCAGCACTCATTTAAGCACGAAACTAAACAGTGAAGACAGAGACACAGAAGCAAAAGTATAATAAGGACAGCCAGAAACGAGAAAAACCCAACCAAAATCCAAAATAGGAGGGTTCCGTAAATAAAATCAAGTACATTAAAAAAAAAAGCCATCTCCTGAAAAAAAAAATTTCAACACATTTTTGGAACTTCGGTTGCGTTATGACTATGAATAAAGAAAAGGTGTGAAGAAAAAAGTGTTTTTGTTGCAGATTTATGTTTTGCTTTACAAAATTTTGGCATTAAAGCAAGGTAACTCAAACTTTGTAATTTAAGTCAATAAACGTTAATTAACAATTTATACAGAGAAAACTAGTCCAAACAACAGTTTGTAATCATGTTTGCGAAAGATGAGCTTACGTGTTTTTATACATTTTTTGGTAGAAAAGTTATCATCAATGGAAATTTCTGATTACAATTCAAAAAGTGATTTCATTGAAATATAGCTGAATAAATGGGAGTTCAGCCAAAAACCGCCTTAATGCAGCATTCGTGAGAAACACAGCGAAAATAGCGTGCAAAAAGCGAAGACGCAAAGAAAAAGCGACTTTTTCCACCCGATTTCCGTTTGGCGATGGCTATAAATACCTGTTTTCATTTGGTTTGTTAAAAAGGGTGTAAAAAAACTCAAAAAATTAAAAAAAAACGCAAAACAATAATTTTTGTTGTTCTATGTGTTTTTCGCCAGTCAGAGGTTTCATAATTTTTGTGAAGTAACAAAACATAGTATTTTCGGTTAGTAAAGTTCAGTAGATAAAAAAGAATGGGTAAAGAAAAACCAATGAACCCAAAAGTTGCAACTTTGGGCTTATTTATGTTGGTTTTACTTATTGTTTTTTTAGAATCAAATTTACTTTTTTCCCAACCCGCTTTCACAGATCGCAGTCTTTGCCAATTTTACTTCTTGGCCGATTCGCAAATATAACCAGAAAAAATATTTAGTGGAATAAATAAACGCCAAGTAGCTTTATCTACTAGAAATTGCAAAAGTTATAATGCCAGAACAAATAACACAAGCTAAGATAGAGCAATATAGTGCGTTTCCTAAAAAGAGTAGACGAAAATGGGATTTTCTTAAAGGACTAGGTACATTTGGTCTCGCCGCGATTATCTGCGCACTCCACTTTTACAGTGCTCTTTTGCTTATTTTATTTATAGTCATTTCGATGTTTCAAATCGTCAATGGTTAAATACCGGCCGATTTCAAGTTCGTGCAAAAGCCGCCGACTTTAGATTGGAAATGGCCTATATATGTTCAAACGATTAGATAAAATTGGGCATGATTGAAAATGGGGCTTAGAATAAAAAAAAAGGGAAGGACCAGAAAACCTGAACATATAAATATGCTGTGTTTTTGTTTTTCACTGGTTCAGAAGCCCGAAATTCTTGTTTGCTTGGTGCATTCTTATCAAAAGAAGGTCAGGTCAAGCGTGGGCGAACGTGAGGCGAGAAAGCAATCAAGCAATTGAGATTTTGCAATGAAAAGCAATATTGCAAGAAAAAAACCTTAAAGCAACGTATATAATGCGTTTCCAAAAAAGAGACAAGGAAAACGGGATTTCTTAAAGGACTAGGTACATGTGGTCTCGCCGCGATCGATAAATTGTCTGCGCACTCCTTTTTTACAGTGCTCTTTCGCTTGTTATTTAAACTTTATGTACACTTCAATGTTTCAAATCCTTTTTGGTTAAATACGAGTCATTTTTCAGGATCGCCCAAAAGTCGAAGACCTTTGCGTGGAAACAGACTATAAAAATGAACAATTTTGCTTTATTTTACAGAGTTTTTCAATTTTCTGTTTTACAAAGAAATTCCGACAAAAAAAGAGATGAAAGTCAAATCTGTTATTTATGCTTTTAGCAGAAGTTTTTCCTGGAAACCCTGCTTTCGGACAATTTTTGAGGTTGTCTTTTTGTGTTACGAAAAGTCGCAGTGTACCCAAGAATTTAAGTTTCTGGAAATTGAATTCTCTACTGGGAAACATGCGCATTTATTAAGATATAATTTTAAGATCTTTGACGATTGAGCGTAATCTTACTCTTTTGTTTTAACAAAAATCTGATATTTTACAAAATTCAACAATTTGTTACAGAAATTGCGTTTTGACAATAATGCCAAGTAAAAAAATGCAAAAATCAAAAAATCACGAGCAATTTCATTTCGAGAGAGTGACAAGACACAAAAATTATGGTGTAGAGAAAAAACTTATTCTTCCTCCATTTGCTTCCTCATGAATTCCATATACTCCTAAAAATATATATATAAACTTGTTTTAAAAAACATGAAATTACCTTTTTCTTGAGCTTAGCACGGGACCTCTCTTCAGTTAACTGAAAAGAAAATTGTTAATCAGGTTTTCAGATTCCATTTTTATAAATAGGGTTTTTGCGATTTTTTTTGAAGAAGAAGTCCGTTTTTTTTCTGAAAAAGTTGCTTATAGTCTGTTTCTGAATGTTTCTGATGTGAACAGGAATTAAAAATGCGAAATAGCACAAAAAAATTGGAGTGAGCAGACAATTGAAAAATGTTTGCAAGATCGCTGCGGGACCTAATGTACCATCCTTTGAGGTTTTTGGCCAAAATCGGTGCCGTTTTTTGGAAACACACTATACCTGTTGGTTTGCCTGCTGAAGCTGCTTTTGAAGTTTCTGGATTTCCACTTCAGCACGATTATGAGCCTATAAAAATAATGTTTTTTTTCAGTTTCATCAACCGACCTCTTTTGTTTTCAGCAGTTCCAAGGCCAAAGATTCTTTCGTGTGTTTTTCTGTCTCAATCTGAAAAAAGTTGAAGGTTTTTTATTCAAAATTATAAAAGCACAACTGGTTTCACTTCAAGTTGGTTACCACTTACACTAAAATTGTTTAATGTTGGTTCGAATTTTTTTAAAATCATTTTTAAACATTTTTCTAAAACATCGAAGTCGTTTATGTTAAGAACATGAAACATGCAAAACCTTTAAAAATGTAATTTCTAACATTTGTGATTTGAGGCGAATGTTTTACTAACTTCTTATGCAAAATCCGATTCGGCTGAAACGTTTATTCTGTACACCTAGGACCTATTAATTGCAAAAATCACTTTGGTTTCGAATGTTTTACTTTCACAGCGAAATAATGGAACGACGACCTGACAAGTCATAACTACCTTCAACGTATTCGTTTGAAGATGCGGGTGGGCTTATTTTGTTTGTAATTCTGTGCTAAAAAAGACTTGTTATAACATAAAAACTGTAATTGTGTTTTAACGTGTTAAAAAAACCCAAAAACTGTTTTAAAAGTATGTTTTGTGGTTACCACGGTTTCACCCTTACGAGGCGAGAATCGAGACCCAGCTCAATCGATTTGTCGTAAAATTTTGGTCTAGATAAAGTGTTGAAAGTTCAAAATCTCGGGTGTTATCATATCTAGAAATTAATTTGAACGTCAAAAATTACCCCAAAAAGACCGAATTTTTGGGTTGTGAGCAATTTTTTAATTTTGTGACATAAGTGTTTTATCTAGATCACAAAAATGAATTTTTGTGCAACGGTGAAACACAGTCACAAAACTATAAATTGCTCAAAAACCGAAAATTCGGTCTTTTTGGGGTAATTTTTGACGTTCAAATTAATTTCTAGATATGATAACACCCGAGATTTTGAACTTTCAACACTTTATCTAGACTAAAATCTTACGACAAATCGATTGAGCTGGGTTTCGATTCTCGCCTCCTAAGGGTGACACCGTGGTAGCCTTAAAACATACTCTTAAAACAGTTTTTGGGTTTTTTAACACGTTTAAAACACAATTACAGTTATGATGTTAAAACAAGTCTTTTTCAGCACAGAATTACAAACAAAATAAGCCCACTCGCATCTTAAAAGGACAAAGTTGAAGGCAGTTATGATATGTTAGGTCGTCGTTCCACTATTTCGCTGTGAAAGTAGAACCTTCGAAACCAAACCAAAGTGAAATGGGTCCTGTCGCCAGTTATTGTTTCAGCCGAATCGGAGATGAAATTTTTTATTATGAACCTGAGGTTGGCCCGCCGCTCGAACTTATGAGAAAACGTGTCTTAATCTTCCTTAAAATATCTCAAAATTGTAAATCACATAGTGAAAAAATTAACAAAAGAACATGCGGTAAATTTAGTTTAAAAAAACCATTGTGTGTTGCAAAAAATTATCTAAACTTCATTTTTTTAAAAAAATTTGGTCTGCAGAATCGCAAAACAATATTAGCGGCTAAGAAAACTTCCTATTAGCCTAAAAGAAAACTTTTCGAAAAATGAAAATAATAAAACATCGCAGTCAATTGTAATAAAAACTTGAAAATAGTAAAAATATTTGAACTTGTTTGCTCTAAATGAAAATATTTTTTTGGTTAGTGAAATGTTTTATGGATTTCTTAAGATTAAGTTGGGGGATTGTTTTCATAGAATGATTCAGTGTAGAAGGCAAGGAAAAGTTGACAAATTTTATGCAATTTTTTCTTCTTTTTATAATTTACTTTTTCAAATTGTTCGGTTTCAATTCGAAATAATCACAAAATAAATTTACTTAATTGTATAAATAATCATTACCAAAACAATTTTGACATTATAGTTATCGCCAAACGAGCATTATTAAAAACCGCTTTTTCTCTGCGTCTGCGCTTTTCGCACACTATTTCCGCCTGAGTATCGCACGACTGCTGCATTAAGGCCGTTTTTGGCAGGATGCTCGTTTTGCGAGAGCTATATATTTGAGGGGAAATATCAATTAACGATATAGGTGTTAAAAAAGCATTCTGTTTCGCTTCGATCATTTGGAGTTAAAAATTTTCATATAAATGGAACAAATCTAAAAAAAAACGGTTTTTCTCATTTTATCAAGAAAAAAATCTCTTTTTGCTTGGCAAAAGTTTTATGTCTATTGTCTATTTTAGTAAAAAACGGATGTTAGAATTTTAAAAAGGTAAAAAAGAATATGCGAAATTGCTGATTCTGTTTGGGCTTTCTGAGAGCATTTACCATTTAAAAAACGAATTAAAAGCAAAATTTGGCGAGTGTGGTTTTAGATGAAATTTGCGTTTTGTTTTTTTTTTAAACACACCTGGTTTTCAGCGGCTTTCAGCTGGTCTCGAAGTTTCTTGATAACGAGATCAGGCTGTTCTTCTTCAACTGCAGCCTGAAAAATGATGAATATTAGAAACATTTCTTGTTACGTTTTCTCGAGTTTTTCCCGATCATCACAGTTGGAATGGTTCGTTTTCAAATTTATTGACAATCAAATATTAAAGTTATGTTTTTCAGGGTTCATCTTTCTACTACAAAACTGTTAATTTGGTTAGAAAATATTTACAAATATCAAACCTGCTGCATGATGTTAGGTTCCTCCAGTTGTGACTCATCTAACGGTTCAGGTTTATAAAACAAAATGAAAATTGAAATTACCCTTGAAACATATGTTACAAAAGTTACAAAACCATCAAACAATTTTTTTTCACAAACAACACTGAATGTTTAATTTCCACAGAAAAACATTGGAATGTTCCATGAAGCAAACGAAGTTATAAAATAAAGTAAAAAATAAAAATGCCCAAAATTAGCAAAAATTTTGATTTTGAGTTTTTTCTACATTTTGTGAAACAAGATGTAAGGAAGGTTACATTTTGTGGTTTTCACCTTTTGGGTCATAATTTATTTAAGACAGGAGTAATCATATTTTAAGGTGATCACAATCTTTTTCAGTGTAACATTTGCAATCGATTCCATATTTAACTTCTTAGGTTTTCTCATTTTTTATGGTAGTTACAGTATCGCGGATGCCGTTACTGTACTCGGGCCCAAAAATCGATTATCAATGTTTTTGTCTCGTTTTTAGTGTTAACAGATTCTCAATATAACCTACACAAAATTTGAACTCGATTTAACCACTTTGAAATTTTACGACCAAAATCATTTGAAGTCTTTTCGAGGCTTGTGCAGGACTGGTTTGCAATGAAGTGTTTTTATTATATTTACTAATGAAACATTCTAATGTTTTGCCAAATCGATTTCAGATACACAAAATTTAATTTTAGTTGATCATTCATTTTCTACATGATAAAAACTTACAAATTCCTTCGGCTTGGGTTCCCCAACAGATCGAAGTTCTTGTCCAGAAATGGAACGGGCGCAGTTGCCTCTGGTAGAAGCAAAATCATTCTCTTCTATTTTGATCTTTCTTGTCGTCTATAACCAAAAAAAACCATAAGCCTTTAAAAAAGTGATACCTCTGTGTTATTCAACGTGTCCAAACCGCTATTATGATTCTCCTCTCCAAAACTAGGAGATCTTGCCTAAATTTGTAAAAGTTCATGTGCAACATTTGAAAATAAACCTGCTCGTTGGTCATTAAAATTGGAGGGGTCTGCTCGGCAGAAAAAGAATCCGGAGACAGGATTTCCAATAAATTTGGCTATAGAAAAAACTGTCTATTTAGAAACATACCTTTTTTGGTAAACGATCATTATTGATGACATCGTTTAGGATTCTATTCTGGGGTGGTGAGTGAACCTGTGCCTGTGCATCACCATTTTGTGGCTCTGGCTTAACCCTGGTTACACGAACATCCGAACGTCTTCTTTTTGCAGGTCTGCCACTCGAACGAGCTCTTCGGGTCTGTATCTACAAACTCGTCGTGTATATTCGTTTTGTCAAGAACTTACGGAGCTGCTGGTCCCCTTTCCGGAAGCTCCTGGTGAATTAAAATAGTCCGGGTCTTCTTCTTCTTGGACGAACTACAAATTGACCATTTCGAAAAACACTCACACTCTCACACACTCACACACTCACACACTCACACACTCACACACTCACACACTCACACACTCACACACTCACACACTCACACACTCACACACTCACACACTCACACACTCACACACTCACACACTCACACACTCACACCCGTTTTTCTAACTTGCTTACCTTGCTAGTTCCTTGAATCGGCATCCCGTCGCAAATTTCTTTGAACTAAATATTACAATCACTTGAGTATTTTTGAAATCAAACCTTCATCCGGTGTTTCCTAGACATTTTCTGGTTTACATACTTCATCATTATTGTGGGTACGCCGTAGCCCTAAACCTTTAAATATCCTAGTAATTTTCAAAACCAACCAAATGAGATGTGCTTGTGTAATGGGTCCCCGTCTCGCCTTCCCAAATTACTTCAAAAGTAATAATTTCGCCTTCCAATCGATGACTCAAAATGGATACAAGCTTAAAAATAATATTTTAAAAACTCTTTTTTTGTATTGAAAATTGCGAACCTGATAGTCAGTGTCAGACCCGTTGTCATCGCTGGTGTTCATGCTGAACGAAAAAAAATTATCAGTAACTGAAGTGAAATAATTAATATTGTTTAAATTTTTGAAAGCATGCTAAAATGTTTGAAAAAATGTTTAAAAAAAACATTTTAAAAAAGGAGTGAGACCACACAGTCGGAAAAAGCGATATTGAAATGTCTAGTTGTCTCGCTTTGAATCTAACCGCATAACAATTTTCGCTTTCTTTAGGGATTGCGCGCGAACGCTTAATTTTTAGGTCATAACCGATAACATCGTAGCCTAGCGCTAACATTAAAACGCGACTTCAAAAAGAAGCGGAAAAAAGCGGAAGTTTAGGAAAATGTTAACGTTCAGACAGGGGGTAGCGAACGTATATTAACGTTGCAGACACGTTTCTCATAGGTTGAATCAGCGCCGTTTCTGTTGTCGTTATCAGTACGTAGCTTTGACGCGCATAACATGTCAAAATGTTGTGAATAGACGGGTACTGGACTGTATAGTGCGTTTCCAAAAAAGAGACAAGGAAAAAGGGGTTTTCCTAAAGGGCAGGTACATTTGGTCCCGCCGCGATTGCTTTATGTCTGCACACACCTCTTTTACAGTGCTATTTCGCTTGTTAAATTACTTTTCACTTCAATGTTTCAAACTGGTAGTGGTAGACAACAAGGTCGTTGAAAAGTTTTCGATTCTTGGTTGGAAATGGACTATACTCCATTTCCAACGAATGGGCAAGGATTTTCACAACATTTAAAGGACTAGGTACCTTCGGTCCTTCAACGATATTTTCTAATTGTCTGCGCACTCCGCTTTTATAGTGCTTTTTCGCTTTTTCTTTTTCTGTTCACTTAAATGTTTCAAACCCTTTCTGGTTAAATACGGGCCATTTTTCAAAATTGCCCGAAAGTCAATCACCGTCCCTTGGAAACGACTATATATAGCGAAGAACGGCACCGGTTTTGGCCAAAAACCTTACAGGATGGCACATTAGGTCCTGCCGCGATCTTTTAAATGTCTGCGCAATTCTCTTTTACAGTGCTGTTTCGCGCAATTTATTTTTATTCACTTTAATGTTTCGAATCGTCGGTGGTTAAAAAGGATCAAAACAGCAAGGCCGCTCAAAAGTCACCGACATTTCTTTGGAAACAGACTATATCCAATCGGACGCCGTCTCTGCTATTTTCGAAGTACCCCAATTTTACAAGCTATTTAAGTTAATTGGTTGCAAAGTTATAGTCTGTTTCCAAGGGACGGTGTTTGACTTTCGGGCAATCTTGAAAAATGACACATATTTATTTAAAAGGATTTGAAACATTCAAGGGAACAGAGATTCAATAAGCAAAAAATCACTGTAAAAGCGGAGAGCGCGGACATTTATTTAAGATCGTTGCAGGACCAAAGGTACCTAGTCCTTTAAAATTTGGGAACTTCCTTGCACTTTTGTTGGACATGGAATAGAAACAGCAAAACACAAAAAAATTGTATCTATGTTCGCGAAACCAGTTTTCTTTAATGTTTTTTAAATAGTTTTCTTTAGAAATGAATTTTACATGTTCTGTATTTCGATTGAACATGAAATATTACAATTGCGTGGTTTTTTTTTGTATGTTTGAAAGCGCGGCTTTGAAAAAATTCCAGAAAAAAGCTAAACAACGATGACGAAAATTCTTTGTTCTACTGATTCATTGTTCCACTGTTAATTATTAATCAATTGCTAATGGAAGAAAAGCGTTTCACTCAGGATTTGGCTTTTTTTGTCAATTGACTTATAGTTTGAAAGCAGATTACTGGTATGATTTCGGGGTAGGCAAAGGGGAATTAGAGGTGGCGGTCTTTGGAGGAGCGGCGGCGGAAAAGAGGTAGGCGGCCGACCCGTGGTGTGTGTTTTTTCCCGCCTAAAAGGATGTTTTTGTACTTTCCGTTTTGAACCGACGCCCTAAGACGCTGTCTCTGAGAGAATCGTTGTCTTTCGGAATAGTTAATAGTCTCAGAATTGACTCAGGTTTGGTCAGTAACCTTCCTAAGACATACGCCAAATGCAAATTTCAAACAGTTATCGATTTATTGATCTGGGTTACAGTAGAGTACTGTGATTTTACAAAATTAGTCGAAAAAATGAAAAGTGGGGTTATTCTGAAAAATTTTGACATGAATACCCCAAATATAGAGCCCTATAATTTTGTAAATGCGGCGTAAAACGTCTCTATTATACTCCTCGCCCACGGACATTTCCTAAAATTTCGATGACCTGCACATCTAACGCGCGAAATAGTGTGCAAGCCGCGGAGACGCAGACAAAAAGCCGCTTGTTTCCCGCTGCCGTCTAGGAAAGCTCGCTGGGCGACGAGTATACAGAAAGGTGTGCAAAACTTTCTTGCACATTTCTAAAAATTAAAGTCCAAAAAACTTTATGACTATCATACAAAATTTAAACTATAAAACTGACATTTTCCTTCGATTTGATCAAGGAAAAATTCTTTTTTGGTAGGTCGAAAACATTTTTTGCTCTCAAACGACTGCAAATGTTGCTGAAATGTATCAAACACAAAAATAGGTATTTTTGTTTTGTTTGGAACAAATTTAGAGCAAAAAACTTTTTTTGGCCTACCAAAAGTGAATTTTTTCGAAGGAAATAACAGCTTCAAAGTGAATTTTCGTAATGACGGTCACATAGTTTTTTGGACTTTAATTTTTTCGAAATGTGCAGAAAAGTTTTCCACCTCTTTCAATAATGGAAACTTTTGCGACGTTTCTATGTCAAAGGTCGTTAAATACGAAAAATGACGAAAATCTGCCTTTTTACGCCACTCCCATTATAGGTCACGCCCCTTTAAGGCCACGCCCCTTTTACACACCTTTTAGAAAACAATTTTTTAAAAGAAAAAAACAAAAAATCAACCAATAATTGATCGATAATCACATCATCGATGATGTCATTGTTTGTTGATGACGTCATTACACACACACTCACACACTCACTCACTCACATACACCAAGATTGTTTTATTCAGTTTCGAATATCAAATCGTAAAAATCCTGCATACATTGCATGCTTCTTAAACTGTGCATGTTCCTCCGGAACCTAAATTTTTCGTATTCTCAACTTTTTTCTAACCAGAACTAGAAGAGCATCCTCCTGATGAAAATCCACCACTACCACAATGTCCATAGCTTCCAGAAGCATTGGTATAAGAACAATGACCATTTCGAGAAGCCATGAATTCGTCATATGAAGGAGGACAGCCATCAGTTTTCCGATTCTTTTTCCAAATACATAGCCAAAACAGATAAACAAGTACTGGTATTGTCATGAGTGCTGCAAATACCAAGGCCGTAATGGTTGAGGCATCCCTGAAATTTCAAGTTTAAAAGAGAACATGCCATGTCGAAACTAAACTTGGATTTTTTGTCAGATTAGGCACATGTTTCAGACTTGTTTTCTACGAACATATAGTCTGTTTCCAAGGGTAGGCTTTGACTTTCTGGCAATTTTGAAAAATGACACGTATTAAAGCAAAATGGATTTGAAACATTGGAGTGAACACAGGTATGAAAAGCGAAAGAGCACTTTAAAAGAGGAGTACGCAGACAATTAACTAAGATCGTTGCGGGACCAAAGGTACCTAGTCCTTTAAAATTTTGGAAAATTCTAGCCCATTCGTTGGAAATGGAGTTTAACGACTGCACGAATGTTGGGCCTGAATGCTTGGAAGTTCTGCATTTCGTTAAAATACTCTTCCGAAAATTCTAGTGCCTTTCCGAAAAAATGTCAACGAAAACGGGGTTTTCCTCAAGGACTTGGCCTAGTCCGCAATTTCTAGGCGATGTCGACAATTTACGTGTTGAAGCAACGAGAATTCGAAACATTGAAGTGAACAAATAAAAGCGAAAAGAACACTATTGAAGAAGAGAGCGCAGACAGTTAAACAGATCGCTGCAGGACTTTATGAAAGTACCTTCTCCTTTAAAAATTTGGCCAAACCCTTATCTTATCGTGGGAATATAGCCAAATCTAATGAATTACTCTGTTTTCTTGTAAACTATAAAATTCATTTGAATAATTTTCTTGTTTTTTGTGCAAAATATATTTTCTTTGACGTGCTCCTGCTTGTCGGTTACGAATCTCAAACAGTTAATTAATGTAGATACAGCTCGTTTTGTTGCAAATCTTTGATTGTTTTAGAACAAAAAATTGATTTAGTAATTGTTTTGAAAAAAATTTTTTGGCCAATTGTTTTTTGCAGTTTTTTTCTGCATATTCAGAACATTTTCCCTAAATGTTGATTTAAATCTCATGTTCTTTAAATATTATGAAAACTCATATGGCAGAAAAATTTCCTAACTGAGTTTTGAAATTTTCTCACCGTCTTTCGATTTTTCCACTAAAAGTTTTCTAAGATGAATTTTACATGCTATTTACAATGAACTTGTTTTTCGATTTTTCCACAAAAAACACTATGGGAAACCTGAAGTAATCATTTTTTAACGGTTTGAAGTGTAGCTATAGTCTATTTCCAAACCAAAATCAGCGACTTTTCAGCAAGCTGACGATTCTAAATTGATTTTCGAAAATGATAGAACATGCAATATTTGCACCTTTTTTTGGTATTTGTTTATCATTTTGTCGGTTTTGTAAAGTTAGAATATTCTGTAAAAAAGAGTCACATTCCTATGGGGCATTTCCAAAACTGAGACAAGGAAAAGGGAATTTTCTTAAAGGACTATGTACAATGGGTCCCGCCGCGATCGTCTAATTGTCTGCGCACTCTTCTGTTACAGTGCTATTTCGCATATTTTATTGATATTTACTTCGATGTTTCAAATAGTCAATGGTTATAGTCCATTTCCAACAAAGAATCGACGACTTTTCTAGGACCTTGATGTCAACCCTTATTTAACTTATTTGCCTGTTTGAAACATTTCACTGAAAAGAAATTTAACAAGCGAAAGAACACTGTAAAAGAGGAGTGCGCAGACAATAAAGTATTCGCGGCGGGACCAAATGTACCTGTCCTTTAGAAAAACCCGTTTTCTTTAACTCTTTTTTGGAAACGCACTATAAATACCAAGGAAATTCACGGTCCTTCGAAAGTCGTTGTCTCAAGATTGGAAATAGACTATAACCATTGACGATTCTAAACACTGAAGTGAATAGAAAAATAAGAAGCAAAATAGCACTGCAAAAGGGGAGTGCGCAGACAATTGATTAATCGCTGTGAGACCAAATGCACCTAGTCCTTGAGGAAAATCCATTTTCCTTCTCTTGGAAGCACACTATATTTGATTCACAAACTGGGACCAGCATTGTATCGACCAAAAGACGCAACAAAAAAATCGATTTTTTTTTTTAAACAATTGGCAAAAAAGCGATAAATATTCGCGAAAATCCATAATATTTTCGATTGACGAAAAAACAGCTTTTTGGGGATGGAGCTATAGTTTTGCACATAAATCGTTTTTTGGAAAACAAACCACCAGCTGTTATTAACCGCTTCCAGACGGTATTCGAGCTGAAAATCACACTTTTCGAAGTTTCAAAACACCAAAACTCACTCTACAAGAGCCCGCAAGCACGAAAGGATCTCCACTTCTTGAGAAGCTTTCACAGATCACATTTATCTTCAAACTGTCAGTTAGTTGATTTTACAAAAAAAAAAAAATACCGCTCCCAATTTGTAACTTGCAGGTAAGTTAGTGACACACCTCCATTGTACATTTCCGTTTAGGAGACCTTGATTATGGCAATTTACCACTTCTGGTGTGATTTCGCATCGTGCCGAGCCGCCGATGCACCTCAGTTAAGGTTGGGAAGTGACTCGGCGCGCTGAAAAGATTTTTTGAACTTCAAAATTATTTTATTTTTGGAATATAACTTTTCTCAAACTTTTACTTTTTTATGTTTTTAAATCTCAAATTTTTCAGCATTTTTTAGCCTTAAAAGGCTTTGAAAAACTTGTCTTTGAAATTCGATTTTCCTTTGAAATCAGTTTAAATTAATGAAATTTGTTTGTATAGTTTTCAATTGGTCACTTTTTTGTTGAGGTAGTTTTTGTGAATATTTGTTTCATTTATTAAAATTTATTTGTCGTGCGGGGTTTTTTTTGAGAATTACGGATAACTTTAATTTTGTGAAAATTTTGTAATCGAAGCAGTTGAAGAAAATTTCACAACTTGGTCGTGAAAGTTTTTTCAACTTCTTTCGAATCAAAAATCGTAGTATTTTTTTTTAACTAGTCTTTCGAATCAAAAATCGTAGTATTTTTTTTTAACTAGTCTTTCGAATCAAAAATCGTAGTATTTTTTTTTTAACTAGTCCATTTCCTTTCTGTGAATGTTTCGCCTTTGTTTTGATATTAACGAAGTTGGGAGTTTTTAATCGAAGCAAGCTCAAGGATCCTTTTGTTAATTTTGTTAATACATTTCATTTCAGTTGTTTTAAGAATTTTATTGTCTAATATTATTGGTGATGAATGTTTTAACCAGTTTTCAGATAGTTGTACCGACCGAAAACAAAATGCCAACTTGGGATTACCTTTTTCTTGAAAGTCGACGATTTTTCAACGACCTTAGTTTCTACTCGTAATTAAGCATTGGCAGTTTGAAACATTGAAGTGAAAAGAAATTTAACAAGCGGAAGAGCACTTTAAAAGAGGAGTGCGCAGACAATAAAGCAATCGCGGCGGGACCAAATGTACCTGTCCTTTAGGAAATTCCCTTTTTCCTTGACTCTTTTTTGGAAACGCACTATATTTTGCCTGGATAATCGACGAAAGAGACTTGTGTTTTTAGGGGTTTGGGCGCGTGTTTTTTAGGGGTTTGGGCAATATTTTTTCAAAATGTTTTGTGGCTATAACTTCTTTATGAAATTTCCTTAAATTGCTCTCAAAATCAAAAACACAAATCGTGAAACAGTGCAAACTAGAATAATTCACAAAACAGTTCGTCACTTTTCGATGAATGTTTTATTTTTGTTTTGATTCCAACAATGTTCATACGTTATGATTGTAGCAAGCTGTGATGTTTTTTTTTCAATTTTGTTTATAATTCTCGTCTTATTTTTAACTTTTTTTTTACAATTTTATTATCTCTCGAACTAAAATTATTGGGTGATGAATGTTTTAACCAGTTTTTAGATTGTTGTTACTGGCCGTGAACTAATTAAACTTGGAAAAGTGGTATTTATTACATATTGGATACTCATATTTGAAAACTTATTTTTTCGACAGGAACCTATTTTTTCGACGCTTAGGCGCGTTTTTGGCAGGGGGTGAATTTGTGATCGCGTTTTTTTTAGAATTAAGTTTTTACTGTAGCAAATTTTTTGTCTATTTTCTACTTGGCCTTTTGTTTAACCTAAAAACATTTCTTGAACTTTTGCTAAATTTCTTATTGTCGCGAGGGTTTTTCGAGAATCATTGATAACTACTTTATTTTTGCTAAATATATACTCAATTTCCAACGAATGGGCAAGGATTTTCCCAATTTTTAAAGGACTAGGTACCTTTGGTCCCGCAACGATTTCAGCTAATTGTCTGCGCACTCCGCTTTTACAGTGCTCTTTCGCCTAATATACCCCTATTCACTTCTATGTTTCAAATTTTTTTTGGTTAAATAAGTGTAGTTTTTCACGATTGCCCGAAAATCGAAGACCGTCCTTTGGAAACAGACTATATTTAATTGTAACTGCTTTATGAAATTTCTGCCACTACTATAAAAATCAAAAAATCGTAAATTTTTCACAAAATAGTCAGTTTCCTTTCTTTGAATGTTTCGCTTTTGTTTTGATTCCAACAAAGTTCATGCCACGATTGTCGAAAGCTCTGATGTATGTTTTTTTTAAATTTTTGTTTATAATTCTCATCTCATTTTCAACTGTTTTTACAATTTGATTATCTTATGAATTAAAATTATTGGGTGATGAATTTTTTATCCAGTTTTTAGATTGTTGTTACTGGCCGTGAACTAATTAAACTTGGGAAGGTCGTTTTTGTTGGGAAGGTTGTTTCAAGTGTAATTAATTTTTAGTTTGCATTTTCTGCTTTGCATTGCAAAAAATCGCAAATTAGGGCAAAGCAAAGTTTGTCGCCTTCTGAAGGTTTCGCCTTTCTTTTCATTCCAAACACTTCCATATTTTTCGATTCTAACAAGTTCTTGACTGGATATCTGTTATTAATTTTGTTTATTTTTCTTACCTTGTAGTCCGCTTTTTTGTATTTTTATTGCCTCAGAATCATAATTACTTGTAGTGAATGATTTAACCAGGGTTTAGATTGTAATGTGATTGAGCTTGGAAATTGAGCAAACATGGGCAAATTGAAAATTTTGAACTTTAAACAGTGCTTGATTTGTTTTATTTACAGTTTGGAATTTTAAGAAGTCACTGCCACTGACTGCACGAACTGGTTGGACATTTCTCATTTATTGAAGGGACACATATTTAAAAGAAAAAATGTAGAGTATCATATTTAATAAAGATAGTAAATATGAAAAACACGAAAAACATTGTTTCTTATCGAAAGTAAAATCACTCAAAATTTGATAAAGTTCTAATTGTAGTTTTGCCCTATTTTTTTTTTGGGGGGGGGGGGAATAACTAATAACTGCTTGGTTTTTTTATTGCTTTTAATTATAACTTTCTTACAAGCTTTCATTTTTTGTTTCCAGTTTCGAAAAAAAAAATCGTAAATTAGTACAAAGTAGAACATTTCAAAAATAAGTCTGTTTCTTGTTTTCGCTGAATGTTTCGTTCTTGTTTCATTACCAAAGAGTTTAAAGTTTTCCGATAGTTCCGCTTTTCACACTTTTAATTTTAATTAAAATTTTGTTTCTTTAGCTCAGCTTTTCATTTTAAAGCTTGAATGTTTCTGAACAAAAAAAATTAATTCTGATGAATGTTTTGATCACAAGCCATAAATTTAATTCCTTGTTGGCTTAATCCAAAATTAATTCTGATGAATAATAATATTTTACGCCTTTTTTCTTGTTTAAAATCTTTTTTAAACATTTTCTATGTTTCAAAATCAACGAATGCGGAAATTCCTGACACTGACTTTTCAGTTTAAAAAGCCGACCAAACTAAACTACAAAAAGCAAATATTATCCGCATTCATGTGTTTTGTGTATGATGCGTAGACATCAGTCAAATCAGAAAATAAAGCGTTTTTCATGAAAAACAAATTCATTTTTGCAGCGAAACCTTTTTTCTTTTTTTTTGTCGACTTTTGGTACTTCCAAGCCAAAATGAAACTTGCGACTGACAATATAAAAAGCATGGCTAAAAAAATTTCTTCAGTGATTTGTCCCCTTTAGCCCATTATTTTAATCTAGTACCTCACCGTTTCTGTTAAATGATAATGTTCTAGAATTTTCAAGCTAATAAAATTGCAAACGGGGCAGAATTTCGGGACAAAAGAAAAATGCCCTCGAATCCGGTTGAGATGTGAACACTTAAAACTTTCACTTATGTACTTCAAAACTTTTAAGATGGTTTTTTGATACATCAAAAGTTAGAAAACACGAAAATATTACCTTTTCGCGGGTTTTTTGCCTCACTGAGAACAAATAAAGTTTAATTGCTATCTTCAGTAACAACTTTGAACCCCCATTCGGTTCGAATCCAGATTGAAACTTGCAAATGACAAATGTTTTCACGAGGGCTTCAAGCCAGTTCAATTCACAGATCGATAATCGATTGGTTGACTTATAAAAAAATCCATTTCGTGGCAATTTTTGAAACGATCGGTTCTGCAAATCAGTGTTTCATGAGATCCATGAATTGTTAAAACAAAACATCAATCGTTAAGGTTCCTCGCTCGATTCCTAAATAACTGATTTCGTATGTATTAACAAAACTGCAATAAAAGTTGCTTTAGCTGTAAAAAAAAATCCGAAAATTTGATTTTTAGGAATCCGGAGAGCCCGACATCCTCCTCCTCCGCGCGGTTCCTCGTCCCTGCTGGGAACTGAAGCACGAGTGGGTCCGTTACGACTCCAAAGACGTTCTGGGCAGCGGAGAGTTTGGAAAAGTCTACAGAGAAGAGCTCCTAGTCCCCACTGAGAGCAGAAGGAGCAGTAGGAACTTCAAAGTCGCCGTGAAAGTGGCCTACAACGACGAGGATCACAAAACGGTACCGATTAGTCGACTAATCGATTAATCGATCGAATGTAGTCATTGATTGATTAACCAACTATTGATTGAAATTATCGATTGCTTTTAGTTGGCTGACACCCTGACCGGGAGATCAGGATATTACGGTAAGGAGAGAGAGAGAGAGAGAGAGAGAGAGAGAGACAGAGAGAGACAGAGAGACAGAGAGACAGAGAGACAGAGAGACAGAGAGACAGAGAGACAGAGAGACAGAGAGACAGAGAGACAGAAAGACAGAGAGACAGAGAGACAGAGAGACAGAGAGACAGAGAGACAGAGAGACAGAGAGACAGAGAGACAGAGAGACAGAGAGACAGAGAGACAGAGAGACAGAGAGACAGAGAGACAGAGAGACAGAGAGACAGAGAGACAGAGAGACAGAGAGACAGAGAGACAGAGAGACAGAGAGACAGAGAGACAGAGACATAGAGGCACAGAGACACAGACACACAGAGGCACATAGACACACAGAGGCACATAGACACGGAGAAACGGAGATAAAACGTATTTTTAGCTCAAAATCGGTGACTTTGGCCTGAGTCGTCTGGGAGAGTTCTACCAGGTCCGTGGCAGACGCACCCTCCCTATCCGCTACCTCCCCTGCGAATCTTTCCAGTCAGGAATGTTCAACTCCATGAGCGATGCTTGGATGTACGGAGCGCTTCGTAAGTTCATTTTTCGTTTCAGGGGTTAATGCCCGCCAATCTTACTTCTGCGAGTTTTGGAATAGAGTGAGAATATTCTGATATCGAAATTCAATACTACATCATAATATTCGGCTACAAAAGGGGCGTGGCCCCTTTTTGGTCGAAGTAGGATTGGCGAGGAATTTACACTAGAGTATCTTAGAAAAGTAGAATAGGCAAGTACTATTTTTGTTAGTTGTTTATATTGTTCATTCTTTACAATCATTTGACAAAATTGAGTTTGAGCTGTGTGAACTCAAATGTTTCATTGAAAGCCCAACAATGCTTCTATGACAAAGCCAATAATCGGATCAGCACATATGGGAGAACAATTTGAATATAAAGTTCAACTTATGATTTAAGAAATTCAACTAGAGGCTTAAAAAATCGCTTGAAAAAAATGCAGCTGATTTTTTAGATTTTTTACACGAATGTTCGAAATTGCTTCAGTGTTCGAAATCTACTCCGACGGTGCTCCTCTCTACAACGGCCTCAAAAACCAGCAGATCATGGAGAAAATCAATAACCACGACCTTCAGCCGATTCCCGAGAATTTCCCCAAAGATGGTATGTTTTATAAACATCTTATGAATAATCTCCATTCTAGCAAACCAAAAAAATAATTTGTTTAAAGACGAATTTAAAAAAAAAATTAACTTTTTTCGAGATAATGTTAATGTTTCGCTGAGTTATTGAACGTTTGGTTCGCCTTACCCAGTAATTCACCCTTCGAGTTGGATTTTGGTGTGTTTTTTTTTTACGTTTTTTAACATCGAAAAATTAGATACTTTTATAAAAAAAATGTTTTTGTCTATTGGCAAAACACCATATTGTAAAGTATTGTAAAATTCAAAAAAAAAACATTTTCATCGATATTTCCGTGGAAAAAAAACATTTTGTAATTAAAAAATTTGTGAAAATTTGGATATAAAGACAATACGAGTGTAAATATGCTCCATTGCGATAAATCTGACCCATGGTCAACGTTACGTTCCCAAAATCGACGGTGGGTCAGATTTGTCGCAATGAAGCACGTTTACGATTTGTTTGCTTTTCTTTTTAGCTTTTTTGAAGTAATTTTCACAATAATTTGCAAATGCGACTTGTAGGTGTAGTTTATTTCAAAAATGTTAAAAAAAAATACAAGGCTTTATTTTTAATTAGAAAAAATACAAAAATCCAGCCAAGCTCCTAATCGCCGCCGTTTGGAAGAAGAACCCCAAGGACCGAATGACCATGAAGGCTGCGGCCGAGCATCTGGAGAAAGTGACGAACAAGGTGGCTCCGGTGGTCTGTGCTCCGGAGATGGTGAGGAAGAAGAAGAAAGGAAGTGGAGAGGCCGTGGGCAGCAAGGAGAAGCTGAAGAAGAAGGCAGGGTCGAATGAGACGGCCCAGGAGCACACCGATAATAAGAAGACTTCGTCCTCTAAGAAGAAGTCGGGAATCGTCAAAGCTTAGAAAAAACAAGTTCGGATAAAAAGTCATTCATCTGCTCTATTGGAAGAATAAAGGTTTTTCCTAGGGAGATTTGAATTTTAATTTTTACGAATTTCATAGTTTTAACAAAATGTTGTTTTCCAAGAAGACTTTTTACTTCAATTTTTTTTTTAGAAAACTTTGTATTTTTCGTTTTGGAATAGAAGCAAATAGAAATCAATAAAATGAAACAGCACTGTAATGGACGAATACAGAGACATTTAAAAAACTCGCTACAGGACCAATTGTTTCTAATCCTTTAAAATTTTTGCCAAATCCTAAAGAAAACGATTAGTTGGAAACGGACTATACGAAACGGTGATTAATGGAAAATGGCTTTTCAACTCAAATTTATATTTACCAATTTGGGGTTATAGCCGTGATAGAACTAAATTATACTTACCTTCCAATCAAGACAGTAAACCAACTTTGTTAACAAATTTTATTAAATTTTAAGTTTATGATTTTTCATACCGAATTTCAAATTGTCATTTTTTAATAAACTTGCTTTTAGTGATCTAACACATTTTACCTTATCGAAGTAAAAGTGAACAATGAAGTCATTTTAGATTTTCCATTACATTGCGTGAACAGCTGAACACAATACAAAACCGCTTTTTAACCTATTTAACCCATTTTTTGTAACCAAGATATGAAAAATTATATTTGTACATTGGGCGTTTTTATAGGCAATGTTTCAGAGGTTTGAACGTTTGTAACTGTTTAATTTTTATTGTTTTTAACAAAACATTCATAACAAAAAAAATTTTTTAAACTTTTTTCAGGAGAGATTTAGAAAGGTCAGTTCAGTGCAGTTTGAGTAATCGGGGGCTTAGTTTACTTTGATGATTTAAAATTACACGTAATTACCATTGTCTTTTCGTTAAAAAAAATGAAAAAGTGAACCATTCAACCAAAATTGATTCTCGCTTGCCTGTAGTCTCTGTGCAAAAATACCCTTTTTCACGAAACATGGAACTGAGATAAAATTATTTTGGTGCACGATGACAAATGTGAGAATGTTTTTGGGCTTGTTTATTGTTGATAATACATAATTTTAAATATATTTTATTTTTTTCAGAAAAATCTACAAAAATTCCAGAATGTCACCCAATCGTTTAAAGTCATTTTTATCTAAAATAAACAGTTAAAAAGGGAGTTTTCAGGCTAAAAGTGTTCCTTTACAGTGATTATGAGCAAACTACAGGCGTGTGAGACGTCCGCCACCGCTGCAAGAGGGACGCCATCCGATAAATCAGCCGTCACTTTCCTTCTGGCTCTGTTAACGTGTGTTTGCCCTTGCGTTTTCCTTATCTGTTTAATTCTCCTCTGACTTTTTTTTAAATTTTTAAATTATATTTTTTGCAGATGGCGGATCGCGCGGTAACCAACGATCCTACGATCACAACGAATCCTCCTCCATCGGTCAGTTATTTTTAAGAAACATTTTTTTTGTTGTGGTTCTTTAAAAATTTGTTTTTTTCATTAATAATTACATAATTACAGACCGTTGAACCATCTTCTGTTATGACGGGACCCCTGCCTTCGTCGGCCACTTCATCCAGCAACAGTTCCTCGGGAATCACTCTCCCACCCGCCTCCGTAACTACTGCCACGGATTCGTCGAATTCTGCTCAGGCGCGTTTTGTTTTCAAACATCTAATTTTTAAATTAAAAAAAATTAATGTATTTTTTTGAAATTTTAATTGCTTCATGTTTTAAAAATTGATTTAACCTGAAAATTGAGTTTTTTTTTATAGATAGCTAAATAAGCTTTTATTTTTCTTTTGCAAAAGATTCAAATGCCTTGTTTACTTGCACAAAGCTGGAAATTTTTCTCCAAAATTTTGTTATTGTAAAATTTATATCAAATTTTCCTGAGCTGTAGTTGCTTTTTTCATAAACCATGGTTCAATGTTTCAAATGCTGGCACTAAATTTCCGATTACGAAAAATTTGAGACACTCTTTATTTCAAGGTGATTCTCTCTGTTCCCAATTCATTACTTCTTTGTTATACGAAATTTTCAAACAAAATTGGGGGAAAATCTTTTACGGGTTTTCCGCAATTTTTACGATAAATAAGACTTTTTTGAATCATTGGAATGTTTTGGTATTAGTTTAGGGAGTATCGCTCGAAATGGTGCACTAGCGCCAAAAATAAGTAATAAAGCCAATTTTATCGATTTTTTCGGGTATGAAGAAGTAATGGAGGTTTTGAAAGTTTTTGCGAAATATCGATTTGGAAACAAGGTATAATTGTTTTTCTTCAAATCTTAGTAGAAACGAATTATCTAACACTACTTATCTTTTTTCTCGGGAAATCTGTGGGACTGCTTCTGTACATCTGTCTAAGGAAGTGGATGAAGACTAGCCCTAAGTTCTGCCCAGCATGGTCATCTTAGGAGATACGTGGGTTTGTGTAAATAGTTTCAGGGCGGGATCATGCAAAGCGAAGATAAGCCTAGAACAAATCTGAGGAAAGGTGGCGAAGTTACCCACAAAAAGAAGATTCTTTTGTAAAAGTACGTTTTGATTTTATTCTTAAATAATTTTTTAGACCGACAAGAAAGGACAGAAGAGAAAGGCAGCGGAGGAGCCGGGACAGCTGGCTAACACGAAGAAAGCTCGTGTGAGCGACGATGACAAAAAGGTGATTTGTTTGAAATTTACTTAATTTTGGACGTTTTTCAGCTCTCCATTTATTCGCCCGAAAAAGTGCAAATCGTGGATCTGCCTCCGTCGAACAGCCCGGAAATGTTGTATTTCGAGGCCGTGTTCGACCATCTGCTCGCACAAGGCAGTCGCGCCTGGAATCAAGTCTTCGAACGGGACTGGGTATATGTGAGTTTTATTACGGGGTTCCGAATATATTGCCTCATCCATAGGCTTATACGGATGGGAGTTCGCCGAGCAATGAAGTTTCCGGCTAGGGGTTGTTTTTCGGAACAGGACACGCCCTGAACAGAAGCGTCCAGATTCTCCAAAAGCCTCACTCGTCTTATCGCGCTGAAATTTTGGCCGTTCAGCACGCTATCATCGATATCTTGACCTGGAATTGTTACAGGTAAAATGTTTTTCTACGACGTAAAAGTGTTGTTGCAGGGGACAGCACATTTGTGTTCGCACCGACCAAGTTGGAATCATAAGAGCCCTTGATGGAGACAACCCTTCTGGAGACGATTGGTACGCGGAGTTTCTCGAAAACCACTCTATGGGAATCGACGCCATCCGCACATTGGCTCAGAGATCTCCCTCGGGCGTTTGTATTGAACACGTGCGAGCCCATTCCGATGACCCCGGCAATGATTTGGTGCTTTTCGTCTCTATTTTGTTAATTGAGTAAGTTTAGGCCGACGTGCTGGCAAGAAACGGAGCAGCGATTGCACTCGTTTCTCCGCAGAAGAAGACACCGCTTAAATATCCTGCCGTTCGATCTGTGCGTATTTCTCCTCTGAGACAGTAGTGCGTGATTCCTGTGTGTTTGTCGGTTAATCCTTCTGCAATTAGTCTATTTTTCATATTTTTCTCTCGTGGTTACCATTGATTTTTTCCAAACACATTGGCTTTACTGGATTTAGCTATTCATGAGAATAGTTGGTCACAAGGTTACAGCGCATTTGAAGCTGTCGCCAAACGAACAGCATGCTCTATGGTACTAGTATTATAATGTTGAAAATTAATTTGAAACTTTAGTTATCTAAATCTGCATCAACAGAGAGTACCGCAAAAATTGACATGATGGCCGTTTGACGAAAGCAATAGGAGTGCAAACTACATAAGAGTAAACAGGTTATAGTCTATTTCCGATCGAAAGACCGGAGACTTTTCAGCAACCTTCATTTCCCCCCATAACCTCTGACGAATTAAAACATTGTGGTGAATAAAAATATTTTAGGCGAAAAAGCATAGTCAAAGAGGAGTGCGCAGACAATTAAAAAATCGCGGCGGGACCTAAAGCGCCATTCTTCACGCCAAAACCTGTGCAGTTTTTCGGAAACATATAATTAGCGAGCAAGGTCAGATAGAGCAGGAGGAAAAACTGATCCTTGCCTAGAAAACGGTCTAGTTTGTGTATTGCGAATATATCGTAGGTATCTCCGTAGTTTGCACATTTTTACTTGTGTGTAAAAGTAAGAAATTGGCAATGCTAAGAAAAACGATAGCTGTACACCACAAAGCGCAAGGTAATTTTGGGAAATGTGGTAATGACTTACGTTTAAATATAAAAAAAAACAAAATTTTGCTGGGTCAAATTTTGCTTGCAGTGAACTAGCAAACAAGCGAGATTAAATCAATCAATTATTTTCAAACGTAATTCGCTTTTTTTTTTTTAGAAAAAGCAATGAGATTGTCGTGACCTGGCTTTTTCAGTCATTCGTAAAGGAAATGATGCCTATTTTGTCTGTGCCGTTCACAATTCTTTATGATGTTCTTAAAAAGGTATGAAGGTTTCAGAGATTTATTTACAATTATTACAGATGAAGTTGGTCACTCAATGTCGACTGAAAAAGACGGGTAAAACAATGAATGATATTATGGAAAACGAACGTTTTAGACTCGATAAACGCGATACAATGTATGCACTGCATATTAAGTTTGGAAAAGCAAAGGTAATGTTTATTCAAGTTGTAAATTTAATTTGTTTCCAGTTTGAATATTATATTAGTTCCATAACGGTTGATGATACAACTTCCAAAATTAGCATTAAAAACCTATATATGTCTCTGGCTGGAATTGGTTTTCAAGAAGTAAATGTGGTGGGTTTGGAAGAGAGAGACAGAGAGAGAGAGAGAGAGACAGAGAGACAGAGACAGAGAGACAGAGAGACAGAGAGACAGAGAGGCAGAGAGACAGAGAGACAGAGAGACAGAGAGGCAGAGAGACAGAGAGAGAGAGAGAGAGACAGAGAGACAGAGACAGAGAGACAGAGAGACAGAGAGACAGAGAGGCAGAGAGACAGAGAGAGAGAGAGAGAGACAGAGACAGAGACAGAGAGACAGAGAGGCAGAGAGACAGAGAGAGAGAGAGGCAGAGAGACCGAGAGACAGAAAGACAGAGTGACAGAGAGACAGAGAGACAAAGAGAGAGAGAGAGAGACAAAGAGACAAAGAGAGGGAGAGAGAGACCTAAACAGTGAAAAAGGTATTTTTCAGATGTGTGATTCAAAGATTGATGCCTTTTCACTCTCTTCGCTTCTTACAACTCTTCAAAAAATGAAAATAGTCACCAAATTTTTAAAGATTGAATTTTGTCGTATGTAATTTGCCCTTCAACTTATTCGTGCTCCAAAAAAGTTTTTCGAACTTTATGTTCGTTTTCACAAAAACGAGGAAAACTTTGCACAGCTTTTTTCGGACGAATATATAAAGGTAAAAGTTTTTTTGTTTATTAGTCAGATACTTTTTAATTTTAGAAACAAAGTTTTCTCTGCGTGGAAATCCCGGATTTGTTTGAAAATCTTCCGACAAATATTTTGTCATACATCAGGAACATGGAGATGATTTGCTTTCAAAATGTGAGCTACAACAACATTGTGAACATGCTTTGGGTAAGTTTACCGGAAAAATATGTTAAACCCCCCCCCCCCCCCCTACGTGGTTTACTTTTTTTTAAACAAACAAAATTGAGAAAAATAGTTATAATCTGAAGTTACAAACGTTTCGAAATCTAAAACAAAAAGTACATTTCTAGAGAGAGAAAGATTCAAAAGAAATATAAGCGACATAAAGGGGGAAGAGGAATTTGGGCGAGCAAAATATCCTTTCTAAAGCTTTTTTACTTTCGTACTACCAAAAAAGATCAGGTCCACTACTTTTGTTGAGAATTTCTGTTTCTTCCAATTAGAGCAAAACATAAAACTGACAAAAAAAATTTCAATTTTAAAACTTGTTTTATTTTTTTTCTATGAAAAGATAGACCGTCCATTATTTTCATGAAAAGATGAATAAATGAAGATTTTTTTCCGTTAAAAGTCAATCCGGGCGAACATTTACAGACAAACCATCATTTTTGACGTCATGTTTTTTTTCGAATTTAATGAGCCGAACGAGAAAATGTTTGAAATTTTTGAAAAACTTTGACCTTGAAAAAACACTAACGTCTCAAAACGTAAAAACTCGGGAACTAAGGTAGCTTTTCGCGCCAGGAACCGATCAATCGATAAATCGAATTGGTTTCGTTTTTATAAACTTTCATTGCTTATTTTACTTTTATTAAATGACATTTTTTATACAAAATTTTTTTTTTCAAAAAGTATACTCAAAGAGTTCATAAGTGGTATAAAAATTGTTTAAAGGGGCCGTAAGGGGCCTTTTCAGATTGGAAATGAACCGTATGCAAATTGGCCCATTTCAATTGAAATCATTTTCCCGAACACCGCTCCAGACAACGGCCGTGCGCAAAATGCTTGCCAAGTCTTCATTAGCATACGATTTGGAAAACGCCTCTTACGAGCCCTTTAACAAAATTTAGTTTCTCATAAAATGCACGCAAAAGAAAATGAAGTTTTTCGTAATTTCGATTTGTTTTTTTTTTCACGAAAATATGTTTTCAGCAATTTCACACTGCATCCCACTTCGATTTCGGAAAATTGAATTTATTTGTATGTTTCGTTTCATCGGAGCATAGTGATAAACCAAAAATTTCCCTTCCTCCTCTGGAAACCATTTTCAAATTTGGCATGGAGAGATCCAACATTTGTTTTGTAAGCATTTTTCCTTTTTTCAAAAATATTAATTTTCGTTTTCAGCTACCCACTCACTTATTTTGGCTGACTTCCGATTCGAAAAATATTTTAGTCAGCCAGGGAGCATTCTTCACAAAATACAAAGTAAGCCATGTTTGTATGCAAAATTATATTTTCCGTCAAACGCCATTTGGGAATGAATACTCAAAACGGCGTTTGATGTAAAATGGTTTTTTCGCCAATCAATAAATCCAATTTCAGTATTTTTCTTGCCTAATATTTGACAAATCGATTGAGGACAAATTGGCAGTTAATAACGACACAGTTGAATCGAGGATCAGCAAAAATTGTCTGAAATATCCCGAATTGCTTGAAATGTTCCCAACAGTTGAATGGCCTAACCTAAGTTCGAAAATGCCGTTACGGGCGTTTGTGCCCAACCTTCATGAAAAATTCGAAAATTCATTATTTATTCACCAGGAGATAGAAAGAAAAAGAAAAGCCCGCTTGAAACTCAACAAAATGAAATATTCATTTTTTCAATAGCAATGCTTGAAAAAAATCCCATTGGAATAAAATGTGTTTCATAATACAATTCATAACAAAATCATATAAAATAAAATAAAATGTGAATGAATTTCAGTATTTCAACGTGGTTTTTGTAGTGTTTTTGCATTTGGTTGAAAGCTGTTTCTGATTCTTTCGATAAATTATTTTCTCCGTTTGTTTTAGTCTGTTTCATAGATTTGATATCCACTCGTAAACAAATTTGGAATGTTTTTGGGTTCGGCGGCCTTCGGCCGCATCAAATTGTACTGTGTTTGCGGCCTGCGGCCGCTCACAATGGCAGCCTACGGCCATTTGTTTGTTTTTGAAAGTTTCATTAGAATGCTCCAAATGGGGGTCGGTTAAGTGGAAACGAAGGGTACCTATATGCATAAAACGTTGCGCTGCTAACCAACAACGGGAAACCCTCAAATTTCATAAAGGACTCGCCCCTCGTAGGTTCAATTTCAATTTATGAAACTTAGGTTTGTTTTTTTAACGTCATGTTTCCTTTAAGAAGGTTTTCTTAAGATTCCTTTGACGTGTGATGTAACGGTGGAAAGGAGAACATCCACACTAAAATTATATCATCCTGGTATAGAAATGTTACTTTCGGTAAGGTGTTATTTTCAAGTATGAATAAAAAATTCAGCGGATTTTTTCGTGTAAAGATCATCCGTGTATTTTTTCGTGTAAAGATCATTCGTGTATCAGAAAAACACAAATTTTTAAAAGTATTATTTTTTATTGAAACAATCACTTTAATCAAGTAATATGGCCACGTTTTCGTTTTTGTGTTTTAATAAATTATACTCGAAGTTTCAGAACCATTTTACGTTTCAGGTTTTCCTTTTTAAAACTGTGTAATAAATTAAGAAAATTCAATTTATGGAAATTGAAAACGGTGAACATAGAATCTATCTCGTCAGTTTGTTACAAATTACTTTTTAAACAAGGAAACTCATTGAGTTACACAAAATTTTGCACTATGCGCTGAAACGGAAGCATTCATCTCAAAGATTTCTATTCTTTTCAGGAAACTTAGTTTCTTAAATGAATTATTCATGTTCTTTCAATGATAGCTTACCAGAACAACGCGATTCTTATCATGATGTAAACAGTACAAATTTTTAATGTAACAGAAGCCGCAAAGGTTCGCTGCCTTCGGCAGATCAGGTAGGCGGCCTACGGCCGCTGATTTTCACGGCTTTCGACCGCTCAGTTATGCGGCCTGCGGCCGTGAAAGTTCAATTTGGTCCGCGGTTCAATTAAATTGGTTTAGTGAAAGTTCAATTTAGAATTTAGTGAAATTTCAATTCAGTATAGGGCATTTCCAAAACTGAGACAAGGAAAAGGGGATTTTCCTAAAGGACTAGGTACAATGGGTCCCCCTGCGATCGTCTATTTGTCTGCGCACTCCTCTGTTACAGTGCTATTTCGCATATTTTATTGATATTCACTTCGATGTTTCAAATCGTCAATGGTTGAATACCAAGAAAATCCAGGGTCATTCAAAAGTCGTCGTCTCAAGATTGGAAATATCCTATAATTATTTAGTGAAAGTTCAATTTAGTCCGCGAAAGTTCATTTTGGCGGCCTGCGGCCGCAGCAATGTATTATATTAACGACAATGCATCCTAAAATGTTTGCAGGGAACCAATGCCTAATTCAAGGATTTCATGGGTCAGGAGGAGAGTGAAAAGTAGGCATTGGAGGTTGACTAAGGAGAAAAGTATAATAATACTATTTTATGATAAAGGAAGCCCAGTCGAAGGTGAAAGCTGGCAACGCAGTGATGCTGAAGGAGGAAAAACTGCACGCCTAGGCCAACGGAACCCCGCTGCCCAAGCCGAAGCCCTCGTCAACTAGTACGGCTAAAAGGAAGACCAGGAAGCGCCGAAACTAAAAAGAACTGACAAAAGGCCTGGTGAGTATACCATTCATATGCTGGAAAAATTACGATGCTCAATATGTGCCGTTGGATTAGATGCAGATTTTTCCCCAGCTGTTTTTTGGACAACAAGGACAACAAGACAATAGAAACTTTCAGAAATCCCGATGCAGGAATACGGACTTTCTACTATCTCTTCCTCAGTCTCTCCAACGCCCCGTTGGCTGTTGAACTCTTCTGCAAGGAAGGAGTAAGTTTTCTAACGATTATTAAAACATGAAACACCTGTGGTCATTGGATTTGCCTTTTCATACATTATGAAATTGTCATGATAAAAAACTACTTTTCGGTCAATTGAAACTCTGTAGCCTTTTTTTGTTGTAATTAAGATAAAACTTAGCAAGTTTGTGAAAAACATCATTTATGTCCTTTCAATAATAGCTTACCGGAACAATGCGTTTCTTATGAAGATGTATACCGTACAAATTTTTAATGTAACAAGTGCTATAGTCTATTTCCAATCTTGGGACGACGACTTTTGAATGACCCTGGATTTCCTTGGTATTCAACCATTGACGATTTGAAACATCGAAGTGAATATCAATAAGATATGCGAAATAGCACTGTAACAGAGGAGTGCGCAGACAATAAGACGATCGCAGGGGGACCCATTGTACCTAGTCCTTTAGGAAAATCCCCTTTTCCTTGTCTCAGTTTTGGAAATGCCCTATAGAATGTTGCGTTTGTTTGGTCATTGTAGCTCAAGTAGTGAAATCCCCTCCTAAACGAAAACCATCTGTTTACTAAGAAAAACATATGTGTTCAGATCTGTTTGGGAAAGAATGGAACCTACAAATTGGTCCAACTGAGCCAGCACAAGGACCAGTTCGATGAGTACATGGATACTATCTGCGGATTGAACATCGGGAGAGACGGTTGGATTAAGGTGAGAGTGACTGGTGAAAAAATTAAATCCTTACGTTTCAGAGTTTGACCCGGGAACTTGCAAGACTCGAGCTCAACATCGAAATCGCTGTTCTGAGCGAAAGCGAGGAAGAGCAAGTCTCAGGTTGAAATTGAGATGAGCTCCCTTTCGACTCTGCCTCTCCGTTCGCCTCCTTTCCCTATCTCCTTTTAGAAAAGAGACTATGTGAATACATATTTTAAAAAAGTTTTTAGCTTTTTCCCTTTTTTTAGTTTTGTATATTTTTTTAAAAGAAAAACAAAGAAAAAAAATAGGGCTTCAGAAATTCGTTATAAAATGCATTAGGTACAATTTTCGATTAGTATTATTTGAGATGGTAGCGGTTTTTCTCAATTCACACTTTATTCAGTTTGGTTTGTGGTCTAAATTAGCGTAATCTCATTTGTTTTGCTGACTCTCTCTCCTACGCTAATTCCCTCATTTGCCTAAAATGAAATCAATGATGGCAGGTCACATATCTTATACCCCTCGCCAATTCGGCCAAAAATTGGCCACGTCCCTTTTGTAACCGAATATTTTGATGTCATAGTGAGAAATTTGAATAACAACATCAGAATAATCAGACTCATTTTTAGAATCGCCGAAGTAGGATTGGTTGGCACTATGCATTTATGAAAATTGATATTCACTAATGTGGTTTTAACGAAATCCATGTGAAAATGCGAGCTAGATCAAAGTACAATTTTTTATATTTTAAATAGAAAATATATATATTACAACAAAAGTTAACAACGAGTACAAATCATAGCTTTCATTTTGCCTATTTAAGAAACATTCAACAAATTTTAATTTAAATGTTTAAATATAACCATATCCATTCTTTTCTTGTTATTATTAGTTGATTCAAATCATCTATGATAGCTTTGTTTTGAACACGCTTTGTTTAGTTTGCTTTCTGAAAATTCGCTTTTCTCACTCTTTGATTAGTGATTCAAGTAAACAATTTTCTCATGTTTCACAAAAATTAATTTGAAAAAATTTAAAAAAAAGGGATTTATATATCTTGCCTTTTTACTTTATTTTAATATTTAAAATATATATTTCAGAGAATGAACCTGAAGTTTCTCGACGACTTCCTTTTAACGTCTGTTTTTAACAAAGTGAGTTTATTTGTTTACTATTTTGTATAGAACCTGTTTTCAACTTTATTAAACTTTGTAAACCATATTTTTAAACTTTATTAGAATTACAAAAAATATTTACTTATAAGTTTTTGTAAATCAATATATTTAAAAAATTGAAAACAAACAAATAATTTCTTTCAGATGTCTTGTTCAGTTTTCATCCGAATGTGTAGAACAAGTAGAAAAATCTACGCAACAATTCAAAGAAACAGAAAGTGCATAAAAATTCCACCACTGCAACATGAACTACAAATTGTAACAGGTAATTTTCCATTTTTGTTTATATTTATAAAACTTTTTTCCAGCAATTAATCACGAAATCGATCCTGTTACACACGTTGACATCTGCATAAAGCACTCAAATGGGAAGTTTTGCAAAGAAAATACCTGCAAAATCGACGAAATGTCAAAGGAAATGGCGGAATTATCATATTTCCAGTTTGGAGCAATTGAATTGGTGAGTTTTCCCGGTTTTTCTACAGATTTGGGCATTTTTGAACCTTAAAAACTTATTTTTCCCAATTTGTACTTTCCAAAATTTTTCCACCAATACAACTTCGGTAAAAGACATTTTCCTCTGTTTCTGTTATGAAAGCGCTTCTTCAATCTTTGTACGCAATTTGGCGTGGTACGGTAAATGTTAAAAAAAACATGTTTTTTAAACATTTTTTTTTTCACAAATTCAAAAAAAACTAAATCTATGTTTCATTTTGTACTGATGTCACACTTACTTGCTCCCTTTCAGTATGCTGGCTTGTTCTTTTGTCAAAAACCAATTTTTCTGAGTTTTGCAGAAAAATTTGAAATTCTACAATATATCAAAAAAAAAATAGTCTACAATGTTTCAAAAAATAGAGCATAAATGAATTTTTATGAACATTTTTGTCATGACCAGCACATATTGTTTCAAACACCAGAAATGTTCTTACCAAAAAACCGTGACTATGGTAGGATAAATAAGTTAAAAAAAACTTTGTTTTGAAAAAAAAACCGGTTTTATATTTGTTCAGCATTTTTTTTGGCACAATACGAAATACTTCCATTTTCCACTATTTTTTTTTATTTCTTATTATATACTACGCGTGATTATTTTTTTAATACACGTGATTTTTAATCGCTTTCAAAAAAGTATCTGTGTTTCATTTTAAACTGACTTAAGACTGCTTAGTTCCCACGCAATGAATTCGGCTAATTGTTTACAATAATTTTTTAAAAAACAACTTTGTTCACGTTTTATTCTTGAAAAGGAGTATTAATGTGTTCCTACGAATCAGCCTTACACGGGTTTTGGAAGCACTTTAACCATTTGTTTTTTTTTTTTTTTTTATAAATTTTCAGTGTTACAATTTGGCAAATTTGAGAATTTTCCCCCGCTTTTGTTGACTCTCTGGACAAATGGAGTTTCAGGCACACCGAAAAAATCTCAGTTTTACAATTTTTTTTTTACAATTTTGCGTTTCACAGATTTGTGCCTTTGTACGCAATTCGACGTGACATCGAAAATGTTTTTTTAATAACTAAGGTTTCGAATTGTATGGAAATTTGTACAATTTCCTTTATTGCACAAAAATTGTGTCTATGTTTCATCTTATGCTGATCTCAGACGGATTGGTTCCGATTCAATGAACAGGCTGTTTTTTCAGATTCACACAGAAAAACTTCCAATTTTACAAAGTCTCAAAAAAGAAAGGCTGGCTTGTTATAAACTCATCGTTGAAGCTGATTATTTTCTAAATCAAACTCTACACCAACTCAAACCCAAAGAATTGATAATTTCCGATTTGGGAAACTTTAACCCAGTCGATTTAATTGGTCAGAATTATGTCAATTTGTCGAATTTGGTCAGTTTATAATTCATTCGAAATTTTATAACCACGATTTCAGGAGAAAGTCAAACTCTACCCGGATGAAGCTCAATTTAATGATTGTGTAACGCATTTGGCTAGAAATTGTCGAAGTTTCACTGTGAATGCAAATCACGTCACTCTAAGAAACCCGGTTGAAACAATGGAAACGGTTAAGAAAATGGTTCAGGTGAGAGGAATAGCTGGAAAATATTCAAAGTTTTTCAAACAAAACTTCAAATTTTCAATTTTGGGAAAATTATGTTGGACTTATTAGTTGTGACTCAAAGTGAATCCCCCAGGACCCCACTCGCTAAATTATTTCAAGCCCCCACAATTTTTCTCACTTCATTTTGTTAGGAAGCTGCTGAATGAATTGATTTGCACTCCATTAAATTGTTATCTCGTATTTATGAAACGATAAACTAATTTTTATGTAAAAAAAAATTCATTTTTAGACTCATTTTTTGATATTAGCATTTATTGATTTTCGGACATTAACATTTATGTTTCACGCATGTGTTCTAATAAGAAAGACTTCATTGCAACATTAGGTCCGTATCGGTGGGGAAATAATTCAAAATAGTTATCGGTGGAGAAATTTAAAAAAAAAACGAATATCACTTATTTTGTCATTAGTTGATTTAACAAACACTTTCAATTTTAGGTGAACCAATTTTTGATTCCCTCACAATATTTGTCTGTATTAATTCTGAATCTAATTACCGTTTTTAACCAAAATTGCGCTGATCCGAAAAAGTCCCTTGAATACACTTTTTATTTAACAAATGTTTACGAAAACATTAATGGAAAATAAAAAAAAACAAATTAAAAATCCCAACAAAATGATCTTGGAAATTATGCTTTTTTTTGCACTTTACTGTACTGTTTCGTTGATTTTTTATCCTTTTCGAAAAAGAATAAAGCTAATTGGGTCACGGCATTTTCTTTGCATAATTTTCGAATCTTTTAAAATAAACTAAAATTTATTAATTGTCTGCCAATTCAGTTAAAAATATGGACCAAGTTCATGTTTCACTTTTATTTTGCGAAACAACAATATCTAACTTTCATGATTTCCTCAATTTTCACTCCGCAATGAATTTATCCAGTAATTTTAATTTTCAAGGGCTGATTTGATAATTTCTTGTTTGTATGAATTTTAAAAAAACTTTTAATTTGAAGAACCAACAACTTTATCAACTATGGCATTTAGAAGTATTAACCCCTGCTTTACAATTTTTTTTTAAAATTCCAAGTTGTCCAAAGTCTGCAACAAGCATATCAATTTTTTTTTATATAATTTTCTTTCCTTTTTCTTTATCATTTGTGAACTCAATAATTTAGAAAAATAACAAGATTGAAAATGATTTGTATGTTTCGGCTAGTCGACACAAATATTCGGTGCGAGATAAGTCAATTTTTGAGTTGCAACAGCTGTTTCACTGTATTTCTAAGTTTTCCTGGAATTCTGTATTTTGCTTTTCAAATTTCAATCTAACGGTTTCAGAATCGTTTTCACCAGAAAAACATTCCGCAAAACCAAAAAAAAATTGTCATTCCTTTTAAGTGGTAACCCAGCCAAATCAAAACATGAAAATAACTTTCAGTTCGTATGCTTTGATATTAAAAAAAACTTTTAAAAAATAGTTTTTATGTTTCATAAGTTTGAAATTATTCAGAAAAGTCCCATCTGGTCTTGCGCCATATCAAAGACGGTTTTTAATTAAGAGAATGATTTGGTACATGAAATTTTAATTTTTTCAGGATCTCCAATCCGCTCTCATCCTCAACCAGGAATTCTGCCTTCTTTCAAATATTCGCTCTTCAGTTCAATTCAGAGACCTTCTCCGAGTGTTTCGAGACATTCGTCACAGTTCCTGGAAACAATTTTCAAGATTCGGTTTTTCTTTGGACAGCCATGCATTTTTATTCGTGGAAACCAGCCAGCCAAACCAAACTTTGGTCATTTTTCTCAAAGAAGAATTGCTTTCGGCCCGAGGGAAAGGTCTCATCTTCAGATACAAATTAATCTCGAATCTGAAAGAATTTTTGTCTTTTTATGGAGTTTGTTCTTTTTACGGAAGAGATTTCGACGTGGAGAAGGAGTTCAGCAGCAAGAAAAAGAAGAAGCAGCTGAAGTTTGTGAAGAAGACTTACTTTACAAAGGAATTGTAAAAAAAAATGTTATTTTTATTATTTTCGTTTAAAAGTGAATACAACATAATAATTTTACTTTTTTTATGCACAACACCATACTAGCATTTCCAATGTCACTGTGTGCTACCTTTTTGTTGAAACACTGAAAAACAATTAATAAAAGAAGATCACTGAACTGGAAGAAACATTGGTAATTCCGAAAAATCGGGATTCATTATCATTTTTTGTTTTCAAAGCTTGCTATTATTTTACATTTTTATTTAGAATTTTCGATTTTGTGTTCAGGCATAGAAAATTTGAAATTCGTATTCATGTTTCATTCTTTTATTTTGTGAAGGAACAACAGTAACTGCCATCAATGCATTTACAATCTTGGAAAAAAATATTTTTGAACCATGTTCGAATACAATTTCACATGAATTTACACCGACAATATTAAATTCCAAGTTCAAAAATTGATATTTTATAATTTTGAAAATACACGTTAGTAGTATACCGTTAAAGCTCTTCGGATTGATTTTTTCTAAAAAAAAAAAATGTTCCCTTGAAAAAACAAACCAATTTCTTAAAAAGGCCACTTATAGTTAGAACTAACATCATTCACAGATTCACTATCGGTCTCACGTTCCCCTAAAAACAAAAGTGCAACAGAAAAACAATTTTTTGCAATTGCAACATTTCGATGAAATTGACATAGAGAAATCGATGGTGCCGTTAGAATTGTAAAAAAAATTTATTTTCACAAAAAAAAAGATTTTCACTCATGTACCCGGTTTTACGTTGAAACAACTTTTTATATTTTGGCTTGTGGAACCGAAAAATAGTTGGTTTTTTCGAAAGATGAGAAGCACATACAAGGCTAAAGTCAAATGTCAAAGGCTATATCATTGAACATTTCTGAGTCGTTTAACAAAACAAAATCAAAACATCAACATGAGCTTCAGCTCGTATGTTTTAAAATTAAAAATTTACATTTATAAACCCATTTGAAGGTTTCAAGAGATCGGGAAATAATCAGGTGCGATAAACTACCAGTTACATTAGAAATAGAATGGCTTCCAATTTTTTTGCCTGGAAACAATTTTTACGTTTAGGTTTTTCTTCAGATAACCATGCATTTTTATTCTTGGAAACAAGCCAATATAACCCAATTTGGGTAATTTTTCTAAAAATTACTTCAATTTCAAATCAACACAACGGAAAAATTTTCATAATCGGAAAAAATTGTTTTTTTTCGAGCTGTTTGGATCAGTCAAGCAAAAACAAATAATAAAAAATATACTTTCTAAACACAAAACATGAAGTCTTTATTTCAAATACTTCGTGTGTTTCATTTTTAAAATCCCAACACATAATTTAAATTTAAAAAAAAAAACAAACGTGCTCAATAGGCAGTAGTTCACAACATATATTCACCATTTTTCAAGCATTGGAATGTTTTAAAAGTTACTGTCTTTTTTTACAATCCATCATTTTCGCAAAAAAAAAATTCCCTTAAATGTTGTGGTGAAAGCGTAATATTTTTTTCAAGGGAGGGTGGTTGGTGACTTCAAGAGGCTAAGGAAAATCAAAAGAGAGAAAACACGCGAAATTTCCTTTTTTTCAAGTGAGCCCAGTATAAAGAAGCTGAAACATACATAATCTACAGTTTGTACACCGTAGAAGTTGTTTGAATACATAAAATGCTAATTAAGTAACCGCCCTATTTGAAATTTTAATCATTAGCCTGTGAAATACCGTTTTTCCGTCTTTTCCCTAATTAGAATATTACGGAGTTGCCACCTCATGCTTTCTCCGTCTGCAAAGATTTCTTCGCTTTCAGTCTAATTGTGAAAATGTGGGTTTTCCCTTTAATAATGTTTGTTTTTCTTCGTGAATTCTAAAACTATATCAGGACGAAAATAGAGTAAAAAAAACACGGAAAGCTTAGATTTAACTGCATAAATGTAAGTTTACAAAACTGGAAAAAAAGTACATGCAAACTGGACAAAATCTCAAGGTATGGCTGTTTCTTATTTGAAAGTTTCATCATTTTAACTTTTTTTAAAAAATTTATTTTTCGATTCATCCATCTATTAATTTAAATAATTTATAAAACTCACTGAAATGATTTACGCTTTCTAAATGAAAGTGTGCCGCTGGCAGCAAAAGCGCCGCGGTCCAACGTATTCGCATTAGAGCAGCCTTACTGCGCCCATGTGGATAATTTTTGAAACCCTTGTTTTCAACTGAATTTTCTGTTTTCCCTCTGTTTGTTTTACATTTTCTTGCTTCTTTCATACTCTTTTTTAAAGTATAATTTTCAGGAGCCGTCTAGATGGGCGCGCAGGAGAGCGCGCTCCGCGGGAAGGCGGATTTACTGGAGATCGGAGAGGAGTACTCGCACACCTCGGGCATCTACAAGCTCTGGAGCCATGTAAATCCGTGCACGAAGAATAAAAGAACATCAGGTGGGTGGAAATTAATATTTTATTGTAATTCGGGCAGTTTAGGCACCATTTTCACCAAGAAATTCGCTCCCAGCAGTGGCGACGAGGAGAAAATCTTCGAGAATGGGGTGAAGGTGGGTGTTTTTCTATTTTGCCTTATGTTTACAAGGACGCCTTATGTTTACAATTATTACTCGTTAAAACCAGGGCATTTCAGTTGATGAAGCAGCTCCGCCACCCGGGAGTCGTCACTTTTTTGGAATGTTCCAAGCAGCCGGGACAGATCAGTCTCATGACCGAGAGAGTCCAGGTTTGTATTTTTTGTATTTTCGTTTGTATTATTTTAAAATAAACGTATTCTCCCGCGGTAAGTACTGAAAAAATCGCCCAAAATAATAGGTTTTTAGCCCAAAAAGTTGGCTTTCCGCGGCAATTTTAGAGCCAGCTTACTGGTTCCTTAAAGGACTATTCCTTATGGCCATCAGGTTTAAATGGGATTATAATGTCTGGTCTAGCCGGGATTTACAGGTTTACCTTTTAAAATTCAACAAATCTCTATTTTACGCCTCAAAAATGAGTATTTTCGTTGTAGAATCCTGCGGAGACAGGCTACTCAAAACGATCCCGGTTAAAGGGCCGTTTTTATATCGAAATGTTCCAATTCCTATGCAAAAGGAATAAAAGTTTTCAAAATTTGGTGTTTGTTATGGGACCCATTTCGAAAATATTATCCTTTTACGGCACAGCTCGCCGGAGTTGGCGCTTTCAATGTGTCCGGTGTTTAACAAAATTTGTGGAAAATTCTGTGCACCGTTTGCATGCCGATCTCCGCATGCTTGTTTGCAACGTGCGCACAGAATTTTTATTGTCAATAATTTGAATTTTGGCCCTTTTGTACTGTAACGGCTCGGGACCCAACGCCTTCGCTACGAGACCCAACTTCTTAGAAGCACATTTTTTTCCCGACTCTAGTTCTCCGTCATTTTTAGATGAAAATTATCTTTAAAAACATGAAAAAGTAGCTAATAAATTGAATTTCCGGAGGCAATTTTCCTGAACAACACAAAAGTTGCTCCGGTGAGATATGAATTTTTAAGTGTATTTCTTTTTGAAGGATGAATTTTGAGAATCCAAAAAATTGCCTCCGAAAGTTCAATATATCAGCTACTGTTTCGACTTTAAACACAGAAAAATATGCAATGTGCGCAAATCGCTAGAGTCGGAAAATTTCAATTGCTGTCCGATGTTTAGCAGCCGGTCATTTTCAAAGCGCCCACGGTTTCCATTGGGCGGCGAGCTGTGACGGGGAAAATTCATCCTTTAAACATCTTTAACGCATTTCTAACTTCGTTTTCCCAGCCGTATGACAAACTACTGGCCACGGTTTAGCTAAAACTATATCTTTTTATCTTTTATCTTTAGAAAGGCAAATTTAGTCTTTTAAACCACTGAACACGTTCCGTTTTTGAAATAGGTTGTTTTAAGCACTTAAACTACATAATCAGCTTTTACATATTTTTGAAATGTAATTTTGTTACAAATACAACAAAATTTCTTTTAAAATACAAATTTCCCTCCATTTTGCTGCTCCCAGTTGTTTGAAATTGGTGCCAGCTAGCTGTTTCGAGACTGGGTTTTCAAAAGACTGTTGACTCTGTTTTTTACGTCCAAAACGCTCGGGCCAGCCCGAATTTTTGCATCCTAAACTAAGCAATGGTTAATTTTTATAGAAATACATTATTCATTTCTTTAAATTAATCGGAATTCGATCGTCGCGGGACCAGAGCGCTTAGAAGTTCACATGAAGCTCTAGCCCACAGCTAGGGTTTTCGACCTTTTCTTTGTCTAGCCTAATGAATTTAACTAATTAAAATCCAAACTTCATGATGAACATGATGAAGCCAAGCAAACAGTCCTTTAAGTTCCTTAATTGCAATTTTTTGATTTTAAATTATACTTTTTGTTATTCAGGTGCTGGATCTCTGCATCGACACACTCTCCTTCGTGGAAATTCACTCCGGTCTGCGACAAATCCTCGAAACTCTCATTTTCCTGCACGAAAAGGTGGGTTTTTTTGCTTATTTTTTTAAAAATTATTTTCGATTTCATTTCATATTTTTGCTGTAAAAACGGGATTGCATGCGATTTTTCCAATTCTAGGCTACAACAGCTTAATTTTCGGTTTTCAATACCTTAAAACCCAGTTTTTAGGCCCGAATCTCCCACAACAACATCTCGCCGGCGTCGATTTTCGTCTGCTCCAATGGCGAGTGGAAACTGGGTGGTCTGGAATTCGCCCACTCGTTGGATACTCAGCCGAATTATGCCAATTCGGAGCTGTTTAAGAAGGCCAGCGACCCCGTATTCAGGCTAGAAGACGAAAAAGTGAGTTTTGATTGTAAATTTTGAGAAAATTCTCTTTTTACCCCTTTCGGACTGGCCCGGCGCGATTCTTCACAAACTATCGATAATTTCGTTCCAGGACTCCAAGAGCAGCAGTCCTTTAACTCCGGACGCCTATTCCTTCGGCCGTTTGATCGAGTACGTGTTGAAAAATCACTGCCCAGGCGAGGAATCCGACGGTATGGCCTTTTCGGCGCACAATTCAAATTTCAATTTCAGAAGAAGTGAGCCAGGCGCTGAAATCCGTCGCCTCAGGGCTTGTTTCGGTAGAAGTAAGTCGATTTTCGAAATTCTTCACCATTTTCGTGTTTTAGGCCACTGATTTGACGGCGTTGCTGAGAAATTACGCTTTTTCCAATGAACTGACGGCGATTACGGACTTCTTGGGCAGTATTCATCTGAAGGGAGATGAGGAGAAGGAGCTTTTCTTCAAGTAAATCCATTTTTACATAAGGAAATGTTTGAAAGGTTCATTTTTCAACATTGGGCGGCGAATTTCGGGTGAAAGTGTGCTCCTGGCGCTCTTCTTGTGTAGAGGCGCATTTGGAGTGTCTGCTGCCTAGGCTTCAACACATATTCGTGAAGTAAATGTAACACACCCTGCGTGATCTAACTAAACTCGCCGTCCTGAATTTGCATTGTGCCTCCAAAACGTTGCTTTATCGCATGTTTTGCGGAAATTTTGTGGCATTTTCATCCATTTGCCGACATGTCTTGAATCCTGGCGCTTTTCGTGTGTACTAGTTTATCTATAGTGTATCCTACCGTATTCGTGAAGGACAACTACAGTATACCTTTTTCAGAGATATCGAAGCCCGTCTGCGATCTCTGCCCGTACGGGTGGTCTCTCGTCGTCTCTGCCGTCTGGCGCTCTCTCGTTACGTCCTTCTCGAACCGCTCTCTCACACCCATCTCTACCCGGCTCTTCTTGTTCCAGCCGGTATGTTGTCATAACCCTTAATTAACGAAACCGGGTTAGCATTTCCCTTATAACAAATTTATCGACCATAAAATCGAAAAACATGACCGTCTAGCTGACACGACGTTTGCTTCAGCACCAGGGTTGCGCAGGGCTGGTAAATTTGAGGGCCGGCCCGGGCCCGATTTTTAAGGAGATGCCCGGCCCGGCCCTATCGTTTAACAAAGGGCCGGGCTCGGGCCGGGCCCGGCTTTTCACCAAGCGGGCCCGGGCCGGCCCGGCTCGGCCCTTTGCCAGCCCTGGGGTTGCGCCAAGCCACAATGCTTGTGTCAGTAGGGCAGGTGTGTGCGAGTAGTTTGCGCTTTACCCCCTCCGCACTCCGCGTTTATAGTCTCTTTAACCTTTTCCGTGGGTAGTTTACCGTTTTTCGAGCCAGCCAGGTGTTAATAGGACCCAAAATGACGTTATTTTGGTAGTTGTTTCTTTTTTTTGTTGTAATAATACGTTAAACAGCAAGGTTTGGTTCATTACTGCAATAGATGTTAACTCCAATGGGTATCAAAACTGAATATTTTCGATTAAAACGATTTTCAGCCGAAACCGGTGCCGGTATTCTTCCCTTGGAGCTCTACCGTACCCATCTGATTCCCGAAGTCGTACGTGTCTTCTGTGTGAAAGAGGTGTCCGTTAGACTGGGACTCCTCGCCCATTTCGACCGTTACGTGACACACATTCCCAGGGATCATCTGGAACGCTTCGTCCTGGAAGAGGTGTGTTTTTCGTTGTTCTTCTTTGTCTTTTTTCGTGAAACATTATCGAGAATTTTTTAATCTTAGGTCCTCCTGGGTGCCCATGACGTGGATGACCGCCTGGTTGCCGCTTCCCTCCGAGCCATGGCCGATCTCGTGGGCCTCCTGGGCGCCGAAGTTGTCTGCGACTGGAAACTCACAAAGACGTTTGTCGACAGCACGGCTAAGGTCAGCAGTTTGTTCTTTTGTAAGCGTTTCGGCTCATTTTTCTAGAAATTCTCACGAAATTCGGGTTTCAGAGCTCCTCCAGAGCCAGTTCCGTCGCACCCACGACGGCTGCAGCACCGCCTCGACTAGAACGCCCGCGGAAGCAAATGAACCACGAGAGAATGCATTTGGGTAAATATCGTGCTAGCCTCCTTGGCTTCAATATCCGGGGGGGGGGGGGGGTATTTAGTTAAACCCCCCATTGTGGGGGCCCATATTACTATGGCCCCACGTCAAATGAGGCTAAACGCACAACTGAAGGTGAAATAATCACGGAATTTGGATTACCTGGCTTTTTGGTATAAAGCGGGGGATCTCCACTCTATTATGTAACCCAACGCTCAGTTTGTAGTTCAGTATGCCTTCAACGAGGGTAGTTTGTTAACACTAAATGGAGGATAAAACGAGTTAAAACTAAATACCCCCGTTGATTCAGACTGGGCTCCAAACTGACAAGTTTTGAGAAAACTTGTGAGAGTTGGGATTCCCAATAGAGTGGAGGTCCTCCGCCTTATACAGAAAAGCCAGGTATACCCAAATTCTGTGAATGTTTTGCTTAAAAAAACCACCCCATCTTGTACGACCCCTGTCTTCTTTTTGGTGTTTCTTTTGTTTTCTTTTGAAAACGAAATCCGCTCGGTTTGTCCTCCTTTCGCTACATTTGTCAATTTTCAAATGGTATCCTTACTTATTAACATGGCCGGGCAGTGAGCGTTGGGGGGGGGGGTTGATGCTTAAGCCCCCCCCCCCAAATAGTGCCTTGGCGGCAAAGTAAGCCCCCTTTTCACTTTGGTTACTAGTTTCAAAAAAAAAGCTGAATACTTGTCTTTCATTTACGCGATACTGTTTTTGTTGAGTTTTATCTCGAAGACGGAATAAGCCAATGACCATAATATAAATGGGGGGGTGGTCACGGTCGTAATGACGTCATTTCGCCCCCCATAACTTGACGGGCAGCGTTTGGGGGCTCGATGCGTAAGCCCCTTTTTGTTAACATTTTCAAATAAACGCCGAAATACGTAGGTACCCCGAGCACCTCGCTTCCAGCTATGTTCGCCCCTATTGACATCTGGCTGGCACGAACTGAGGTAGAGCACCCACGAAGTATCATGACAAAGGGGACGGCCTTATCCAATGTCTGTTGTCAATGGAACTTTACTAACACTTACCGAAACTCTCTCTGTTTTATACCTTCAACAAGTGGGATATTCTCTCCCGCATAAACTGTAAATTCGGTCATAAAAGACCAAAAATCCGAACTGTCTCTTTCAAAACCTACCATGAGTATCGGTTTTCAGAGACAGAAGACGAGTGCGATTCGACTCCCTTTGTGCCGAGACCCCCAGCCCAACCACCTACTGAGAACTACAGTCAGCCGACTGTCTGCAATGGACAGGTAGGGATTTTTCTGCAGGATTTGTCCCACCTTTAGTGTTTCAGGCGGAATGGGACGGGGCAGCTGACTGGTCGGATGATTGGAACACGGCGGAGAAGGAAGAAAAAGAGGAGGAGGAAGTGGAGAATGCGGGCCGGCCCGAAGCGTCGGAGGAAAAAGTCGTCCAGCCGTTGAAATTGCAGTCATTTGTGCCTGCGAAGCCGATTATTAAGAAGGAGAATAGTATAGGTGAGAGTGAGAGACGAAGACAGACAGAGAGATATGGGCTTGAGACGCAGAGACATGTAGAGAGAGTGTGATTAACAGAGAGACGCAGACCAATCCTTCCATTTTCCAGGAAGTACATTCGAGATAAAGGCGGCCAAAGCGGTGGAGGACGACTTTTTCGCGGACATGGCGCCCGAGATCAAGACAAGCGGAACGCTGATCGACAAGCTGATTGCGATGAAGGAAGAGGAGGAGAAGAAGGCGAATGGTGGGGATTTATTAATTTAAAAGGAGTCAATTTTGGGTAGTTTTGCCTAAAAATGAGATGTTACTCGGGAAATTTTCAACGAAATTAGTGCCCTAATATGGTTTTTACGTGAACTTTTATTGGGATCTGTCACCTTAGTCGCTCCTGTATGCATTCCTCTGGGCGGGGTTCTCACGGGCCGGGCCATTTTCAAAATTTTGGTCGGCCCGGCCCGTGTCGGCCCGTTTACCTTGGACCACCTAGTCAGATTGCCACCCACACGACCAGGGTTCGATCCGGTTCGGTGACATTCTTTTTCATACCTCGGGAGGGTATCGTCAGCTTATTCCAGGTAATCGGGGGGTGGGGGTTATTCACTATTTTCGTAAAATTCCGCTAGGTAAGCGGAAAGTTAAGGGGGCTACCCCATTTGTGGCCCCAAAACTTAGTGTTTTAGGTAAAGCCCACCCCTAGATTTAAGGCGTTTCCCGAGGTTAAGGGTGGTAAAAACTACGAATGACCAGTAGTTGGGGTTGGGTGGGGGCAACTTCTGGTTAATCCATTTACAACTTCCCTAAGAGTCTCAAAGTTGTGGGTGGTTACCCAATTTTAAGGCCTAAATGTCAATGGGTTGGTACGTCAGTTGTCGGACCTTCCCAGGGTATGAACCGGACTAAACAAAACCAGCCCAAAGTCAGCCTTATTATTTGACCATTCGTAGGACCTACCATCCTTAACCTGGACATATCGCAATATACACGGGTCGGGCCGACATCCCGGCCCAGCTCGGCCCATTTCGGCTCGTGGGCCGGCCTTCTTTGAGGGAGATGGTCCAGGTGTGCAAACGATCAGGCACACAGCTTATATAGTTAGAAACACGCTGAGAATGTTACTCGTTTAGCCGTAAAGTATGGTTTCCTCAGAAGCGCGTACACGGTTTAAAGAAGAGTGGATTGAGCAAAGAGGGCCCAGAGAAACAGATCATTTTCAGACACTTTCGCCACTTCGACGGCCAGTAAATTCGCCATGGCCCCGGAAGTCGACGAGGCCACCGCCGACTGGGGCGATGACGGCTGGGACGAAGAAGAGGAGGCACAGGAAAACTACGCCACGCCCCCCGATGACACCACCAAGGCTATGGACACGGTGGAGGGTGCACCTAACACTGACGTAAGGACCCACGCCTAACCAATTAACCTGTTTACCCAATTTCTTTCATTTTGTAGATGCAAAGCCAATAATTGGCAAAATTTAACATTATTGATTAACGAACGGGAGGGTGCATGCGGGCAGTAACTTTTCGCTTTAGGACCCGCCGTCGGCTGTGGCATCGATCGACTGACCGATCGACAGCGATCTCTCCGAAGATTTCTATCCCTCCCTTTTGTATTTATCGATCTAGTCGTTTTGCATAGAGAGTTTGTGCCAATCGATGCTCAGCTGGCTGTTTCACTGATGACGTCACGCCGTGTGACGTGTCTTTCGCCCCTTTTAATACCACACTAATACGAGTTTTACCTGTGATTATGTGCACTTGATGACCTGTGGAGAATGAAGGTTTATGTTTTGGAATGGATGGTAAACAGAGAAGACAGAGGTATAGAATTAAATAAGTACTGAGACAGAAAGACAGAAAGACTCGGAAAAATATACGGAAAGAGACAGAGAGTGTGAATTAGATAGAAAAAAGGAAGAGCAAGAGATGTATTTACAGAGAGACAGAGATAAGAAGGAACAACGAGAAAGTGAAGTGAGGGAGAGAAAAAAGAGGAATAAGAGATGAAGAGAGGGGAAAGAAACAGAAGGACAAAAATACAGTAAGAAAGGTTGGGGGCATAGTTCTCAAGAGAAGGACCAAAACGGGCCGGGCCGAGAAAAGTGGCGGCCCGGTTTGTCAAATTGTCAAACTTCTATTACATAATTGAACCAATTGTAAGTTAGCAAAAATTAGTGCCCCGGCCGGGATCGAACCTTGGTCACGTGGGTGACAGGTTGACTAGGTGGTCCGAGTAGACGGGCCGTAGTTTTTTTTTTCAAGTAGGCCCGGCCCGTGAGAACTATGGAGACGGGGTTCTCACGGACCGGATCACTTGGAAAATCATAGTCGAACCGTTCACCTTGGACCACATAGTCTGATCGAGACGGAGAGAAAGAGAGAGACTCTCGTGAGAGAGACAGCTACGGTGAGAGAATGTCAGTGAGAGTCAGAGAGGAGAGAGAAAGAGAGAGAGTGGGAGAGAGAGAGAGAGAGAGAGAGAGACAGAGAGAGAGGGGAAAAGAAGAAAGAGATGCGCCTAAAATAACCCCAAAAACCAAAATTTTCCGGAACTTTCCATGTCAGACCGAAAAATCCAACTTTTCTACAATCGGTGAAGTGGCAACGAAGGAAATCGACAAATTCCATTTATTCGCGGTGAAACAGTAACAACATGCGAATATCGAAAATAACGAGTATCTCGGTGGGAAGGAAAACAAGTGAAACAATAATTTCGAAGAAAAAGTGAAACAACTGCGTGAGTGAATCGGAAAAATACAGTGGAGGATACGATGGGATTAGAGGCAGCAGACAGTCAAAGTGAAAAGAAATCCAATTGCAGAGGTTTTCTAGAACGGCTGCTGGGTCTGGAGCGGCTCGGGCTGGTCTCCGTCCGCGCGGGCCGACAGGTAGAAGGCCAGGAAGGAGTTCTCGCCGATGGGGTAGCTGCAAAATTAGAATATTGGGTTGTTTTTCTGTGCTCTCGCAAAAAGGAACACTCTGGATGTCTGACTACCTGCGTTTTCACTGGGAACATACTCTCTTTCTCTCTCATCCATATCCGCTGTCTGACCTTCTGGGTTTCCAGTGTAGACACATTCTCTCACCGTCTGCGTTCTCACATGCTACACACTGTCTTCTATATATGCTCTCCCCCTGATTACACAGAAACTCGCTGTCTATTTGCGCTTTCTGGAACACTCGCACAGTCTAATAGTCTGCGTCTCTACTAGATACACTCTTTCACTGCCTGACTGCCTGTGCCTTTACTGGAGACACGCTCCCTCGCTGCCTGACATACCTTGGGAACCAAATGAACGAAATTCCAAAAGTGAAGGAGGTCTTTGTTTTCTTTGATTTTTACATTGAAAAAAAGGCATAAATGTTTCGGCCAGGTCAGGCCGGGCCTTGAAAACGTTTGAAGCGGGACGGCCCGTTGCCATGCTTGCTAGCGACCCAAGTAATTCAAAAATGATGGGGGTTGATTCTATTTTTTAAACCTTCTTATTACAGATCCTTATATAGCGCACCATACAAGCCAAATTTGAAATAATCTCCTCATTTTCATACAGAGAAAAAAGGTTTTTCTTCCAAAAACGTGTGTTATCGTACCAACCGACTGGCAGCAGTATTATGCTAACAAAACGAGCAAATTTATATCACAGTTTCTAAGAAATATATTGTTTTTAATGTTTTAAATAATTTGTTATGTCTCTGTGTCTCCCGGTCGGCCCGGGTATGAGAAATTAAATTTTGTATAAATCAGTACAATAATTTTTCAAACTGCTTTTAATTACTTAATAATGTTTGGTACTAACATATAAGTCAATATTAGTCGTACAAAAAAGAATGTCACCGAACGGGATCGAACCCTGATCGTGTGAGTGGCATTCTGACGGGGTGGTCCAGGGAAAACGGGCCGAACGGGCAGACCAAAATTTTTCAACTGACCCGGCCCGGCCCGTGAGAACCATGCCCGTGGGCATACTCTCTTATTGTCTGCGTTCTCAGTGGAGACACGCTCTTTGATCAAGTTCTGCGCTCTCTCTGATTAAACTACCCTCTCGCTATCTGACCCTGGGTGTATTCACTTGCCAAACGGTCTTTCGTCGTCCGATTGTCCGCCTTATCAACAGCGTTTGGGGGCTCGATAGGTAAGCCCCCCCCCAACGCTCCCTGTAGCTACCTTAAGTCCACCTGTGCATATCATAAAAACACACTCTCTCGTCAATGTCTGCACTCTCTCCGACTATACTACACTCTCGCTGTCTGATCGTCTCGGTCCCCCCTTTAAGACACTCTCTCAGAAGTCAGAAATCTCGTTGTCTGATGTATCTTACTCATAAATACCCTTTCGTATGGCTTTCTACTGAGGATAACAATAAAAACCCACCGAATCTTAATCGGGTACTCCCTGGAGCCGGAGATTTCCACCTCCTTCGACACATTGACGGCCTTGGCGATCTGCTTCAGAGCGCAGGTGGAGAAGAACTTCACCAAGTCGCAGCCAGGTCGCATTGCGACATTCACCTCCTAAAAAATGCTTGTTAAGAGAGAAAAAGCGAGAGAGAAACAAAGAGAAAGAGAAACTCGCCTCCGAATAATTGGGCCGGAACTTGATGGTGGTATTCGAGCCCATTTCTCCGTCGGCGCAGAAGGCGATGGTTCCATTCTAAAGGTGAAACCTTTAGAATGGACCTTTAGAAAATTTAAAAATTGGGATCAGAGGTGGGCCATCAGTTTGCATTTCGATTCTACTACACCCCCCTCTCGGGGTTCTCACGGGCCAGGTCAGGCCGAGGGGTTCTCACGGACCGGGCCTGGCCGTTTTCAAAATTTTGGTCGGCCTGGCCCCTTTACCCTGGACCACCCAGTCAGATTGCCACCCACACGACCAAGGTTCGATCAAGGTCGGTGACATTCTTTTTTGTACGACTAATATTAACTTATATGTTCGTAACAAACACTATTACGGTATGTAAAAGAGTTTAAAAAATAATTGCACTGATTTATACAAAAATTAAAAATTTGATTTTCAAAAACGGGCCGGCCGGGCCGCCCAAAAAAATCTCTCGGCCCGGCTGAACCCCGTCAGGCCGGGCCGGGACAGTTGGAAAACTGATCGTTCAATAGGAACAAATGAAGACAAAACCGTGCCTTGGCCTTGATGGCGACCTCGTCTCCGAAGGCTTCCAGGTGGTTGCACACATCCAAAAATTTCTGCGACGGCATGGTGCAAGTGAAAAGGTAGGCGGCCTTGGCATCAGCGGGCGAGCAGTAGGTGTCAAATCGCTCCCACAGACGGAAGCGGATCTCCTGGAACATAGGGTTTAAGAGAGAGATAGAGAGAGAGAGAGTGAGAGAGAGAGAGAGAGAGAGAGAGAGAGAGAGAGAGAGAGAGAGAGAGAGACGTACCTCAACTTTTCCGCCAATATCGTCGTTGATGGTCATCTTGACTATGTCGTCTCCGTGGTTGAACTCCAGCTTCAGATCGTCCTCCTTCGTGGCGCAGTTCATAGCCTTCTGGAGGTTCTTCAAAGACACAAAGAGCTGCTCGTCATCAGTGCACTCGTAAAACTCAAAGTCGCGCCTCTGAAATGGGATAAAAGGTTACATAAGCCGCGATCTGAGTCAAATATGGAGCGTAATTCTCACCCGAGGGGGGACTTAATTTTAAAACTTGAAGTAACCCTGTCATAACGCCTGAGGTAATTCAGATATTTCAGTGAAAATTTGGTAGTCCCGCTGAACGCTTGGCTTTTCGAGTTGAATTTGACGAAAATAGTGCCTAACCCCCCTAACTTCTGCGTTTTTGGGGGCTACTGCCCTTCTTAACCTGAGGCAAGCTGACTACGCCCTCTCGTCGTATATACGATCAGGAAATACGGGCGGGGCCCCGCGCGACTGCCACAACGTGAATCTTTCGAGTCAAATTTTGTAAGCAACTGCATAAAAGCCTAATCCGCCTTACGACGCCCCAAAAACTCCTTATAGTGCATCACGACAAACGTTAAGGCATTTGGTGAAGAATATGATGGAATAAGACATTAAATATTATTAGAAATGAAGAAACAGCCGAACATGTGCTTAATTTTGGCGAAAATCGGAACAAAATGGTTTTGATGGTTTTCTGGTGTTTCTAATAGTTAAATGTGAATTTTTCTTTATTAAAACCAATTCCAAACCCATCTTTCTATAATAATGTAAACCAATTACATAAAAAAATATAAAATCGTAACAAAATTTAAGCCAAAAAATATTAAAACGGGGGCGCCAGAGGCGTTGCGGCCCGCCGCTTTTCATAAAGGCCCGAGTGCACTCCTCTGTTATGTCCGAGGGAAGGTAGATGGTAGAGGTAGACGAAGGCTTGGACAGCAACTTTATTAGGAAGAAACAATGAACGAAAAACAATGAGAAACTCCGGCTTATATAGGGTAACCATGGAAGGTTCTAGAAGAAAAGGGGCGGAGATTAGAAGGTTCGAGAAAGATCTCGAAGGTAATAGAATATACCAGAATGTGATAGAACATTCTGGTAGGATATGGAAAGAGGTCCAGAATCTGATAGAAGATTCTGGAACGTTCTAGGTTGTGACATTTGGCAATGCCCCAACACCTCCCCCCTAAGATTGGGCCTTACGGTATGATTGAGAGTGAGGGTCAATCTGAAGTTGAGCAGGGGCACGGCGTTGGCGAGACGACTTGCGCACGGGCTGGAGCGGCTGGGGCGTCGACGGCGCGGTGGCAGGAGGGCTCGGCGGCGGCGTTGCTTGCGGCACCAGAATAGGCAGACGAACATCCGGTTGACGAGGCATCAGATTGAAGGCGGTAATCATCTCGGAGGCAGCGGTCGGTGTGGAACGAGGGCGCATCTGGTTGATGTGGCGGCGCCAGACGAGACCGTTGGAGGTGATGACATCGTAGAGGGTGTGTCCGAAACGATGTTCCACGCGTCCAGGGATCCATCGGGCAGTACCGGGTCGGTGATCACGGACGTACACCAGATCGTTGGGTTCGAACTGACGCGGGCGTGCTCCGTGGTGACGATTGAACTGAGCTTCCATCTTGTCGTCGTTGTGGGTCGTCTTGGGTGTGTCGGCAGGATTCAGCAAGCTGAGAGTAGACCTCAGAGTGCGTCCAATGAAGTTTTCAGCAGGTGAGAGTCCCTTCGGCGCGGAGTTGCACGGCGTGTAGCGGTACGTGAAAAGGAAGGTCTGCAGGGCTTCTTGAGTCGATCCTTGCGGTTTGAGCTTCAGAATCGTTCTCTTGAACGTGTCCACAAATCGTTCGGCTTGGCCATTCGACTGTGGGTGGAACGGAGGAGATCGGAGGTGGTTGATTCCGGTCTTCTTGCAGAAATCCTCGAACTCGGCTGAAGTGAACTGAGTTCCATTATCCGATACGAGCGTCTGAGGGTAGCCGAATTGAGCGAAGAGTTTTCGGAGCTCCTTGATGGTGGCGGCGCTGGTGATGGAGTTCATCTCGACGATCTCGGGCCATTTGGAGTAGGCGTCTACGATGACGAGGTACATGCGTCCATCTAGCGGTCCAGCGAAGTCGATGTGGATTCGGCTCCAGGGTCCATCAGGTTTCGGCCACGAACAGAGCGTGTGCTTGATCGGGGATTTGGCGGCTTCTTGACAGGGTTGGCAGGAGCGTACGATGTCCTCGATGTCCGTGTTAATGTGATTCCAGAAGACGTGGCTTCTGGCGAGGCTCTTCATCCGATGGATTCCAGGGTGTCCTTCATGTAGAGACTTCAGGACGCGGCGCTGGAGATTGGAAGGGACCGAAGAAAAGACATCCGTCTTGCACAGAGAGCGAGTTGCGCATCGAAGCGTAGCGGTTGACGGCTTCGGATGGCTTGTGAGGCCACTTTCCAGAGATGGTGGAGGCGACGACGGTTCGAAGGCAGTCGTCCTTTTCAGTGGCTCGAGCTACGTCTGTGGCATTGACAGGAAGGTTCTTTAGAGCGGAGTCGTACACAGCGTTGATCTCCTTGGTGATGGCAGCGATGACGACGTCTTCTTCCGGCGGGTTCTGAGCGGAGATGAGTCGAGAGAGAGCATCGGCTTGTCCAAAACTGGTGGTGTTGCGGTACTCGATCCGGAAATCGTAGGCGAGTAGGGTGAGACACCATCGTTGTAGGCGATTTGCTGTGTAAACGGGCACTTCTTACTTGCTTCCAAAGATGGAAAGAAGCGGCTTGTGGTCGGTCAGGAGAGTGAAGGTGCGTCCGTAGATGTAGCGATGGAATTTCCGGACGGCGTGTACAAGGGCGAGTCCTTCCTTCTCGATCTGGCCGTAGTTCTTCTCGGCTGAAGTCAGTGAGCGGCTCGTGTGGTAGACGGCTTTCTCTGATCCATCCGGAAGTCGATGTGAAATTACTGCTCCGATCCCGTAGTCTGATGCGTCGGCCGCGACGATGATGGGTAGACTAGGGTTGAAGTGAGTGAGGAGCAGGTCCGAATTGAGCACTTCCTTGGCGCGTTTGAAGGCAGCTTCGCATTCGGGAGTCCAGTGGAACGGGGCGTCCTTCTTGAGAAGAGCGTCTAGCGGTGCACGGAGCTGGCGCATCTCGTTGACGAACGATCCGTAGTAGTTGATGAGTCCGAGGAACGACCGGACCTGGGCGGTGTCCTTCGGTGGTGGCATCTTGGAAATGGCGTCGATCTTCTTGGGATCGGGGCGGCGTCCAGAAGCGGAGATGATGTTCCCGAGGTAAGTGATCTGAGACATCGTGAAGTTGCACTTCTCGAAGCGGACGCGGAAGCCGTAGTTCTGGATCCTTTGGAACAAGGCTTCTAGATTGGCGTTGTGCTCGTGGAGGTTGCGGCCGGTGACGATGACGTCATCGAGGTAGGCAGCAACGCCGGGAAGTCCAGAGATCATAGAGTCGATGATCTGCTGGAAGATGCCAGGTGCAGATTTGACTCCGAAGGGCAGGCGGTTGTAGCGAAACAAGCCGCGGTGAGTGTTGATCGTCAGCAGCTCCTTCGAGTCGTCGTCAACTTCGACTTGCAGGTAGGCGTCAGCAAAGTCGACTTGGGAGAACACCGTACCGCCATTCAGCTTGGTGAAAACGTCTTCCGTAGTGGGCAGCGGGTGCTGGTGCAACATCAGCGCATCGTTGAGTCCGGTAGAGAAGTCGGCGCACAGACGAGTGGAACCGTTGGACTTCTTGACGATGACGATCGGAGCGGCCCAGTGGGAGTGGTCGACAGGGCTGAGCACGCCTTCTTCCAGGAGACGGTCAAGTTCCTTGTCGATGAGAGGTACGGAGGCGAACGGTACGGGTCGTTTCTTCTTGAAAACGGGTAGAACATCGGGCTTGAGGAAGAGCGAAGCCTTGGTCTTGGTGCAGCGTCCAAGTCCTGGCGAGAAGACGTCGGAGAACTGAGTCTTCAGCTTGGCCTGTCACGGAGAGCCGCTTGATCGAGCGACGAAATCTTCTTGATGTCGTACTCCTTGAAGACCTTGCGACTGCAATCTCCAACCTTACCGCTCTGCTGCAACGCACGCTGACCAAGGACGCCAACTCGGACGCCTCTCTGTTTGACAAGCTCATCAAGAGGATGGACAAGTTTATCTACGACCCGGATCAAGAAGACGGCTTCGACCTATGGTACCTCCGCTACGAAGACACCTTCGCTAAGGAATGCGCGACCATCCTCCCATTGGAATTAATCGCCGTGATGCGAAGACAACTCTTATTGGAGCCAACCAGCAAATTTACTTTTAATGAGCACATCGTATCGATTTTTGATAGGAATCAATGAACTTGCAATTTACGAGAAAGCGGCAGACTGCTGTGGCGAAGCAGGCGTTGGCAGGACCTATTTCTTCCAGCGAAATTATTGCAACAGCGGTCCGCGGTTTTGACGTATAAGGACGACGGCACTCGCATTCAGGGTTAGACAACAGGCCGGCCTTCGGCCTGGAAAAATGCCATTCCTTATAATTTCTTGCCGAGCGACCGGTCGGTGAAAGCCTGGTTTTAGAAAATGAGGGCCCAGGCCGGCCTGGGTTTTTGTCTAACCCTGCTCGCATTTGCCCGTACGTGGACGTGAGGTGCTCACCTACGTCTTGTTGTTAGAATGAAAATGATAGCAAAAGGAAGGCTTATTCTGCCTTCGAGACACCATTTAGGGGGGCTGACGTATTGATCCCCCACACGCTCCCTGTCTACGATTTTACCGTGGTTTCACAGTACCTTGAGCACGAATTCCACAAAAGCGACGCGCGGCCCGTCCATGGCCGTCATCTGCAGCCCTCCGTTGGTGAAGGAAAGCTCGGCCTCGCTGAAGCGCAAGGCGGCCGAATCCACGACGTTCTTCAGAAGAGCGGCTCTGCCGAAACGAGCTTCGACCTAAAACACCCCTATGATTGAAATAAAAGATCCTGATTTTAAACACCCCCCCCCCCCCCCTAGTTGACATAATTAAAAAGTCTCACCGACAAATGGCTAGTAGCGTGGCGAGGCGTCGGACGAGGGGCGGAGCGGTTGTTGTTGCCGTCCTGGATGATAGGGGCTCGGCTACGATTGCGACTCGGCGTGGTGTCGACCAAGGCGAGACCCTGAAAAATCTATTAAATAAACTGTTAAACCCAAAAATACGTAATTTTGTGTCAAAATGAACAATTTCAACCGAAAAAGAGCACTCACCGTATTGTTCAAGGTCCGCTGCTCCCCTCGCTCGTTTTCCTCTTCCACCCTGAGGCGTCTGTTCTGAAAACGCTTTATGTCAAACAAAAATGTGGAATCCACAAAGACGACCCCCAAAAAAAGAGAGAGAAAACGAACCGAGTTGATTCCCAGTGACGCCTCGTTGGACTCCGTCGATTTTGCCATTATCGATCCTGAAATAACGTGTTTTTGAAGATCAAAGCTCAAATATGAAAGGTTCAGCAAGAAAAGGACAGAAAAGACAAAAAGAAGACCGTTTCGAAAGTCTGACAAGTTACCGGAAGTGCAACGTAACGTTAGCTTTGCACGGTGTTTACAGCGCAAGTTAAAAAGTTCGTTGCGCAAAAATTATCGAGGGGAGTCGATTTTGTCATTATCGATCCTGAAATAACGTGTTTTTGAAGATCAAAGCTCAAATATGAAAGGTTCAGCAAGAAAAGGACAGAAAAGACAAAAAGAAGACCGTTTCGAAAGTCTGACAAGTTACCGGAAGTGCAACGTAACGTTAGCTTTGCACGGTGTTTACAGCGCAAGTTAAAAAGTTCGTTGCGCAAAAATTATCGAGGGGAAACAAAAGGTCTTCTTTTTTTCGATTTGCTGGTCGCAGATTCAACGAGTTCTGAAGAAAAAATTATCAGCGAGGATTGGTAATAATCCTGGCAATCAGGTTCCGAAAGGATTGCGATTCCCGACAGTTGACCGAATTCTTGACCAAAATACACCAGTTCCTTTCAGAAAACTCGCAATGTGTTGTTCAATTTGCCGAGGTTCGGGACGACAGTGTTCCTGTGAATGCATTTTAGGGGAAAATTTCGTGAAACCACATGCAATTCAGTGGCGCCCCTCAAAATACCGATCCTCCCATGGGATAATTCAGATAAACATGCCAAAACATGAGCCCATTAATGAAGCCATGAAGCCTTTACATGCCCCATATTGCTCAGTAACCCATTTTAAACGATTTACTAGAAGATTGAATTAAACGGGATTCACCCTGGAGTAATTCCTACCACACTAGTTAAGCCCCCACACATTTTGTTTTCGTTTAGGGGGGGGGGTTACAGAAAGCCCTCGCCGTGATGACCCACTCAGATACGCCCCTCCCCCGGCTTCGCAGTGAATAAAGACGTGGGAACTATACTAGGGTGGGGGCTTAACTAAATTTACTTCCCCCACAATTCGTGGGTGGTCTTAAACATTTAGTGTTGTCCTGGTGTCGATAGGGCTCAAAATGACATCATTGTGCGCGTTGACGCATCTACCCCCCGTAATAAAATTTTGCAATGGTAAAGTAAGTCCCATGACTGGTCATGATCCGCCGAAACTCTTCCGCATCCTGAATACCACTTTATATCACAGCATTTCGCAAGGTTACAAAAATACAATTGAAGTACGAGAAATACATAACTATGCCGCGGGAGCTGCCTCCTCTTGGGGGAGGACACGGCGGACGATGCCGGACCTGGCCTCGATCTGGTGACGGAGAGACGCGGCTTCCACGGGCAGAAGCGCCTCCACTTTGCGTACAATTCCGAGGAATCTCCTCCTCTGTCTGCCCGACAGGCGGCCTTCGATGCGGTTCAACGACGTCTGGACAGATTCCGCCCGATGCCAGGCGACGTGGATCGCGTGGCGCTCTCGCTCCTCCTCGGTGAAGGCGTAGGGCTTTATGTACATGTTGACGGGGATGTGGAGGAGGAGGCCCACGGCGTTGGCGTAGAAATTTGCGGAATCGAAGGCACATTCTTCTTCCAGGAAGAGGGTTCTGGTGTGTAGGATGATGTTCACGATGTTGGGCACGGCGTAGGAGAGCGCTTTGGCGCAGCGGAGAAAACGGGCACGGACACAGCAACAGCCCTCCACGAAGTACTGAAAACGAAAAATTAATGGGAAAATGATAAAATTCAAGGGTTTTGGGGGGAAATGCAGTTATCGCCCACCCAATTCAGTTGTGCCCTCCAAAATGGCCGCTTTTCGGACTCCTAATTGTCAAATCAGTTGAGCTTCAGGTGCAGAACAGGTAATTTAGGTGAGCCACGGCAGGATTTGGTGGTATTTTGCGTGGACATGGCAGGATGCCAAAGATCCGCAGGTTTGGCAGGGTACGGTATCCAAGACGCAGTGGCCGTTTGACGGCAGGGAGCGGTAATAGTTGAGAGGGAGCTAGAGCAGCAAATCCGGCGCGCTGATAGCTCAGCCGTGAAAGCTGCGGACTGCAGTTGTGGCGTTCGCAGGTTCGAATCCCCTTTGGTGTTTTTAGGAGTATTTTGCAACTAATTTGATAATTTGAACTTGCCGCCAGTTGTCCTGCGCATCTAAATTCAAATCTTGGCACCCGGCCAATTCCATGAAAAATACCACTGAAACCTTGACAAATCCCACCGTGGAGCACCTCGCGTAGTTCAGTTAAGCCCCCATTGCTGAGTATTAAATTTACGCGTTTTATTATTGGCAGCTAAGTTGGCATATAAAGGATTTTAGATTATTTTAGGCACATAAATTCGAATTGACTGGACGGGGGGGGGGGCTAAGCCCGGCTTGCTTAGTAAGACGAGCGTGGGGGGCTTAACTGATTTTTTCCCCGCGATTTAAGGAATTTTGAGTCATGTTAAGCTAATTTCACCATTTATATAATTAAAACCGCCGAACCACAACGCGCGACACGTCTAGCGTCTAAAAAATACTCTTGAACTGTCTAAAAAGTTATATTTTTGGTGTATTTTAAAAAAATCCTCTATATCTAAAACCCTCTAGTCGAATTGCGGCGAAGAAAAATATAAATTTCACATATTTCCGAGGTCGAGCCTCCCCTTGTCAACGTTTTCTTACAAAGGGATGCGTCAACGGTCAAAATTTCGTCATTTGGGGACGTGGGTGTATTGACACTTGGTTGGAACGAAAAACGGTAGACCGCTCACGAAATATGGATTTACAAAAAATACATTGTAATAAAAAAAAGAATACACTCTATTTAGCAAACATTCAGCTCATACCAGGTGGGTGTTACAATTAAACAATATTTCCATCAAAAAACGAGGCAACGACGTTTAAAGAAGTCCAAAAAAGTGATCCACTTTATATTTAAGAAACCGATCGATCTCGCGTTACTTTTGAAACTTATCGCCCATATTTTTTGAAGTGAAACGCCTTCCCGGTGTTTATTACGCATGGCAATTCTAACGGCAACACTGGTCACAAAATCAATGATTAACCGAATAATTCATAAAACGCTTTTCTAACACCGCGAAAACGGAGTTTTACAAAATTTAAAGCCGATAAAGTAATATTTAGAGTGGCCAGATGCGTTTAATTCGAAACTATCACCATTTGTTTAACCCAACTGCAAAGCTCGTTAAAAAATCGGTGTAAAAATAAAACTCACATTGATGTAGATTTCAGCTGTGATGACGGTGAGGCCTGCGATGGCTACGTGAGCTAATATTCCTAACATTCCCGTTTTGCTGGATCCTGAAAATAAAAATAAATAAAAATAACAACAAAAGCTTAAAGAGAAAGAAAAGGAAAAGGGAATTGCGTTGTCGTTCCCAAAATTTGGAGCAGAGCGGAGGCGCCTGATTTACTGGGTGGTGAGCATTATTTTTTCTTCAAAATTCAGTTTATTAAAATTCGAAAGAGGAAGAAAAAAATGGAAATTCGTCCAACACGCGCCTCGCAGCTGCCAAAGAAAACCGCCGGTGCCCTGAAAATAACCGGCTGCTAAACGTCGGACAGAAATTCACAATTTTGAAGATTCTTGCGATTTGTCCACGTGGCATTTTTAAAATAATCTATACCGAAATTTCGGAGGTAGTTTCTAAAATTTGCAGCAAATATAGCTTAAAAAAATTATCGTGCATTTCACACGGCATCGCGCCCGGATCACACCGTAATAGCTTTCACGCCAGAACCCGCCGTACAATTACAAGTTTCATTGATCCTTCTAATTGAAACCATATTTTAAAAACAAAGCTTCATTTGAGTAACTATCTCCTCTGTATTCTTAATTTCACCCGGAACACGGCTCATCCAACAACGTGAAATTCGTAAAAACTTTGTCGTTATAAACTCCTTTTTCTCCTTCGCAGTAAAAATCGAAACTTTGCAGCATCACTCGCTGTTTATCCTCATTAAGATTCTCCGGAACGCTGAAAAGAGCGGTTTTGTTAAGTATTTCAAAAATAACTCAACTATTCAAAGGAGCAAACACCTTGTGCAGATATAGAAACAACACAGCTCCTTGAGTCATTAAGCAATCCAGCAAAGTTTCTTTGGATCTGTAAACTGTTTGGTTTTATGGTATGATTGGATAACGTCGAAGGAAGTTGTCCGCTGTGAAACTAAAATATCGAGAACCAAAGTGATTTTTGAAATGAATGAATTCCAGCCTAGAACTTCTAGGTAGTCCTTAGTTAACGTTTCATGGAAATCAGACGCAAAAATTAATGTTTTTAACTAATTTTTTGCTTGAAGTCAATTAAATTATTATGTTTTTTTCTGAAACATCCATTTACCTTTAGCCATCCTTTATTGTGCACCCTGGGGAATAGGAATCGCCAGGTATCAATAGGTTGCGCTAAAGTTGGCTCTGCGTACTCGAGAAATTCCACGTCATATCGGCCTTTCCAGAGGGATGAACAACTGCAGAGATCTGTGAATTCGCTTATAAAAAGGATTTTTTTAAATAAAAACCCTTAAAATAGGTCAAAGCTGTGGCCCCATCAAGAGTGAAGGAGGCCGGACACTGCGTAGAGCTTCGGTCTTTTAACCAACCCACCTGGAATAAAGTTTCTCTCTCTCTCTCTCTCTCTCTCTCTCTCTCTCTCTTTCTCTCTTTATCTGTACCTCTATCTCCATATCTCTCTCTATATTTTTCTTTCTCTCTCTCTTTATCTCCCTTTCGCTTTCTCATTTATCTCGCTCTCTGTTTCCCTATTTCCTTATTTCTTTCCCCCTTTTGCTTTGTTTCTCTCTCTCTCTCTCTCTCTCTCTCTCTCTCTCTCTCTCTCTTCCTTCAACTTTTTTTAAACCAACGCGTTGTTCTCCATCGTTGGTTTCAATCTTGCTCGGCAGGCCGTAATAACAAGTATTTCTACACTTTTATTATCCTAGTTTTTTTTCAAACTTGCGTGTCTTCCTGATAAAAATTGCAGTATTCGTGTTCGTTGCAAGTTTCGAGCGAACAATCCGGAATTCCCCATCCTCCTTGTGACAAGCTAAAGGTGTATTTAAAATTGGTCTTTAAAAACACCTGAAATTGACGCTATTGTTTGAAAATGGAAAACATTAAAAAACAAAACAAAAAAAAAAGACCTTCGATGTGACAACGAAAATTTGAACCACTGACAATAGCAAAATACGCATCTTGCGGCAAGATCCTTGCGCACGAGTGTCGTTAGAGGCGTGGTGTTGCTTAGGAAATCCCGTTGGAGCCTAGATTTACGGGATTTTTTTTTAATAAAATGGGTATGCCTGGGCAAATTTATGTGTGAGCACATACATTAACATCTAAATTTACTAACACACACACTCACACACTCACACACTCACACACTCACACATCTAATATTTATTTATTAGAAATCACAACAGGAGTGAATTGCGGCTCCTTGCTACCACCGTATCTTCGATCGTAGTGGGACTCGAAATGCTTGTTGATTTGATCGATATGGTCGTTGATGGCATTACAATCCACCACGTTTCGTCTTTGTCGTTTTACATACAAATGTAAAATTATTGGGAGGAAAAGGATGTACAAGTAGGGCTGAAATTAGCATTTAAAAACGATTTTACGAAAGGTGAAGGTATCACATTTTTCGTCTCACGGACTATTGCGTACTCTTGAAAACTCTTATTTTCTTCCTTTACGCAATTTTCCGTGAGATGAAAAATGTTTTAGTCGGGTTGATAGAGTTCACCTGTATTGCGAGAACTTCGACAACTACTGACACTGGAAATCCGCTTGGAGGACATAGCTGTAAATAAACAATTTCTTTTGTCGGCGGCTTTTTCTCTTTCTCTTCTCTATGTCTCTTTCTGTCTCTCTCTCTCTCTCTTTTACCGAATTTATAATCGGAATCATCCCATATTGAATAACTTGTAGCGCAAAATGGCTAAAGAAACACGGCTGTAAAGCCTTCATCACTCTCAAATTTTCATTTATCTAAAAAAAAAAACTCGTTTTATTTCTAAAAACTGAACTACCTGATATTTCCTATTTAGCTCACCAGATCCCTGAGAAAACCTTCTACTCAACATTTTATTGATGAATAAAGTCGTCGTAAACGTGAGTACAGTAGCAAGTTCCAAACCTAAGTAAACCCAAACATTCACCTGAAATTAATTTTTCATTGTGAATTAAGAAAATTGCACCTCGATGTTGCTTCTGTTTCCCTTCGTCCAAACAGATGTTATAAGAATTTTATCAGAAAAAGTAGCCGGTAGGACAATTCTTAGTACGTACAAACAAATGTTCACACTTGTCTGAAAATTAATTGAATGTTTCAGTTTGTTCTTGTAACAATTGTAATTTAGCCGAGCATGTTACAGAAATGTGCACCATACAATTTTAGAAATTTGTTTTAAAAATTGAAAGGCATCTGAATTTGTTTCGAAAAATCTTGAAAAAAGTTTTCAAAAATTGCATTTAAGCACACAGTGAGTGGCTAATGCGCATTCAGCAACCCCTGAGAAAACCGATTTTTTTGTTTCAGTCTGCTGCCGAAACTGCCAACCTAAAATTACGAAAAAATTTTCAATATGAGCATTTTTGTGCCATCAATTACCGACTTTTTTTTTGAGTTTTGCAGGGCTGCTTTCTTTGTCCTTAGGATGTAAAAGAGTTGAAATTTTTTTCTCGAATCGATTGTAAAAAATAACACACGACAATAAGGGTGTTCGAAAAGTTCGGTCCCAAAAGTTTAAAGTGAGTGGGCGGGGTCGCCTTAGTGATGTACCCAAATATACAAATGGGGGCGTGGCCGAGGCACTGAATTATGCTTATAGCCGTAGGGAATATGGGATTTGACCCCAACCATGAGTGTCAGTCCTCATCGCGCCACCATCGTCCACTTCTTCGGCCAAAGAGTACCTGCGCGGGACATCGCTCAACGTCTCCAGATGATCCCGAGGAGCGTCAACCGGATCATCAAGCAGTTCAAGGAGTTAGGCCATGTCAACGCTAAGCCCAGAAGTGGTCGCCCTCGGTCTGTCAACGTTTCTCGGATCAGGGGCATCATCAAGAAGCGAATTTCCCGAAATGACGGACTGAGCCTCAACAAAGTGGCTTCTGAACTGAAAATCGCCCGATCCAGTGTCCAGAAGATTGTGAAGAGCGAATTGGGACTCCGATCGTACCGACTGCTGCAGGGACAGACGCTAACGGACAAGGCTATGGAGAACAGGCTCGTGAGAGCGAAGAAACTGCTGAAGCATCTGACACCTCGCCGCCTCGAAAACGTCTTGTTCACGGATGAGAAGGTTTTCACCGTTGAGGTCGCCAAGAATTCCCAAAACCACCGTCAACTGCTCTCTCCTATCGACAGACACTCTGGGAAACGCCGAATTCGTACGAGGACCCTGTTCCCTAAGTCTGTCATGGCTTGGGGAGGGATTACCTCCACTGGCAAGACTCCTCTGGTTTTCATCGAAAAAGGAGTGAAGATCAATGCCGACTACTACCAGAAGGAGGTCCTGAAGAAGGTGGTGGAACCCTGGTGCTCGCCGAACTATCCTGGAGGGGATATGATCCTTCAACAAGACTGGGCTCATGGAGCGAAAACCACAATGGCCCTCTGTGACAGCCTGTTTCCTGGACACCTGACCAAGGATTTGTGGCCCTCGAACTCGCCGGATCTCAACCCGATGGACTTTTCTGTATGGAGCGTTTTGGAAGCCAAGGTGTCGACGAAGCCCCACCACAGTTTGGACTCTCTGAAGCGTTCCCTGGTAAAGGCATGGGACGATCTCGACGACGACTACCTGCGGCGAACCGTGCTCTCCTTGAAGAAGCGTCTCGCTGCTTGTGTCAAAGCCAAAGGAGGCCACTTTGAGCAATTGCTTGTTTAATCTGTTGAAAATATTGTTTGTTGTTAGAAAATAAACGTAGTTGGAACAATATCTCGTGTTCTGTCGTTTGGGGGTTCATTGAGTTTGGGACCGAACTTTTCGGCCACCCTTGTGGCCGAAACTTTTCCCAACTTTTCGGTAATTGACAATGAACCATTCAACAATTGATTGAAGTTAAAGTGATTTTTTCTCAGCACACTTTTAAGTTTGAAACAATTGTTTTGAAATGAGAGAGAAATGAGATCTGTTGTCATTGCGGCTGTCAATATGTATCCCTGCAAAACATAGAGATAAAGACATATTTGTTATAGGAGTCCTGTCTGCCAGTTCCAGCAATTAGATGTGTGGTAGTCGCCCTATTCTATAAATTTACTGAACCATTTTTTTTTGGAAAACAGAATTTAATAGGGGCGTCCCCACTTGATCAAAAATATGTCTTTATCTCTATGTTTTGCAGGGAGTATGGCTTTTGTATATTTTGGGGTTTCCCGGAAAAAATACCGCGTATGACAGTATTGAGGGCATTAAAATTTTCCGCAGCGCCGTTTAATTTATTGGAAAGCTACATTAAAACAGAAACTATTTGGGTTCATGCAATGCCCAGTTCGTAATACAACCCCAAATTAATTTATTTTATGCAGACCCACAAATTTTTTGTGGTTCGTTAAACATACCAAAGTCCTTATAAGAAAACAACCAAACAGCATATTGTTCACCTTTTTTTACCGTCCTCAAATCGATTTCCTTGAAAAAAAAGTCGTATATTTCTCTTTTTGTTGGTCCAAAAAAACATTTCCTCTTGTTACGGTTCGTTTTTTTACAAATATATTTTCTTGGTTTATCCATTCGTTTAAGAAAACAAAACAAAAACAGTCAAAGCTTGGTTCGGTCGAACATATAGCCGTTTGCATCGGGATACTAGCCCTGATTTACTACAATAATTGACAAGATAGCAATACGAAACATTCAACAATCTACTATATCATATGCCTTTTCTTCCTACATGCCTGTAGTCTATTTCCAATTAAGGGTCGGCGACTTTTCAGCTAACTTGATTTCCCATAATATTTAACCACCAGGAGGGTACGCGCGCACCGTCCTGGTCTGCGGCCTGCGGCCGCAGATTTATGGCCTACGGCCATTCATTACTCGTCCTTCTGCCGTGAAAATAAAAGTGGCATGACGAAACATTCAACAATCAACTAGATCATACGATTTTTCTTCCTACATGTGGTTTAAAATGAGTGAGTCTTTGAAATGCTAAACCTTCATCGACTTGTCTTCGAAAATTCCATTGTCGCAAATCGACTTTGTAATGTTTGTCGGACCCTTTCAATGTTTTAATGACCCAATGTTTCAAATCTGATCTAATGAAGTTTATAATCACTTGACAACCGTTTTCTCCTTATCATTAGATCTAACTTACAAGAATTCCTAAAAGACAACAGCCAAAGAGAATAGTGTTCTGCCGTTCGAAGAACCCGGGAAAGGCTGTGGAAACAACTCTTTCAACGGCAAACGAGACCATTGAGACGGTTTGAATAGTGAAGGCTACTCCTGGTAAAGCTCGAAAGGCAAAACCTTCGGCTGACGAAATTACGTAGCCGCAAGGATCATCCACAGGGATAAAATATCTAAAAATGAATTTCTGTCTATGTCTGTGTCTCTCTGTTTCTCTGTCTTTCTGTCTCTCTTTCTCTCTTTCTCTCTTTCTCTCTGTCTCTCTGTCTCTCTGTCTCTCCGTTTCTCTATCTCTTTGGCTCTTTGTCTCTCTCTCTCTCTCTCTCTCTCTCTCTCTGTCTCTCTCTCTCTTTCTCTCTCTTACCTAATCCCATCAAAAAGATAAGAAACCGAAAACAACACCGGCAGCGAAATCGACCAAAACATATGAAACACAAATAAAAGCTTCGTGTTCGGGTTGCCCAACCAATTTAATTCCTGAAATTTAAACTTGAAAATTTAATTTCAAATGTTGTTTTACCTTTTTAAAAAGACACCTTCCTGAAATAACAACACTCAAAAGACACAGTGTTGCTTTTAGCAAAATTGCGGATCTTATTATTGTAGACTGGGAAATTTGCCAAGACTTTTCGCAAAGCAACCGGTCAGCTTCGCTCAGACCCTCGGGGAAGTTTGGTGCGGAGATCATAATTCTAAAAAAAATTATGTTTTACACAAAAAACTTTTGAAAGCAAAAGAAAGATAGGAAATTAAGGAGAAAATAACATTCACTCAGGCAGACCCCATTTTGCAAAAATCAGAAATTTCTCTAATTTCAAATAGTTCCTGAAAAAAGCCTGTAATCTTCAAAACATTACGTCAACGATAAAAAACATGTCTGCAGCTGAAAACGTGTTTGTTCAAAAAACAAAACGAACGCAACGCGGAAATTTTTTTCCAGACGACTTGAAACAAATGTGATCGTTGGTCAGGATTTAAACAAGGAATAAATAATTTTTTCAGTTCAGTAAAAAGCCAGCAAGTGTGAAAATTTTCATAACTCAAAATAGAGTTGGTCCCATTGTTTCCCCCACATGGAAAGGCTTGAGATAAAAATTTTAACGATCCGTAAGATAGGTGAAATAGAAGTATTTCTCCCACCTTCAATTTGTTCTTAAGAGAGAATTAGCAGTAATTTATAAAGAAAACACGTGGGTGAAATAGTTTTTTTTTGGTAATAAAAAAAATATTTCACCCACGTGTTTTCTTTATAAATTACTATATAATGAAAATGTCTGATTTTCAAAGTGTTTTCAACAAATTCAACAACGTAACTGTTTTTTCCAGATGACTTGAAAGAAACAAATCAGAGAACGACGGTTAGATTAATGAAGAGGAAGTGATTCTCAATTGAGACAGGTCAAGCATGAAAGCTTGAAATAATGAGTCGAACTTCAAAAACCGTGTTTTTCATATATTTTGTGACGTCAATAATGTTTTGCAATAATTTCTTAAAGTAAGCAATCAAATTTAACAGTTGCAAAATTAAATATTTCAATAATTGAGTATTGAAATGTTTTGAAAAGCAAGCAATTTTAGGAATGACATAATTTGAATGATTCAGAAATATTGTACAAGCGGAAAGCTGGTGCGCTTTTGATAGATCGGCCAACTACGGTTTTTCAGCGGACGCATAATAAAAAAAATAAAAATACATCCTCGTCAAACATTTCATCAGCAAAATTGAAAATTTGGTACCAAAAAAAGCTAAAAGAAATTTTAACGTTTAAATGGCGAAAGTGATTTTCCAAGAGGAAGCGTCGACTATGATTACATGAAATTTGAAGTCAAAGGGCAAAAATCGCCTGTTTTCCAAATGAATTCAAATTTCGAAGAGTTTCTGGGCTTCTTGACGTTTTTTCGGTTTTGGAATCTTATGAGTGTTTCAAAGACTTAGGATAAACCCACAAACTCTTTTGCCTCTTTTCTGATTAAAAAGCGATTCACGATCAACTACAACGGAATAAAAATACAGTAGTTTTTATGTTAAAAAACTTAAGAATGGAAAAAAACGTCAAATTTAACACATAACCTTAAACTAGCAAGAATCACGCTCTTTAACTGAACAAACACTGTGAAAAATACACGAGATGGAAATGAAGGGCAGTTACGCCTTGTTTCAACTTGTTTGAAGACAATGCTTTGTTGCTTCACAGGTTCTACACTTTTGAATTGCCCGATTTCCGCTCCATGCACTGAATACTGTAAAGAAATCACAAATCTAGCTCAACGACTTGTTTTTGCAGTGTTTAAATAGAAATTAAGCCTTATAGTTTCAATTGTAAACGACAATTTGCTTACAATTCTTGAAAATAAATGAAAATTTTCTCGATATACCTTGTAAAAAATAGTTTTAATTTGTTTTGTAGTTTAGTTGCATTGATGTAGTCTTACCGAGGAAAAAGTATTGACGAAGTAAAACTTGTAAGTGACATTATTTTTGTTTTTTTTTCCATGGGGATTTGCACACTGAAGCGACTTCCCAGTTTGTCCAAAACGTATGAAATATTGTTGAAACAAATGAATCTAAACAAAAGTTGGAAGAAAAAGTTTAAAAAACGAAAAAAATGAAAAGAAAGAAATTTTTCAATTCGAATCTGTACCCTACAACAAAACAAGAAGATATACTACACGTATAAAACAGTTTGACTTTTTGAATTCAATGTTTCATACAACACATTGCACACGATTGACAATTTGTATACTATACAAAGCAACGCAAACAATAGGAAGCAGGGAAAATGATAATGTTTTTGAACTTTTTTTTTTAAATACGCGATGCAATGATGACCCAGAATTTAGAAAAAAAATCAAAACTCGGAGGTAAAGTTCAAATTTTAATTTAAAAAGGTTTTACAATACAAAATTTTTTCTGTCGTAATTTAATATTCTAATATTAGTAAATTAGCAGATGTAACCTATTGCTACATTGTTGACTTATGAAAAACCCAGTTTAATGTGTCTAAACAGAAATTTTCACTAAAGAAAAAATGTATACAGCTCAAAGCAAATATATTCCCTTTTTTGGAATATTTATCCTCAAAACAGAAAGAAAGCAAAAAAACGTTTTAAAAAATTTGTTAAGACAAGAAAAAAAAACGAAAAAAAATTTCCAGCATGAAAACGTCTTTGTTTTCGAGAATTGGAAGACATTTCCCATTGAATTTACCACATTTTGTACAACAGTATATACTTTGTACACTACATTCTATAGCTGTAGCCAAACTGAAATCATATGCTAATTGCGGAAACATGCAAGTCATGCTCTGTCGATGACTGATTAGACTACGAATACCCGTATAAACAGAGCATGGGTGGTAGATTCTAATTTTATTGGCACGATTCCAATTTGGCGACAGCTATATACACGATGCCACACAAACAAAAGTCGACGAGTCAGATAAATAAAATCATAATTTATTAGGTTAATTTTTTATATCTTGGAGGCTGATGTACTAAGTCTCCAACTTTTTCATGTTTGAAATATAACAGCAAAACATGCAAGTGAATTAAGTTTGTAATCCGAAAACTTGCTTAACAAAAATAATTATCAAAGAAAATACGGCAAAAATTCAACAACAAATAAAATGAGACAAATTTCCAACACGAATTCTGTCGAAAATATAGAAAATGGACCGAATGTTACAATTTGTCTTTGAGAAAACATTCAATAAGCCGCACAGCTCTCTTTTCCCTTTCGGTTAAAATATTCTAACTAAAAAAAAAATATGAAAAATAAAAGCTAATTTGCGTTTGAAGGTTTAATGAAAAAATATGAAAATGACAAACAATTGCATCATCTTGAAAATGACATCAACAAATATGAAATGAATTTTCTAGAAAAGAGCAGACATCAGTCACTGAAAACGGAAATCAAATTTTCAAGCTTGAAAAACCTCTTTTTTTTCGAGAAATGAATGGCCTAGAAATTTAGAAACGCTTGAATGGCCTAAGACGTAAATCTAAAGAACGGGATCACAGCGGTGTATGTCAATTCTGTTCACCAAGTCAGTAAAAAGAAGCAATCTTCTTTAATCATTCATCGAAATTTTGAATATCCCACATTGTGTGCCCGTAACCTATAAGTCATGCTACTTTTGGGAGTTATGGGAATCATTTTTCAGAAGTTCAGAGGAGTTAGAGAGAGAGAGAGAGAGAGAGAGAGAGAGAGAGAGAGAGAGGAGGGAGAGAGGGAGATATGGGGAGAATGAAATTTTAGGGTAGGGTCAGTTACAGTACCAACACTAAAATTTCTTGCATTTTTATAACAATAATTATTGGGAAATTTGGGGAATAGAAGAAATTTTATACATACATACATACATACATACACACGGTTTATTCTCTAGGGCTGTTCCCTGAACCGCCAGAATGTATCACAGTTGTCGACTTTCAATCCCACGACGTTGACTTGTTTGATCCCATTCTCCATTGATTCGGCTTTAATTGCCTCCTGGCCAAGTTGCTGGTACAGCTCTCCTTGGGGGAGGCAGCTTCTTTGTAGGTTCCTGGGACGGTCGGGGTACTGTAGACGACTTCTGTGATCCATTTGGTTGGAGCTACGTCCTCACGGGGCTCCAGTCCGGCTTGAGGACGGGCAATCCTGGCCCGGTTGGAAGAGCGGCGAAGGGACCGACCGCACGGCCGCGCGAGACGCAAGAAAGTCTAAAGTTCAAAGTTCAAAGAAAGTTCAACAAAACTAAATGAATCAAGCAAGAAAAACAGCAAATTGTTGGAGAAATTTATTCTTTATTTACAGGTCGTATGTAAAACATTCAAGATCTTTGGATTAAAAAAATTTAAAACTGAAGGAAACTGCGAAATTAAAAAAGAAATTATAAACAACATAAGACAGGGACTCTTTTATTTAAAGCAGCTGAAGAATACTTTTTGTTAACCGTAAAACATCACATAAAAATTTTAAAAAAAAATCAAAAACATAAAACATATAAATAAAAAGCAGAAATAAATGTTACAAATTGTAGAGTCAACGCAACCTCCCGAACTCAAAGAATGCTCGCTCATTGCTAAATATCAGAAGTTTAAAAAACTTTTCAAGAGAAAAAAACTTCAATAAGTATAAGAGAAAACAAATTTTTGAAACCTAAAACGTAAATTTAAGCCGGGTTCGTTGATTCAAAATGGTGTTAATAATTGAAACTGCAATTTGTTTTTTTTTCAATTTCTTCTGTTTTCTAAGTAAACATGAATCTTTTTGTTTGCATGCATTTTTGAAAAAAACTATGAATTGGTCTTCGTTAACGCCAAGATTCTCTTCGAAAATAATCTAAATAACTAAAAAAAGACTTTTTACAATCAAATTTTATTTTTAGGAAAGTTTGGACAAATAGCAGAAGATAAAAAACATCACAATTTTTTGTTTTACGAAAGCGCGACAACATTTTTCAGTAAATTGGTGAGCGCGGGTTTTCAAAATTTACAACACATTGGTGAAACATTTAAACGAAGAAGGAAGTTATTTTTTGTTTTCTTTTCAGTTTGAGTTAGTAGTTATAGTGCGCTTCCAAAAAAGAGTCAAGGAAAACGGGATTTTTTAAAGGACTAGGTACATTTGGTCCCGCCGCGATTTCTTAATTGTCTGCGCACTCCTCTTTTACTGTGCTGTTTTGCTTGTTAAAGTTCGATTCACTTCAATGTTTCAAATCGTCCCTGGTTAAATACGAGTGGAAATCAAGGTCAGTGGAAAGTCGCCTACTCTTTATTGGAAACGGACTATAATCGAATTTCCGTCAATGTTTTTGTGCAAAGCAAATGATTTTTTCGGTATAAAAATATTATTAAAAGTTACTGTTCGGAAGAGACGGAGACAGAGAACGTAACTATACAGCACAACGAGAACCCTTTTCGTTCTCCGTGAAACATAACTTAATTGAATGAAAACTCCACACGACATTCTGAAATACACCTGTTTTGGAAGCAAACAAAGCTGTTTTCTCCATGACTGATAACATTTCTATTATAGTAATTATTTCACTTGTAAATACCGTAAACACTGCGATCAGGTGTAAACAAGTAACAAAACAAATTAGCCAGTTGAAACACTATGGAGTCATATTTCTGGGAACGAAACGGAATAAACACAGAAATGCGTTAATGAACTGGAAACTGTTAATGTGACTATTTTTAATACTGAAATCTTAAGTTTAAATCATAAACTTAAAAATATTGTGGCTATGAAGAAAATAGTGTGTGTTTAAGGTGAATACTTACATTTGTCTATAAAAATAAATTCAAATTTTTTTTTTCAAAAGTTGGCCATAAAAATGCAATTGGCAATTTAATTTACGTTTCGACACTTTTAAAAAGAGCATTGAAAAAATAATTGAGACATAGTTTTTTCCTTAAAAAGATTTAAATTGAGATGAATATTTTAGCAATTTTATGTTTTTTTACTGGTAGACTTCTTTCTGCTTTAGTCAAGTGTATGCGTTTATAGCATTAAATTTCACGGTTATTTTATTGTTTGTTGCAATTATGTGTTCCTTTTTGGATCTTTTGTTCAAGTATGCAAAAAGGCGTAAAACCTAAAAAATAGATATCGCAACAGTTTTAGGAGAATTTTAATTTTTAAAAGTACGATAAATGTTTTAACAATGCATAACCAAAACAAAATTAGCGAATTGAAACACGAAGTCTGAATACCACACGGTTTAATTACACAAAGCTGGAAAATGAACTAGAAAATGCAAATGCGACATTTAAAAATTTTAATCACCAAAATTAGTTTATGAACCGTTAAAATACAGTTTTTTTTAAAAAGCGCGGCGGGTTTAAGTATTGTTATCAGCTTCTCAACCTTATTTTTTGTTGCCATTATTGTTTTTTTTTATTTTTCTTTTTTTTTGCTGAAGATTTTGTATCATAATTGAGAAAATTTTGTTAACGGATCTTTATAAAGGGAGAAATGCAATATTTTCAATTTACAAACGAGTTGGTTACAACTAAATTTTTTTCTTTGTAAATGGTTAGTACGGCTAATGTTTATTTTCATTGAAATTATGTTTTTAAAGGTAATGAAGTTAAGTTGTTTGAAGAATCAAAATTGATTCCTTGAAAAAAATTGCAAACATGCAAATTTTTTCAATTATGCACTTGCGTCTCCACTTTGAAAACGATCAAAGGCCAAGGTACGCAAATTGGCGTAAGACTAAAAATATATCTGTTTTTATTGACGTTTTGGCGATTTTTTAAAATTCAAACAGTAAAATTCAAAGAGTACGGTGCGTTAATCAAGCGTTGTCATACTCAGAAGATAACATTTTAAACTTTACGAATGAGTAAGCGGAAATTTTTTTCATTTAAAAAGTACACTTTTCATAAAGTTTCTAATGTCATCGTTTTTCTTTCGCAGCTAAAAACTCATGAATAAGCTTTCACGAGACTTTGACTCATTTTCCGGGAAGGAATCACTTATTTCCTCTTGAAATTCAAAGCAATCGGATGTTTTCCGGAATGAAAGTGTTTTTTTCTTGTTGTAATTATGGAGTTTTTTTCGCAAAAAAGGAATTCAGCTCAAGAATTGTAAAGAATTAGAACAAAATGATTATATTGCAAATTCAAAATTTTTTCAAGTTGGTGTTTTCTCGGATGTTTCCCGAAATGTTTTTTTTTCTTTGAAATTGGGGAAAAAAAATTGCTGAACAAGAATTTTGACAAAGAAAATAAAATAAAGTTAGACAAAATGCGAATTCAAAAATTTATCTTCCAGGCCTGCAGAAAAAATATAAAAACACCTTGAAAACATAAAAAAAATAGTGCCAGTTGATGTGTTAATAAAACATTAGTCTTTTTTGTAGTTTTTCAATAAATTTACGCCTTTTCTAATGAGCATCTTATGATAAACAGAGAAACGTGTAAAAAAATACAAAACAGATTTTAATTTCAAATTTATTCAACAAAAACACTTGAGTGAAAATATATTAAATTATATATTAATAGCAGCTTGTAAAAAACTACTTTTTTAAAAAATCAAAAACAAACAGCAGATTTCAATTTATTCTCTATTTTTAAAATTTTCAAAGCTTTATTTGTCGAAAGTTTCATAAAAAATTTAAAGTCGATCACATTACGTTTTATTAAAATACAATTAAATTGAATAAAAATATTCATCTAAAAACAAATATATAAAATTTTATTTTGGTACTTTCAAGTTGGTTTTTCACAAATTGTGCGTCTAGACTAAGTTAATTAATAATGTACGATAAAACACAAAAACCATGTGTTTTGCAAATTATTTGGGGAATTATGCAAACGTAAAATGAATATTTCACAGGCTGTATTTGTTGTTACACTCTAAAATTTGAAAAATATTTTCAAAGACATAAACAATTGTTGTGTTTTTTTGTGATCGAAACTACCGTATGCAAAGCATTGATGTAAACAAAAACAGACAAATTAAAACCGCACACGGTTATTTTTCACGCTGACGAATCTGTGATCAAAACACAAAGCTGTCTCTTTTTTGTACAATTTTTCCCAAAAATACCATTTTCCTTCACGCGCCAAATTGCGTACTTTTACTGAGATACAGTTCTCGAGAAAGCTTTTCAGTAAATACTGCTAGAGGGTTTTTTTTCAAATACCATGTTAACTGTTAAAATATTATTGAAAAAAAATATATGATTGTTCCTTCAAAACTGAAATGAAAAAATTGATGTTTTCTCGGTGATCATTTGTATGCGTGTAGTTAAAACTATAGTATATTTCCAAAAAAGAGTCGACGACTTTCCATTGACCTTAATTTTCACTCATATTTCACCACTAGCAGCTTGAAACATTGAAGTGAAAAAAATAGAACAAGCGAAACAGCATTGTAAAAGAGGAGTGCACAGACAATTAAGAAATCGCGGCGGGACCAAATGTACCTGTCCTTTAGGAAAATCTCTTTTTCCTTTTTCTTTTTAGGAAACACACTATAATTAATACTGAATAGTTGTACGTATTGAACCGACAAATATAGATAGTGAAGTTCAGTTTTTTTTAAACAAGCTAGCTAAAAAATAAAATTGTTTTAACAGAATGTGTTTTAAAAAGAAACGCTTGTTGGCTACGTAATGACTTTCAATTCAAACATAACTACAAACCAAAAATTAACTTGGGTAAAATTATACGACAAAAAATATAAGTGTTTTTACGAAATATGAAAAAAAATATATAGTCTGTTTCCAAAGGACTGTGTTCGACTTTCGGGCAATCTTGAAAAACTTTTTTAACCCAAAAGGATTTGAAACATTAAAGTTAACAGAAATAAAATATGCGAAAGAGCACTGTAAAAGCGGAGTGCACAGACAGTTAACAAAGATCGTTGCAGGACCAAAAGTGCTTTAAAATTGGTGAAAACCCATGCCAATTCGTTGGAAATGGAGTATATAATGTGGTGAAAAACAAACTCGGCAACTGAAATTTTACAACTTTGTTTGAGAAGGTGCGTGTCCGTAAAAATAATATTTCGAAACCAAATGTTCACATTTGCTCGTCAAAAATCGTGTTTTCTGTCTAGTCGAAATTAATTAACAATTTGGGCAAAAGCATGATGAAAATTTAAATTGGGACGATGTTTGGTTCACTGAACATATTTTAGTTTTGAAATTTCATTTCGTAGACAAAAACACAAGGGTTGGCGAGAAAATAAAGATATTTTCGTATATTCTACAATTTCGTTACTGAATAGAAAACTTATATTAAAAAAAATCATTTGATGATTTTAAATTCTATTTTAAAAAAAAGATAAGAAAAGATAAAAAAAGAGAAGATTTTTCAAATCTAAACGGCTTGCCAATGTTTTAGTGTGGCTTAAATAATCAATCAGGACGAACTATGTATTTATTTAATGGTCTGCATTATGAAAGAAGAAATACAGAAAATGTGTTTTCTTCACATTTTTTCATACTTTTCCGCGTGTTTTATTCTTAACTAGACCATTCGGGCGGAAATTCCGAACAGAAAATATAAAAGCTAACGAAAAATTTGTTTTCAGTGCAGTTTAATTTACGAAAATCACAAAGAACTGAGTATTGTTTTTTTTCCTGAACGTTAATGTTTTATAAAAAATGTTAAAGTTCTGGGAATTTATGAAACTTTCTAGCAAAAAAAAATTTCAATAATTCCGAACCGAAATAACGCTATTGAAAATGAAACGACTTCTTTCAAAAGACTGTTGATACAGTTGTAATTACAAATGTTAATTAATTTTGTACAGGCAGTTAGCAAGTGTTTTTTTTTAAATTAAAAAAAATAAAATTGTAGACACCAGCAAAAACATTTGGAAACAAAATGACATACACAACATTATTTACCTCTTAAGATTTTTTATATAACAAGTGTGAAACTAGTAACTTTATGTCATTTTGTTTCCAAATGTTTTTGTTGGTGTCTACAAATTAATTTTTTTAAAAGAACTTTCGTAACTAGTAACATTTGAAAGTAAAAAAAAAATGTTTTTTTTAGGTTTTTGATAAGTTTTAGACAAGTATCTTTATCCTAATTGCCAAAAAAATAATTGCTAAAAACGGTAAAATGTTTTTTGTTGTTGCGAAAAACGGGAATAGACTTTTCATTTGAGAATGGAAAAAACGGAAAGTAATTTTACACTGAGTGAAATACCCAAATGAACCAATATTGCTTAAAAAGCGTTTTTATCGATTTCTGCAGAAAAATGAAGTCAAAGCGTGTTTTTCAATTATTTTCATTTTGGCGCAGATGGTTGCGTTTAATGAATCGAATTTTTGATCTATTGGATCAACTTTCAACGAACAAAAATTTTCACAGGGGTTAAAAAAATGTACGCATGAAAAACGATTCCATCAAACATCGTGTGTTGGAATTAATTAAATATGAAACACCGAAATCAGCATTTTACTATAAAAATTTATTATTTTTAAAGAAAGTTGTAATGAAAAGATTTTTATCGCTAACACAATATGCTCAAAAAAGGTTCGGGCTTTTTTTTTAAAATATATAAATTCTTATTTAAAAAGTTTGTGAACCGATTTCTGAGATTTTACGAGAAAAACGTGTCTAAATGTAGAGTAAAACAATTTTTTTTAAAATTCCGAAAATCCAGGATTCCAATTGAAATAATACTTCCCATTTATGAAAAATTGGAACACCCGAAGATTATTTAAAAAAAAAGAAAACTTTAACAGAAAAACTTGAATTTCAAAAATTGGTGAATTTTGTTTCAATGTTTCTCCGTTGAAAATATACACTGACGGTTGACAAAACCTAACCAAGGAATTGATAACTAAAAACAAGGAAATTAAAATTGTGTGAAACTCCAAATAATATTATAACGACAATTTAAAAAGTATTAGAATTAGGAAAAAGGACTTCAAAATGTTGAACGTAAACAACGAACATTGTTTGGAGAGAAATTTAGCGGTCAAGTTGCTGAAAAACAGCTTCGTCCGGTCGGGCCTTCAAATCAAAACAGTAAAATAATACAAAGTTACTATAATTTTGTGAAACACCCAGATAAGCGAAACCAGCAACTTTTCATTGATTTTCCAAAAACGTCCAAAAACTAGGTCATTTCGAAACTCAATTATGCGGATTCTGGCGCAGATGGCTTCGCTTTTTATAATCAACTTATAAGGCCTTTTTGAATCAGTTGTTAACCCAAATTTAAAAATGGCCTATCAACTTCCTGCCTTCGCCCCTTTCTATCTTCCGGGCCAGCCCGCATTCGCCCTTCCCGTCGCTGCTCCCGAATTTCAATTGGTCCAAGTTCAAGGACCTGGCCATCACATTAATATGAACCTCAACATGAACCCCGGAAATCTTTGCTGCTGCGGCTCAAAATTGGATTCAGAGGTGGATTTCAATTGAGGTAATTTTAGACTTTGTTTATGTTTTTTAAAAATCAATTTTTCAGAATTCTGATGGTAGACGAGGCTAGTAAGAACAACAATTGGGTTTTCGACGTCCATACAGATCTTCTTCTCAATAAACTTTTTTCTACATTTTGTTTTGTTCAATTTTATGGGTAAAAACATACAAGTACGGGCCGATACACTGATGTTTCGTGTCAATATTTAGACGTCAAATGGTTATCAAACTGGAGGAAATGTAGCTATAGTTATTCTTATTATTAAAACATCTGAGTTATGAACAAAAAGGATTTACTTGCCTAAAACAACAAAAAGGAATTTACCGTAGTTTGAGAATTTTTTCAGTCTATGGTTTGTTTCCGAAAAACGGAACACGATTTGGCCAATTCTTAAAGGACTGCAGTCATTGCATCCCACCGCGAATCGTTTAATTGTCTGCGCACTCCTTTGTTACAGTGCTCTTTTGCTAGTTAAATTTATTTTCACTTCAATGTTTCAAATCGGGAGTGGAAAAATACAAATGGAAATCAAAGTCGGTGAAAGGTCGGCGACCTATCATTGGAAACAGACTATATAATTTTTTTTCAAAGTTTAGAGCTTTATAACTTTTATAACCTAATTGGATTAATTTTTCAACAAAACTTTTTTTCGCAGGGTTTGAAAAAAAGGAAAAAATTCAGTGAAACCGCAGTGCACCAAGTAGCACTTGAAATTTGTGGGAATTAATATAGGATGAAACACATAAATCAACAGTGATTGGCGAAAACAGATCGAAATCGAAAAAATCAGTAAGAAAAACAAAAAAACATTTCTAACAGTTATAGTCGTCGCCAATGCTACTTTGCCCAATTTCGCTCTTAGCTCTGTGCAAATGACACCAGACGCGAATTCGCGTATGAAAATCCTGTGTTTTAGGATACGTACGCAATACTGCGTCAGAGTTATACTCGTCGCCCAGCGAGCTTTCCTAGCCGGCAGCGGGAAACAAGCGGCTTTTTGTCTGCGCCTCCGCGACTTGCACACTATTTCGCGCGTTAGATGTGCAGGTAATCGAAACTTTACGAAAGGTCCGTGGGCGAGGGGTATATATTTGCGAATCGGCGAAGAAGTGAAATTGGCGAAGACTATAACGTTATCCTATTAAAAGGTATTTTCAAAATTGTGAAATATCAATTTTTGAACTTGGAATTTAATATTGTCGGTGTAAATTCATGTAAAATTGCATTCGAACATGGTTCAAAAATATTTTTTCCCTGGATTGCCAATGCATTGACGGCAGTTACTGTTGTTCCTTCACAAAATAAACCAGAAGCGAATTTGCGTACGAAAATATGGTGTTTTAGGGTAAGTATGCAATTTTGCGTTAGGGTTACATTTGCGATTTGGCAAAGAAGTAAAACTGGCGAAGACTATTAACAATATGATTTTACGAAAATAATATAGTGCTTAAAATTTGTCAGGCAGTATGTGCGAAACATAAATTTTAAATAAAGAACCGAGGAGAGATAACTTTTAGCGCAAAAAAAGTCTAACATCAAATAAAATTGTTTTCTCTCTAGATTTATTGGTGAACACGTCCCTCTACTAGCGCCTTCAAACTAAAACAGTCAAATTACCCAGAGTAAATAAAACTATGGGAAACACACAGATGGGAAAACCCAGCAACTTTCAATCGATTTCCCATGAACTTCAAAAAAACTAGGTCATTTCGAAACTCAATTATGCGGATTCTGGCGCAGATGGCTTCGCTTTTTTGAATCGACATATAAGGCCTTATTGAATCAGTTGTACACCAACACTCAAAAATGGCCTATCAACTTCCCGCCTTCGCCCCTTTCTATATTCCGGGCCAGCCCGCATTCGCCCTTCCCGTCGCTGCTCCCGAATTTCAATTGGTGCAAGTTCAAGGCCCTGGCCATCATATTAATTTGAATCTCAACATGAACCCCGGAAATCTTTGCTGCTGCAGCTCAAAATTGGATTCAGAGGAGGATTTCAATTGAGGTAATTTTAAAACGTATTTAAACTTTGTAAAATCGGGTTTTCAGAATAATGATCGTAGACGAGGATAACAACGAAAACAAATGGCTTCTCGACACCCATACGGTTCGAATTTTCTTTTTAATAAAACTTTTCTAAATTTTTGCTTTTGTTTTTTTGATGGGCCAATTTGCACAAATTACGGTTGGTACTTTAGTGTTTCAACCGTTTCATTAAATAATGGAGTTCTTAACCGGTTGGGAAGTAGAGGTAATTCCCGAAACATTTGACAAAATGAAAGAATTTCTGTTTTGGATTTTCTTAAAAAGGAAAATGCAGATTGAATAGGAATTAAAATGAATTTAATAATCTCAGTCAGTTTTTCACTGTTCTTACAATGTTTCTGATTCTACTTTCATTTTGTTTTTGGCTTTTTTCTTGCATAAATTGGTGGGCAAGTAGCCAAATGCTAATGGTTTTTACTTTAATATTTCACGTAAAAGTTAAGCTGTAGAACCTGCCTACCGATATGCCGCCTATGCGGAGAGTTTGCTTATCATTTTATTGGTGTGAATCTCATTTCGAAAAAAAACGAAGTTCCCCTGTAAAGTTTTTGTTTGCTCAAGCTATTTAATAAAATTCTTATTATTAATGCATTCAATAATAATGTATATAATAAAATTCTATCACAATTGAAATTAACGAGCAAACACTTTGATTTTTTTTCTATTTTTATTTGCTATATGGTCTATTTCCAATGAAAGGTCGCCGACTTTTCACCAACCTTTCCAATCCTGTATAACCACTGGCCATTTGAAACAGTGAAGTGGATATGATTTTAAAAAGCGAAAGAGCACTGTAACAAAGGAGTGCGCAGACAGTTAAGCGCTTCGCGGTGAGATGCAATCACCGCAGTCCTTTAAGAAATTGCCAAATCGTTTTCCGTTTTTTGGAAACACATTATAGCTCTCAACGAAAAGTTGAAATTTTGTGATGACTCACAAGTAAATAATGAAACATGTTAACAATGAAAATAATTTTGTGTAAAGTAAAGATTTTCGGGAAGTTAGTTTAGCATAACTTTTCGCGGTAAGTTTCAAATAACTTTATCAGCTAAAACTTGGCTACTGAAAAATCTGAATTGAAAAAAATCCAAGTGTAAGGAGCTTTTTCAAAACTCAAATATCTTCTTGGTAAATGCGAAAACGTAAACTGAGCAGTGCTAACGATATTAATGTAAATCTAGAGTCATTCAAAATGACGATTTGAATTATGATAAGGGCAAAATTGATTCATTTTTAATTCAAGTTTCTTTTGTGACTAAGATGTTTCAGATGACTACCTTTAATTTAAAAAAATTTAATTTATTTTTTTAATTAACCTCCTTCGAAAAGTGCAAATTAAAAAAAAATTAAATGTGTTCGTCGTTTAGCTGTTTTATAGTGCCCTTTGGGATGATTACAATTTCTAAAAAGTAGTCTGTCCAAGATTTAGAAGAGACACAGTAAAAATGTTAATTTAGAAACAAATAAGTATTAAAAATAAAAAGTTTATTGAGATCTCGGTCTTAAAATCTCCACAATTTTGGCTACCCTGTGAGCGGAAAAGACGGTAAAAAACAACTGAAAACTGGTTGAAATAATCTAAATTGAAACCGGGCAGGAAGGAGATTATGATTAATTTCTAGCTGCATTGTCGATAACATTTTTAAAATGTTAAGCTCTGCTCTATGAAAATGTGCTATGAAAAACAAAAAAAATTTTAAAACAAAGAACAACAAAGAACAAATGTGTTTTTCCTGTTTTCAGTGTAAAGTTTTTAGTGTAGCGATTTCATTTTGAAAAATTAACTTTCTCTAACTTCGGCTTTCTTAAACTTAAAAAAATAAATGTTTTAACTGTCGAGCGTGACAATGGTTTGATAGGCTTTCAAACAAGTGTTGAACATCCTGAGTGGTACACACAAACACACACACACACACACACACTCACACACACTCACACACTCACACACTCACACACTCACACACTCACACACTCACACACTCACACACTCACACACTCACACACTCACACACTCACACACTCACACACTCACACACTCACACACTCACACACTCACACACTCACACACTCACACACTCACACACTCACACACTCACACACTCACACACTCACACACTCACACACTCACACACTCACACACTCACACACTCACACACTCACACACTCACACACTCACACACTCACACACTCACACACTCACACACTCACACACTCACACACTCACACACTCACACACTCACACACTCACACACTCACACACTCACACACTCACACACTCACACACTCACACACTCACACACTCACACACTTTTCAAATCCAACTGCAGAATCACTTGTCAAAATTAGCATGGTGCTGATTTTAGAATTGGATGAACCCACACTTTGCATATAAAAAACCCCGTTCATTTTCTTCGCGGCCCATAGCCTTCATTTCCTTCCTCACTCACTCCAGCTGCGGTGTTCGCCTCCTCAATGGGGGAAATTGCAGCCGAAACCAAGTCCTTCCACTATGGACCCGAAGGCCACGACATGTCCGATGTCATTCTTCAGGGAGCTGAACTGCATGTGAACAAGAGGGTAATTTCGTTTTTTGTCACTTGAAGTGAGCTCTTTCGGTTCCTGGCCACGCGTTCTCCCGTGTTCCACCGTCTCTTCTACGGAGACTTTCGTGAGGTTAGAGAGTTGTCATCTGAAGCCAACCGAAGCCTTCAGAAGGATCAGAGTCGAATTGTCATCGAAGCCGATCTCCTGGCCTTCCGTCATCTGATGGAGATCCTTTACCATGGGACCATCAAAACTAACCGCGGCGTTTTTATCTACTGCAAAACCCAGGATGGGAAGCTTTGCGAGAATGCGGAGGCTCAGCAGAGTTAGGCTTGAATCTGAAAATCAAACAGTTTTGACAGAAATCTGGACGAGGTCGGTCACTCTTCTGCAACTGGCCGATCGTTTCGATGTGTTCAAACTGGCGTCCAACTCGCTGGAGGACTTGTTTCTGAAGAACAGCTGCTGGAAGGATAAGGAGTGCTTTAATGAGGGAGTAAGGCAGCTGATTGCGATGCAGTACGACATGAAGGATTGGAAGGTGAGGGAGAGAGAGAGAGAGAGAGAGAGAGAGAGAGAGAGAACGAGACAGAGAGACAGAGAGACAGAGAGACAGAGAGACAGAGAGACACAGAGACAGAGAGACAGAGAGACAGAGAGACAGAGAGACAGAGAGACAGAGAGACAGAGAGGGTTGAAAATGAGCATCAAATAAAAATTCCAGTTGTTGAAGCAGCGTCGGACGAAGCACACGGCCATCGCTGGTGCTTTGAAGAATCTGGAGCCGATCAAGCCTCAGTTGACCATCGACTTCAAGGATTTCCACTGGATGTTCTGGGGCGTGGAAAAGTACGAAAGTGACGACGAAAGTGGGGACGAAGCGTGATTCTCTTTTTTGATCAAGGGCTACAATAAAAAGATGAGGCACTTATTGGCTAAATAAAGTGAAGAAAAAACAAATTCGTTGATTTGGGCATAGTTACCCTAAATCTTTCGTTTTTTTAAAATAGTTGTTTTGTGTACTCTAGTTGTGTAGTTGCTATAGTTGAGCTAGCTTTTTGACTTGTCGATATACTTGTGATGTGTATTTGTCATATAAGGCGACAATTTATCGTTAAAAAAAATATCTGGAAAGGTACGAAACCAATGAACTGGAGAACTACATTCAACTTAAAATTCAAAACACTTTGAAACATTTGACCATATTTTTTTGAACATTGAGAGTTATATTTTCTCGCGCACAGCAATAAGACTGGAAGAAGAAAAAAAATGAACTCCTTCAAAATGAACTCAAAAACAGCTTAAAACATTCAAAAAGGTTAAACCAGTTTCAACAAAGGTGTAGCTTTTTGGTGGTTTCAAAATGCTACAGAGAAATATCGTTTAAAAAACATTTGTTTTTCTACATTTTATTAAAATCCAAAATGTTTGAACATTTGACTATGTTACACTGAAAGTTATCAATTTTTCTTCATACAAATTATTTTTTTGTGCAAAATATTTGCTCAGTCACAATTGAATACTTTGACTGACTCAACACGGATTTAAAACCGTCGTGAAACATTCAATGTCGTCCAACAAAAAAGTTTACTTTTTATCAAAATTGCAATAAGCAAACTATTTTTCGATAACGAAGAACTGCTGATAGAACAGAAACGTTGATCTAAAAAAGCTAAGACAACTGCTTGAAACATTGGAAAATTTAACAAAATGTATTCATTTTTTTTGAGAACGAATTTTTTTGCCGTGGAATTTGAGGTGTGCTATAAAAAATATTTCAACACTATATGGAAAACTATATGGAAAATATTTCAACACTATATTTTTTGGAAATATACTATAGTCAAAATTTAAATGAATTGCCTTTTTGTGCATCTTAAAAACCAATTTCAATAGTTCCTTTATCGAAAAATCAAATCTCAGACACTGCGTCGCATCCACCCACACGCCAAGATGAATATGATTGACTTAAATATCGATTTTTCCCCGAAAAGTCAGGCAGTCACCCATATTGTTGGCGTCATCGTTAACAAGTCAACAATGGAACCTTCGATTAACTTTTAGTTGATTGCATTAGTTTCTTATAAGTGAACGGTTATTTTTCGTTAAGCTCTTGTATATTTCACCCATTTCGTTACAGTTGAAAATCATTCTTATTAAAACCACGCAGAAAAAACTATCAATCTTAAAGTAGACACGAAATATGCAAATTGTACTTCTGACAAATTACCTGTTTTTTTTTTGTTTTCGATAAATGGCACCGGTTTTGGCCAAAATCCTTAAAGGATTGTACATTAGGTCTCACCGCGATATTTTATTTGTCAGCGCACTCCTTTTTCACGGTGCTATTTCGCATATTTTATTTTATTGCCCGCGTATACCGAAACATTTAGTAGTAGTTGAATTAGACATTAGTCACAAAAGTAACATTGAGGCAACGTCAAAAATCTATAGCTACAGGTGCAATTTTTTTTAATTCTCATGTTCTTTTTTTGACTTGCGCTCATGATGCAGTAGAAAATATGGCACATTTCCTTATTATTTTTCAAAGAGCATTCGATATTTTTAGTTTCTTTAACTAACTTTGATTCTTTTCTAAATGAAAATTTAAAAAGGTTAAAAGTTTTTTTTTCAGTACTCCGATGGCATCGGACAAGCCGCTTCTAAACTCTGGGAAAGCGAATTTGAAAAATTCGGACTGAAGAACGAAACTTTAACCATGGAAGCGTTCAAGAGTGGAATTGGCCATGCCAGCCAGGTATAAAAGCTATTTTTTAAAACTGAAATTGAAATTTGATTTTCAGATGGCCTGGGCCGACACTGAACTTCTCGGCTGCGGTCTTTGCGATGGAAAGAATGCCAACCGCGCGATGGTTTTCTGCCAGTACAGTCCTAAGTATTTTTTAATAGCTTTTAAAAACAAAATTACAATTTTAGTGGAAATTACATTGGTGAAGACATCTACAATGTCGGACCCACATGCAGCAAATGTGATAAGGGCTTCGTTTGCGAAAAGAAGAGTGGACTCTGCGTGAGAAAGTAGATTACTTGGGAAATGAACATTAAATCCATTTTGAAAATCTAATCTAATTTAAATGTGTCATCAAAGGATTTTTGATTTTGCAAAATCTGTTGTAACAGAAAACTCTAGAAATCGGAAAGTTTCAAAAAAGTACATTTGACCGACCTCTCAAAATACACGAAAAGTCGACGTTTTTTTCAAGTTTGGCATTTTATCGGGCATCTTGCGTAATAAATTAACTACGGGAGTCAAAATTGAATATGTTCATATATGGCTATAGTCTGTTTCCAATGAATGGTCGCCGACCTTTCACCGACCTTGATTTCCATTTGTACTTAACCACTTCCGATTTGAAACATTGAAGTGAATATAAATTTAACTAGCGAAAGAGCACTGTAACAAAGGAGTGCGCAGACAATTAAACGATTCGCGGCGAGATGCAATGACGCAGTCCTTTAAGATTTGGCAAAATCGTGTTCCGTTTTTCGGAAACAAACCATATAGGCCCACGATTCTGCAAAACAGGAACTGTCGATTTCGCTATAGGAGCCGAGATATAACAATGTTCTCAATTTTTTGAGAATTTGAAGGAGGTTTTCAATTGGAATTATGTGTATCTAAAAGTTTTATGTTGACGCCCAATGGCAAAGTTTAGAAAGCAAGTATAACCTAGAAAAATGTAAATTTCTAAAATTGTTATTATTGCTTTTATGAAAAAAATTAAGTTAATGATACAAATATGTTATACTGGTTTTCAATGTTCAACTGCACCGCTCGTTTTTTTGCTACGGACAGTATAAATGATTTTGGAATCTTGTTCTACATTATAGTTTTGTTACAAAATTTCAGTTTTATTGGAAAACTTTTTCTTGGCGAATGATAATGATTTGTGACATCTGAGAGCTATATAGATAACTAGATAAGAAACTAGAAAACTAGATAATAAGATAAACGTTGCAAAAAATTCACACAACGTTTTCCCCAATGTTAGTACCCATCACTGTTGTTTCAGCAAAAATCGAAAAATTTTAACTTTAAACTTTTGAATGAGAATAATTTTACAAGATTAGCTATAAAAATGCTATACTCCATTTCCAACGAATAGGCAGGAATTTCACAAATTTTAAAGGACTAGGTACCTTTGGTCCCGCAACGATAGTAGTTAAATGTCTGCGCACTCCTCTTTCACAGTGCTATTTAGTTTTTTACACATATGTTCACTATGAATGCGAGTCACTTTCCACGATTGCCCGAAAGTCGAAGACCCTCCCTTGCAACATTTTTATGTATTTCCACAAAAAATCTGCAAAATATTTTGCGAATTGTCAATTTTCGAAATGTTTCTTGTTTTCAATAGGGCTGTCTATTTGAACAAAAAAAGAATCCTTTTTGAATGAATTTCATATTTAAAGACGTGAACTTGTCGATGAAAATATTGCATTCAAGGAAATGCTTTGTTTAGACCACAATTCCGTTTTTTAGCACATTATTTAGCTTATGCGTTCTTTTGACTACAATTCAAAAAGAATGAAATTGGAATTTACCATGTTTTGAAAAGTAAATTCAAAACAGGGACAATTAGAATTTTTCATTTTGGAATTGTGGTCTAACAAAAGCATAACCTTCTCTAAAAAAAGCAATAGTTCACGTTTTCAGAATTTTTAAATTCTGAAATCGCGGATATGGAAAGAAAAACTTCTGACAATGTTGTTGCAGCTGCAGGGTGAGCCGCTTTTTTATTGAAAGTTGGGAAATTATAATCGGCCAATAATGAATAAACATTTTTTTAAAATAACTTAATGATATTTTTTTCTTTTGACAAAACTTTTCGTTTCTGTTATATGTATCAAGACCATGTGTAGCTTTTTTATCGCTTTTGAGTTTTTTGAAAAAAAAAATTATTTTTTCGAATTTTGGACTCAGTTGATAATAACCTTCTCTAAAGTGCATTCGAACTGTTGACATTTTTATGTTTTTCCACAAAATCTGCAAATTTTTTTCAGAATTTGTCATTTTCGAGACAATATATTTAGCGCTTAATTTAGCTTATGACCACAATTCAAAAATGAATGAACTTTAAATATTTCAAGTTTTGAAAAGTAAATGCAAAACAAGGACAATTAGAATTATTCATTTTTGAATTGTGGTCAAAAAAGGCATAACTTTAAATTGTTAAAAATATTAAAAAATTGCAAAATCTTAAAAAAAAATTTTGTTGATCAATGTCGAAATTTCACTGGAACTATTGTTTTGCTATACATAATGAAAACTGCGAAATTGATTCTGAAAAGATTGCATTTTGGATGAGGTTATAGTGTGTTTCCTAAAAACGGCACAAAGGATGGTACATTAGGTCCCGCCGCGATTACTTATTTGTCTGCGCACTCCTCTTTTACTGTGCTATTTCGCATATTTTATTTCTACTCACATCAATGTTTCAAATCGTCGGTGTTTAAAACGGAGCGAAAACGACGACGGCCCAAAAGTAACCTACCTTTATTTGGGAACAGACTATAGGGCGAATTTGGGATTTTAAAGGATTTCAAGCGAAAACAAACCGAAATTATCGACGCAAATTTTGTTATCAAGGAAATGCTTTATTAAGACCACAATTCCATTTTTAGCGCATTATTTAGTTTATGCGTTATTTTGTCCACAATTCAAAAAGAAAGAAATTGGAATTTTCCAAGTTTTGAATAGTAAATTCAAAACAGGGACAATTAGAATCTTTCATTTTGGAATTGTGGTCTAAAAAAGCAGAGCCTTCTCTAAAAAAAGCGATTGTTCACGTTTTCGGAAATTTTAAATTCTGAAATCGCGATTATGAATTCGGAAAAGTGTTTTTTTTTCGGCGATTCCAGAAAATGCAGAACCTTCTCTAAAAAAAAGCGATTGTTCACGTTTTCGGAAATTTTAAATTCTGAAATCGCGGTTATGAATTCGGAAAAGTGTTTTTTTTCGGCGATTCTAGAAAAAGCAGAACCTTCTCTAAAAAAAGCGATTGTTCACGTTTTCGGAAATTTTAAATTCTGAAATCGCGGTTATGAATTCGGAAAAGTGTTTTTTTTCGGCGATTCTAGAAAAAGCAGAACCTTCTCTAAAAAAAGCGATTGTTCACGTTTTCGGAAATTTTAAATTCTGAAATCGCGGTTATGAATTCGGAAAAGTGTTTTTTTTTCGGCGATTCCAGATTTTTGATATGTTGTAGAGCATTGCTTTGTGTACTAAATTTGTTTTTTTCGGTAATTTTTCCGTAACCCAACGATAGTGAAAAAGCGCAAAGAAACAGGCGCGCCACCCATTGCGGCGCCCTTCTGTGGGCTCAAAGTTGCAGGTTTCCGCATTAAACGTAATCTAACGGCTCAAAACGTTACATAAGCTTGTTTCAAACATAATTATGTGTTTTAAACACAATGTTCAAGGAAAAATGATTTTCCATATATCATTAAACAATTCGCTAAAAAAAAGAAAAAAAAATGAAATTTTTCCAGTTTTCAAGGAGTTATTATTTTTCGCCATATTTTTGCACCTTTAAACAAATTTTTGTTTTTTTTAGCCTTCAATATGTATTTTATACAGAATTTTTCACAAATACGCGCGCTTTGCGCCCTGAAACATTGAAATAGCGGCTGCCACATTTCAATGTTGCGCCGCGCGGAGCGGCTTTGTCAGTCGCTTTCTCGAACTAAAGCGCGCACATTCAGGAAAAATTCGGCAAAAAAATTATTGTAACTTTGAACATTTGAACATTTGAACAAGAACTTTGAATATTTCAAGTTTTGAAAAGTAAATTCAAAACAGGCACAATTAGAATCTTTGATTTTGGAATTGTGGTCTAAATAAAGCTTTACCTTCTCTAAAAACAAATAGCGGATAGTTCACGTGTTCAGAAATTTTAAATCCTGAAATGCGGGTATGGAAAGAAAAGTGTTTTTCTTCGGCAATTATTGGACGTGGTGGCATTGAAGGTAGAGAGTGAAAATGCGTTTCTGTTCGTTTTAAAAGATGAAAATCAGCTGATTTGCAAATCAATCGACTTCAAATTGAATTAGCAATTTAATGAATGGGTAGGATTAGCCAAACATCCAAATTTAACAGTTTTCCGAGACTCGTTCCATAGTGTAGAGAAACTTAAAAGATGAGGTTTCTTGAAAATAACCTTTGTTTCTTCTTTCATTTTAATGAAACTTAAAAAGGCATTTCGTTGTTTGTGCATTGTGCCATCCAAACCTAGGGACCGCAGAGGAATATTTATAAAATATTTTTCGCATTTTTAATAGCTATTGAAAGCTAGATAATGTCATAACTTAAACTTTTCTTTTTTACAGTTTGAAATTTCATCCACAACGAAGCGAGATATTCCGCTTTCAATAAGCAAAAATAAACCAGATTTTTACATTGCAGCCGTGGTTGGGCGGGCCATGTCCGGCAAGGTCCGCAAACGTGCACAGGCCCTGCTAAATTGGAATAAAGAGATGGGGTGGACAGAGTTTTGCTTGAATGCGAAATCGCTCTTTTTGAGAAAATACATGTGTATATATGTTTTTAAATGGTTTTTCATAATTTTCTCGTATTTTTAATACCAAATTTATTTCAAAAATAATAAAAATACAGGTTTAAATTGCCTTTTTCAAAAATGCTTTGGTTACGGTAATGAAAGATTAACATTGTTTTTGTATAATTATTTAATTCACCCGAGTGTTACAGCTTTCATTTTCCTCTGTTTTGAAGGAAACTGAAAACATGCCCAAAGTGATGGTTAGAAAATCTTTTGGTTTTGGGTGTTTTTTAGTTTTCCGGTTGTTTTACTTATTTGTTACGTAAGAAAACAATTTTTGAAGGTCCTTTACAGACATTTGGAGTACTGGAATGCCATACCAATCGAAATCAAAGCTGCCAAAGTAGGAAAATCGCCTTAACTTTTTTCGACGCGAATGGATTTTTTATTTTTATGCTTTATTCAAAGTAGCTTTTACTAGCGGTTCCGGAAATATAAAAGACAAACGTGTTATCGATTTGGCTCGAATATTATAGCCAAAAAACTGAAAAAATTCAAATGAGATAGTTGTTACAAAAAATTAGCTTTAGAAAATATCACAAACTTATCACATTTTACAGAAACCAAATAACAAAACTATATAAAAGTAGAAAACGGCCTGATTTCGCTAATGGCGTTGACTGAGTATCTTTTAACAAATGCGAAAACAATGGGACGATTTGGAAAACTCCCCATGTAAATTTACATTTGGTACTACTCAGTCAATGCCTGGAGCCAAATCTGTTTTCTAACCAAAACTAAACAAAAAAACTAGGTATACGGGAAACCTACGGAAACCCTTTAAAGCGAATGTTTTAGTGCAACGCCGTTTTGCGTACTGTACCAAAACATCGTTCATACATAACACAGAGAAACTGCGTCTCACGGAAAATGTTGTACGCAATAGTAGTTTTTGTACCAAAAACACCAAAAACAAAAGATTGAACAGCCCAAAAACAACGGCGATTGATTTTTCAACCTAGGTGTAAACCCTAGGTGAATGGCGTCTGGCTGAAACCAAGGAGACATGGCGTTTGAATTTCTGCCAACGCGATGGTGGGGGCAAAGATAGGGCTCGTGCCGCTTGGCGGCGTCGCACAGCCGCTCTTTCGTAATGATCGTCAAAGTAGAGGTTGATCTGTTCGAAGTGAAGGTCGACGACGTTTTCTCCAACGTCGATTTGACGGTACTGACGTTTGAGACAGAAATGGAGGAACAACGGGAAGAAGGCGATGTAGAGGTAGGGCTGAAAAATGACTTTAAGTTTTTGAAAAGGGTAAAAATTTACCTGGAAGGCGACAATTTCGGTAAAAACCATCTTACTCATGGAGCCTTCGGGCCAGAGCTGAAAAAGAGACACGTGTCTGCGTCTCTGCGTCTCTTTATCTCTGTATCGCTGCGTTTCTTTATCTCTGTGTCTCTACGTCTCTTTAACTCTGCGTCTCTTTAACTCTGCCTCTCTGCTTCTCTGCGTCTCTGTCTCTGCGTCTCTGCGTCTCTTCATCTCTGCGTCTCTGCGTCTCTGCATCTCTGAGTCTCTGCGCCTCTGCGTCTCTGCGTCTCTGAGTCTCTGCGCCTCTGCGTCTCTGCGTCTCTTTATCTCTTCATCTCCGCGTCTCTTTATCTCTGTGTCTCTGCGTCTCTGTGTCGCTGTGTCTCTGTGTCTCTGCCTCTCTCCCTCTCTGCGTCTCTGCCTCTCTGCGTCTCTGCGTCTCTGCGTCTCTGCGTCTCTGCGTCTCTGCGTCTCTGTGTCTCTGCGTCTCTGCGTCTCTGCGTCTCTGCGTCTCTGTGTCTCTGCGTCTCTGCGTCTCTGCGTCTCTGTGTCTCTGTGTCTCTGCGTTTCTGCCTCTCTCCCTCTCTGCGTCTCTGCCTCTCTGCGTCTCTGCGTCTCTGCGTCTCTGCGTCTCTGCGTCTCTGTGTCTCTGCGTCTCTGTGTCGCTGTGTCTCTGTGTCTCTGCCTCTCTCCCTCTCTGCGTCTCTGCCTCTCTGCGTCTCTGCCTCTCTGCGTCTCTGCGTCTCTGCGTCTCTGCGTCTCTGCGTCTCTTTATCTCTGCGTCTCTTCATCTCTGCGTCTCTGCGTCTCTGCGTCTCTGAGTCTCTGCGCCTCTGCGTCTCTGCGTCTCTGAGTCTCTGCGCCTCTGCGTCTCTGCGTCTCTTTATCTCTTCATCTCCGCGTCTCTTTATCTCTGTGTCTCTGCGTCTCTGTGTCTCTGCGTCTCTGCGTCTCTGTGTCTCTGCCTCTCTGCGTCTCTGCGTCTCTGCGTCTCTGCGTCTCTGCGTCTCTGTGTCTCTGCGTCTCTGCGTCTCTGCGTCTCTGCGTCTCTGTGTCGCTGTGTCTCTGTGTCTCTGCCTCTCTCCCTCTCTGCGTCTCTGCCTCTCTGCGTCTCTGCGTCTCTGTGTCTCTGCGTCTCTGCGTCTCTGCGTCTCTGTGTCTCTGTGTCTCTGCGTCTCTGCGTCTCTGCGTCTTTGCGTCTCTGCGTCTCTGCGTCTCTTGCTCTGTATCTGTCTCTTTTTCTCTCTTACCCATTCCATTTGAGGCACTTGTATCACTCCATACTGAAACACTTGAAAAAAGAAATGAGTGACAAAACACGGCAAAAGTGCTCTCATCACCCTCAGATTTTCAGTAATCTAGAATTTTTATGTTTTTCTGCAAGACTTTTTCAAACCTGATACTTCTTATTTACGCTGTCATTAGACTTCACCATGTTCCGACTCAAAACCTTGTTCCTCCAGAAAGTGATAACAAAGATCCAGCAAGTAACAAACTCCAAATTCATGTAAATCCAGACATTCATCTAAACTATTTTTATATTTTATTTGAATCATATACAAACCGTATTTGACGGAATGTTTCCAGGGAGCCAAACTGTAGTCAAAGCTACTTTTGTGTCCCAAGTTGCATTACCTACGACCCTAGAGACCCAAAAGAACACATTTGAACCCGTCTGAAAATGGAGTTCACACGGAACATTTTAGGTACAGTATACCAGTGTAAGTGTTAGACCGATTCCTAGCCAGGGAACTTTTCTTCGTTCGAAGAATCCTGGGAAAATGGTTGAAATTGCTCTTTCGATTGAAATTGAGAGCATGGACATTGTTTGGATGGAGACTCCGATTCCGGGTGGGGCTCGGAATGCGAAACCGATGGGAGCTTCGATGGCATACGGACAGGAAGAGGTGTCAGGGAGGAGGTACCTGAACACAGGAATAGAGAGAGAGAGAGAGAGAGAGAGAGAGAGAGAGAGAGAGAGAGAGAGACGGAGAGACAGAGATGCAGAGAGGCAGAGAGACAGAGACGCAGAGACGTTGAGACGCTGGGACGCAGAGATACAGAGATGTAGATAAGTAGATAGGCAGAGACACAGAGACGCAGACACACAGAGAAGCAGAGACGCAGAGACGCAGACACATAGAGACGTACAGACATCGAGAAGCAGAGACGTAGAGACGCAGAATGGCAGGGAAGCAGAGAAGCAGAGAAGCAGAAAAGCAGAGACGCAGAGACGTAGAGACGTAGAGAATCAGAAACACAATGACGCAAAGAAGCAGAGACGCAGCGACGCAGCGACGTAGAGACGTTGAGAAGCAGAGACGCAGAGACGCAGAAAGGCAGAGAAGCAGAGAAGCAGAGACGTAGAGACGTAGAGAATCAGAGACGCAGAGACTACGCAAAGACGACGCAGAGACTCAGAGACGCAGAGATGCAGAGAAGCAGAGACGCAGAGACGTTGAGACTCTGAGGCGCAGAGATACAGAGACGCAGAGACGCAGAGACGCAGAAACGCAGACAGACAGACACACAGACACACAGAATACCTAATCCCATCGTAAAAGTAGGCAATCCCAAACATCAGAGGAACCTCCACAGCCCAGATGAGGTGATAAATGTAGAGAACTTTGCTATTAGGGTTGCCCAGCCAAGCGATTCCCTGAAATTTTGAAACATTGACTTTCAAAGTTTTAAACCACCTTTTTCTTGAGGAAAGGGATTGATACAATGACGGCCAGGAAGCAAAGAACCGCCTTCACAAGAATTCCGAACTTCAAAAAATTCGATTGCGAAATCCTCATCGCAACTTGACAAGGATCAAAAGACTTTGTAAAAGGGCCCAAAGGTGCCATTGTTATCGCTGTTGTAGGTGAAATTCTTGCGTCAGAGGCCATGTTGTGTCAAGAAGAGGGGGGAAGACAAGAAATGTGCTTGTGTTATCTTCTGCACTGAAATTCTATAGAATTATGGCGCTTCTAATTGTTCCGGAGGAAGCTGAAGCATCGAAGTGAACGAGGTAATTGGTGACAGGGGAGGCGACGGCCAACGAACAATTGTGAGAAATGTAGGTTTTTGCAATATGAATCGTAGCGTCGGTGAAAGGCCGAACAAGGCACGTCTTCACAATCGATGTGGTCTGGTTGTTGGTCAACACAAATCAGAGTTGGGTTTAAAGTAGAAAGGTTCTAAGCAACAAAGGCGAAGTTTGGGCGGGGTGACCACATGCGTGAAAATGTGATAAGAGTTCTTATAACGAGACGAACAAATAACTATCCTTGTTTCTCTGACAATAAGTGACTATACTCCATTTCCAGCGAATGGGCAAGGTTTTTTTTTAACAAATCCTGCAACGATCTTTGTGAATTGTCTGCGCACTCCTCTTTTACAATGCTCTTTCGCTTATTTTCTGGTTAGTTCAATGTTCCAAATCCTTTTTAGTTAAATACGTGTCATTTTTTTAAGATTTCCGCAAGTCGAAGACCTTCCCTTGGAAACAGACTATACAAAGCTGTCACGTTACGAAAGCTGTCTGAAATATTGAAGTGGTTTTTTCTCACTATATCATTATTTCCGCGGGAGTGTCATCGACTTTTGGGCATCCTTGAAAGATGCATTTCAAACATTGAAGTGAACAGAAAAATAATATAGTATACTTCCAACGAAAGCTTGGCTACTTTTCAGCAACTTTGATCTTCATATATAGCTGTCGCCAAACCGAAATCATGAGCTAATTGCGGAAATGTGCAAAGTATACTCTGTCGTCTGCTGATTAGACTACAAACTTCAATATCAATAGAGGATCACTAGAACATTCTAATTTTATTGGCATGATTCCAATTTGGCGACCGCTATATAACCTTTTTTTTAGATATAGTGCGTTTCAACCAAAAAAAGAAAAAAAATTATAAAACAGGATTTTCTTTTACCGCCCTTTACTTGGAACAAGGTTTTATGTTCTAAACAACCGTGGCAAATTTGGGGGCCGAACCATAGTTGGATATAAGAAAGCGTATCTATTTTTATAAGTATATTTATAAGTATACTCTAACAATTTTAAAACCTTTATGAACCATTCATGGAACGTCAATGAGGAAAAACCTCCAAAACTGAAAACTCAGTGAAATTTTGAAGTGTCTGCAAGCGAAACTTTGATCAATCAAAAACAAATTGGTGGAAAATGGATATGTAAAATGGAAATGGAAATGGAAGTCGAACGCGTCTGGTTGTTGGTCAACACAAATAAAAGTTAAGGGGGTTTAAAGTAGAAAGGTCCCTAGTAACTAAGGAACTTATAAAAGGTGAAATTCCGGTTCTAGGTCGAAATATGGTTCCATAAAATTTGAATCGAGGCATTTGAATCGTTCCAGTCTGCTCAACACATCGATGAAAACGAAGGTTGATAAAAACATTTTGTGAAAAATTAAACTGCTTTTAGATGTTTTTATTTTTTTAAAAAAGGGTTTCGTTCCGCTGAAGTCGGAGTTGTCTGAACAAATATTTTGCTTGAAAAATACGGGGAAAAAACTGGTTTCAATAGTCGTTTGACTTTGAGAAATAAATTGAAAAATCAAAATTTTTCAATTTTTCCAAACTTTTTCAATTGTTTTTTATGAAAAAAAAAAGGAAAAATGCCTTGAATTCAGTGAATTTACTGATGTTCAGTTACAGAAAAACAGAGTCACACTAACGAGTGGAAAATTTGTAAAAAAAAAAAAAACATTCGTAAGACCATAAATTACTCCAAAAAAACAAGATTTTTAACCTCTTAGAGATGTCCTTTCCACCAACACTCCGAATCTACAAGGAATTTTTGAAATTTGAGCGAAACTTAAAGTGACTTGAAGGGACATCAAAAAGAAAGGGAGAATCAACTAAGAAAAACAGCAAACATCAAAAATCTTTGTTCGGCATAAAATCCAAAACCGTTTGAATGAAATCAGTTTTGTTATATCGACATTCAGGCGACCTATGAAAATTTTCCTGTTTTAATATTTTGTTTAATTCCTTGCCCATTCGTTGAAAATGAGACATAATGAAAAATTACGACAGATTGCTAATGCGAAAAATTCATTAAAAAATTAATTAAAAATATGTTCTGGCAAATTTGGGGCCACTCTGTAGTTGGAAAATGTTTTTAGTTTTGTAGTTATTTCAAAGAATAGGTTTGAGCAACTTTGAGATACCAAGGACTTTTAAAACTGTTCTATTTTTGTTATGCAGAAAACACATTCACTATTTCCAGTTTATGCAGAAATCAATAATTTAATTAAAAAAAGGAAAATGTAATTTTGCCAAGCTAAATTTGTGTTTGTAAAGCTAAAATTGTTCAATAACTGGATTCCATTAATTTTAATCAACTTTTTTTGAAGAACGATTTCTTCATTTTTTTAAAGTGGATATATTATAGGGCATTTCCAAAACTGAGACAAGGAAAAGGGGATTTTCTTAAAGGACTAGGTACAATGGGTCCCGCCGCGATCGTATAATTGTCTGCGCACTCCTCTGTTACAGTGCTATTTCGCATATTTTTTTTTATATTAACTTCGATGTTTCAAATCGTCAATGGTTAAATACCAAGGAAATCCAGGGTTATTCAAAAGCCGTCGTCTCAAGATAGGAAATAGACTATAACACAGGGAGCATTATGCAGAAAGCTATCATAAACATTAGAAAACCCATCTTTAATATATAAATCGAAGCGTTGAAATAATTTTAAAGAAGCCTGTAAAATATGATTTTGCCAAGCTAAATATGAATTGGTTTTTGTGAAAAGCTAAAATTGTGAATGAATTTTCTACACGTGAATGCATCGTTGAAAACAACTCGATGTAAACTAAAAATATTTTTGTTCTTATTCCCAGACAAAACATGCACTTTTCATTAACACAAAATTAGCGAAAATGAATCTTTTATGAAAATGTGCTTTGTTTAAATGGGTTCTCAATGTGCTACTGTTTTTTAAAAGTTAAAGTTAAAAGAAAACCTGCCAAAAATAAAAACTGATTTTAAAAAAAGTTGTGAAATGTAAATGTGTTTTTTACATTGAAAAACACAGACACGTAACGAGAACAAAGATCACCGTTAAAGAATTACGTTACTACAATAACATTTGTGTGTATGGGAAAAATTTAATTAAAAACAACAGTCTGGGAACGAAAAGTCCGAGGCTGACAAGAATTTTATTATGATGAGACATTGTTTTGAATCGAACCTAAGTTAAATTTTAGCATTCTAAAATTTGAATTTAAAAGAAAATACGATATCTTAGCGAAGCAAAAACAAGAAGTACCTTGAAACGGTCTACTAGTGTTCATTAAACAAGGATAATGGTCTGTTTTGAGATATGAATTTGCAATCGAATTTTTTTTTGAAAACAAAGATGTTTTTATTTTTTAGTCCTTTTTTAAAAGTCTATGTCGCCGATATTCCCCTACGCCCGTAAGTCTACGGGTACTCTCCGCGTGCTTCCCATTACGCGTAATCCGGTGTGAGCTAGGACTCGTGAGTCCTAAGATGCTGTAAACACTGTTGCTAGGAAGAACGCAATAGGGAACGCCTCAGAACCTCTCCGCCCGTGAAGAAACGGACCCGGAGGAATGCTCTCAACTGTTTCCTCTCTATTCCCCGACGGAAGTCCACCCGTCGTAGGTGTAAAAAATGTTCAGAGTTGGTTTACATGGTCCTGGGACCCTGGTCTTCTTGGAAGCCGTGCTGATTGCTTCTGCTCAGGTACCGCCGTCTCACCGTCGCCCGTCGTGCTCCGCTCCGCTCTGTTCGATCCACTTCGTACATACTGTGTCCGATCCCGTTGCTGAAGCCAATACTGTCGGAGCTGCGCCCGTCAAAGTCCTCGGGTTGACTAGTTCCCCGCAGGCAACTGTGAGACCTTTTCTATTGCTTGTTTTGCTGTTGTTGTCTGTACTGGGTAAATTTCCGCACCCTATGGGTGGTTCTGTTCCTTGGGGTGCGTGTGAGAGAGGGGAAAGCCAAGGAAGGCGTCTCGAACCCAGCCGGTCCGTGAGGACCTCCGATATGTTTCCAATGAGTCGTCCGCGTGGCCCAGAGAGATCTGGTATGGTGAGCAGGGCAGATCGCCCGACCGGACCCGGCTGGGGGGTATTTCATCCTGCACACTAAAAGGGTAGAAAGATGGCGACAGTGCAAAACAAAAATGATTTTTTTTAAAGTTAAGGACTGCTTCAACTCAAAGTTACACTTTCAGAAAATGGAACCAAACAACCAATTTTTTGATGTAGAAATTAAAAAAAAACTGACATTCTTTGCCTGAAATGTAGACGTAGTTTAGTTAAAACAGCAGCAAAGATGTAATAGAATTCCGGTATAGTGCGTTTCCAAAAAAAAGTCAAGGAAAACGGGATTTTTTAAAGGACTAGGTACATTTGGTCCCGCCGCGATTTCTTAATTGTCTGCGCACTCTTCTTTTACTGTGCTGTTTCGCTTGTTAAAGTTCGATTCACTTCAATGTTTCAAATCGTCCCTGGTTAAATACGAGTGGAAATCAAGGTCAGTGGAAAGTCGCCGACTCTTTATTGGAAATGGCCTATATGAATCCCATAAAAAAGTGCGTTCATAGGATTTTGATTTTGGGAAAATTTGAAGAGTTTTTTGGTAAAATCTATATTAAAGCTTAAGGCCCAAAGATATTGAAGCTTTCAATCAAATCTGATATTTTTAATAGAATGAAACAATTGAGTTATTTAATGTTTAATTTGTAAATCGTTTGAAAAACTAATATTAATTCACAATTCTCATTTTAATTTAAACGGGAAATTTTTTTTGTACAATCTCATCTATTTCTGTCTTATCCCGGAAGCTTTTTGAACTGAAATCGTTTACACTTAAAATCGGTGTAATTTGCATTTATATAATATTTTAAAAGTTGCTTGAAGCTTTTTGAAAACAATAACATATCTTCAAAAACAATTTTCCCATTCACAGTTTTCCTGTTACTTGGTTACGGGAAACTCGTCTGAAAAAACCGAAGATTGCAAAATTATATCTTCCGTTCGTAGCGTACACAGGATGTCATAACTACCTTCGTGGATTATTAGAATTGAAAGCTGGCTGTGAGTCAGTATAATTATTGGCACTGAGAAAGGGGAAAGCGAAACAAAGAAATTTGAAACTCAGCGGGCTGCTTAAGCAATGAAAATGAAACATTAATTTATAGGCCATTTCCAATAAAGAGTCGGCGACTTTCCACTGACCTTGATTTCCACTCGTATTTAACCAGGGACGATTTGAAACATTGAAGTGAATCGAACTTTAACAAGCAAAACAGCACAGTAAAAGAGGAGTGCGCAGACAATTAAGAAATCGCGGCGGGACCAAATGTACCTAGTCCTTTAAAAAATCCCGTTTTCCTTGACTCTTTTTTGGAAACGCACTATAATAAAATGAAAGAAAGGAAATCGAGAGCGCAGAAAAAAAAAATTCAAAAACAGTTTTCCCAATCAATTGTTTTTTGTATGGAAAGAAAAAAGTGAATACAATTACTAGGAAACCTTGGCCCTTGAAACTTTTATTAAAAATATATATTCTCTAAACATTACAAAAATTGAAAAATCTGAATTACGATGTAAACCTTTGCGTTATTTTTTAAAAATTCTTTTTTTTTTGTGAATTTTCGGTGTGCTTTTCTAAAAAATGGTATATCCAGGTTTTTTACGTGTGTTTATTAAAGCTTTCAAAGCTTCTTGTGTGCGTCATTATATTGAAACCTTTAAATGTCCAAAATAAAATTTAGCTGTTAAAACACTTAGTTTGATTTGTTTCCAAAAGTTGTTTAGATCCCAATCTCAAAATTCCAAAAACGTAAAATTACAATTTTTAAAACTGAATCTAAATTTTAGTACGCATTAGTATTTTTTGGGGGAAAAACAAAATAACTTCAATATTTTGAAAGGTTGTTGGAACAAAGTGTCGTTTTTTGATAGTTTACTTAGTGAAAATGAAATATTTGTCAAACAAAATTTGAACAAAAAAAAACGCAGAAAGTTGTCTTTTTGTATTCGTTTTGTATAGAACTTTTTTTGTTGTAAAAACGTTATTTTTCAAGACGCAGTCCAACATTGTAGATTTCAAAAAAAGATGCTTGCGATTTACTGCAGGCTTCATAAGAAAACAACTGCTATAATTGAGATTAGTAAGCAACACTGGAATTGAGGAGAAGGGAGCTCATAAATTCCAGAATAAAGAAACCCTCTGTAACATTTGTCAAACATTGTTTACTAGAAATATAACTATTTTCTTAAAATTTTCGTCAAAAATCATTTTAGTTATAACGTAATAACTTGAAATATTAAGAAAAGAAGAAAATATGTATATCACCTGTATATCAAATATTCTGGCTTTTCTTCTGAGAGAAAAAGTGAATTGCATTACGCCGTAAACTTTTTTGAATTTTTCTTATAAGCGTAAGACCAAACAGTTATAATCTTTGTAACTGAAATATTGAAAAGTGAAGAGATTTCTAAAAATGAAACATGAACTTATACACATTTCAGCGGAACTACCGTTCGTATATTTTTCGAACAATGTTCTACATTTGTTTAATTTTTTTTTGTTTGAAAAATGGATTTTTAAGACACTTTTTCTCAAATGTTTGAGCGGTATGAGCACCCTGCGGACAGATTGAAATTTTTTTTGTCTCCGATTGAGCTTATTTGTTTAAACTAGGGTACTTACCAAAAAAGTTCAGTTTTTTTAGACTAAAATAATTAAAAATCAAACCTTTTTTGAAACAACAAATCAACCAACAAAACGACAAAAAAACTGAACTTTTTGGGTCCTAAGCACACTCAGACATCTCGTCTTAAAGTTTAGTAAACGAGTTTTATGAAAAAGGACCAAATTATGTGTTTCTAGGAACACTTGAATGATTTTATTATGCGAAAACAACAAATATTCCACAAATGAGATGTTTTTGTGTAATATACCCGTCAAAAAAATCGAATTTCAAAAAATAAATTAAAATAACAAAAGAAGAAATGAAAAATTGTTAAAACATTTCTAGGATATATCAGAAAAACTGTTTATATGACGTCAATGAAATTTGGTAAAGTAGAAACACGAAAAACAAAGCAAAAAAGGAGAATTTCAACACTGCTCATTTGGAATCACAAGATTTTCTAAGAAATTGCACACTTAGATGAACAACGGATGTTTTCAGTGAGATTAATACTTTCTCAGAGAACAACAATTATTTGACACATCGCTGATTCCGTTTTGCAATAGCATTTGTTCAGTTTTTGTACCGTGAAAGCATCGCAATCTCAAATCTTTAGCATTCCGTTATTAATTAAAATAATTAGAGAAATCAATCTTTTTTTTATTCAAAAAAAGAAAAAGGAACAAACGGCAAAAAAATCAAATTTTATATATTTTCTTTTTGCGGCTTGTATTGATTTATTTTAGAAATGCATTTCTTTTATGCATTCAAAAAAACTTAGGCTTTCCGGAAAAATTCTCGAACATGTATTTTTTGTTTTTATTTAATCTTTAGTAGTAGTATTTCAATTGATTATGAAAAGAGCAATTTACTTTTTTTAAACTTTTTAGATTTAAAACGTTTGTATTGTCTGCTGGGGAAAACTTAAAAAAAAACCCTGCAAAAAACGAAAAACAATTTTTTTAAAAACATTTTTTCTGCTTTGATCTAATGTATAAAATTTATTTTACAACTTTAACTTTTCAATTTAGAATTTCCATTGTTTAATGATTCGATTAAATTGAAGGAAACTTAATTCGATTTATTTTATTTTTTTTTGCTTTAATCAGCAATTTTCCAGCTTTTGTTTTTCAATGCTTTTTAATGTAAAAGCGTAAACAAATATATTCTCTCAAAGTTGTTATTCTATTATCATGTTTAAAAACCAAGTTTCTAAATATCGTTTCTTAGCATATCGTCGCGAAAATGTTTCAGTTGCATTTCGAAGGAGCTTTAAAACAAGTAAAATCTATTTCTCTCTTTCTGTTAAATCAATAATTTTTCGAATTGGGAAAAGATCCGTTTTTTACACTTTTTAAAAGTGCGGGGTGTTTGAACTTTACTTAGAAAAAAGGAAAAAAAAACCAATGTAAAGTAAACAAAAAGTCTGAACTTTTGCAGGTAGCCCGACGGGACAAAACAGTTCGTAGACAAATAGTAACAAGATATTGCACAGATCGCCAGCTTGAGCAAATAATTGGTACATCTTGCGTATAATTTTGATTCTCCGCTGGGATGATAAGTAATTAAAATTTTTTATAAAAGGCTTCCAAGATTTTCATTTTTTTTTAAATTAGTGTAATTGTACGTAAAAGTTCACCAAACAGTAAAATCTACGAACGCACTATAGTAAAGCTCCGTTTTGCACGAAACATTTGACACATTTTTGAAATTTTTTAAATACACTCAGTGAAACTAATTAGATTTGGTATAAATTATGTAACCTACACACAAAATTCGGGCAAAGTGAATCATTTAACATACATTTAAATGTGATGCAATTTTGTTCAATAATTTTAATTTTCTAACGATAAAACGGACTAAGAGTGATGCCGGAGTTAAAAAGTCATTACAGAAAATACAGCAATTGAACTGTGATTAAACAATTTATTACCTTACAGAGAACGAATCAAGTTATAAATTAAATGAAGGTGTAAATTATTATAATGTGCTCAAGCTGAAAGAAAATTTTTGCTTTTTGGAAGTGCAGGTGGTATATATTATATTTCCAACCAACTACATCTTTTCAACGACTTTGATAATCATCCGTATTCAACCATTAACAATTTGAAACAGTTAATAGAAAAAGAATTTGCGAAATATCAATGCACAAGAGGAGGGCGCAGACAATTTATCAATCGCTGTGAGACCAAATGTCTTTGAGGAAAATCGCATTTTCCTCCTTTTTTTGGAAACACATTATAACAAAATCTGCAATAAACGAAACGCTTCATTTGCAAGGTTTTGTAAAATCTATTATTTAAAGATACTTAAAATATTAGTTCTCCCGGGCCAGGCCGGGCCGACTTGATAAAAATCCTCGGCCCGGCCCGGCCCGCTTCGGCCAGTCCACTCGGACCACCCAGTCAAACTGTCACCCACACGACCAAGGTTCGATCCCGGTCGGGACACTTTCTTTTTGCTAACTTAAAATTAGTTTGAATGTGTAATAGAAGTATAATTAAAGTGTTTCCGGGGTTTAAAAAATTTGGCGTAAGCTTAAATAACGATTTAAAGAATTTATAATTTGACAAGTTTACAAACCGGGCCGAAACGGGCCGACACTTTTCTCGGCCCGGCCCGGCCCGTCTCGGCCCGCGGGCCGGCCCGTCATTTGAGAACTGTGCTTAAAATAAAAGCCATTTTTTATCACCTTGGCAGAAGCATATCTGTTCTCCACATATTTTGAATAACACTTCTGCGAAACATTCAACAATCAGTTTTTAAAATTTTATTTAGCAAAATAGTTTTGCAGACTTTTTTTGTGTTATTTAGCGTGTTCAAATTTTGTAGGCATTGGACCACATTGAAATACTTTTCGAGTTTGGAAAGGGACAATGAATCACAATTGTCTAAAAAATTCCATTATTTGCAACAACAAAAAACAATCAAACTTCCAAATGAAGATAATAGAAGTTAAAAGAAATATGTTTTTATTTCTTATTTACAGGCAGAAAACACGAGAAATAGTGATAAACAATCAAGAAATAATTTTCTCACATGAGGAATACAAAAATTGTACTGCGATTGAGTAATTTACTACCTTACAGAGAATGTTCCTGAAAACAAATTTAGTGTGGGTGTGCGTTTCTAAATGGAACACGTGCTGTGAAAGTTTTTGTTTGCTTTGAGCAGGGTTGAGCGACATTGTCGCAAATGAGTAAGGAATATTTTAATGTTAAAACATTCCACGAAACAAAAATTATCACATTAGTTTTTCTATTTGCAAAATAAAGTAGGAACTGAAATGAGTATCAAGATAAGGAGCTCTCCTACAAGAAAAAGTGAAACAGTCCGATGAATTACTTACTTGATTTTTTTAAACTTTAATAAAAAGTTCCTAAAAATAGAGTAAAAATTTAAAAATTTTCCGCCTAAAAATAATGTTTTCCTTTAACCAATTCAAAATGGGAAAGAAAATTTAGCAAAAAAAGTTATATGTGCGACAATTTCCTCTCTTTCTATCTCTACCAAAGAAAAAATTATAAATTGGTATTTGAAATTTGCATTTTGTAATTGGAGAGCATGCGAAACACTGTGACAAAGCAGTCGCAGTTTTGAATTCAAATGAAATCGACACCATTGCGTGTAGAGCGTGGGCTTTGGAAATGATTTTGCGAAATGTCTCTTGTTTTCTATGTATTTATATGTCTCTTTCTCTCTTATTCTCTCTCTATTTCTTTGTCTTTTGGAAAGTGCTGGTTTTCTCAATTATATGAATTTTATGATACTCTCCATCTATAGTGTGTTTCCGAAAAACGGCACAGATTTTTGGCCAAAACCGTAAAGGATTGCACATTAGGTCCCGCCGCGCTTTTTCTTATTATCTGCGCACTCCTCTTTTACTATGATATTCCGCCTGAAATATTTTTATTTCCTCCAATGTTTCAAGTCGTCAGTGGTTATATATGGGGGAATAGAACGTAGCTGAAAAGTCTGCGGTCTTTCTGGCGGAAATAGACTATATTTGATCAACATTTATTTCCAAGTTTGTTATTATCCAATGTTTCATCAATATCACGAACATCCATCAGTACTATTAACTTTATTCGGGACTTGAGAGAATTTGTAAAAGTTCAAAATAGATAATGATCAATTTCGAAAACTCAGGTTGGCGGCCACTTTGGTTGACGGCCTGCGGCCGCCTCAAACGATCATTGTAACCTTCGGCCACTCAGGTAAGCGGCCTGCGGCCGCCAACTGTTGCACAAATTTTGGATAAAATGTTCCCCACGGCTGGGGGATGAAACATGAAATTATAGTTCTTGCCAAAACTACTTCAGGACAACGTGCCAATGTTTTGACGTTGTACTTAGAGAAAAGCGTGCAATATAGGATACTCAGTCCATGTACGCAGCGAAATTGGCCAAAGTACATTTGGCGAGGAGCATATATACGCTATGAAACAAAAGGTTATGAAACAGTGAATTATACGCAAGATTTTGTGAATCACAAAAACGGGATGCACGGAAAGGTTTGAAAGTGGTGTTATTTTATTATTTTCGAAGCAAGAACGGGCTGAAAAGAACTCTAGGGACCATGACCAATATTCTGAAGCTCCCTAGTCTGAGATGCCTGAAAAGGACAATTTCTACGAATTTGTGTTTGAAAAATATCCACTGTGTTAATATTTGATTGAATAAATAGTTTTTCATTTAAAAGTGCGAGAACAAATAAGTACGGGAATGTGCAGTTAACCAAGACAAAATAATGAAAAACTGAAAAACTTTTTGAGAAACAACAAATCAACCAACAAAACAATAAAAAAAATGCACAACACACCCAAAAACTCAAACAATAGACAAATAAAAAAACTCAAACAATAGACAAATAAAAATACGAAAAACAAACTATGGAAATAAACTACAAATCAAACTACGAAAAACAAAGTTAATATAGCAGTAAAATTGCGACCAATTTCGCATATTCTTGAACAACTCGTGTTTTATTTTACTTCTGTGAATGCTGTATTTCGATTTTCTTTAAAAAAAAAAAAACACGGTTTTTATTTATTTTCAATGACAAAAGAATTTATTATGACAATTCATGAAAATATGAGTAGACAGAGAGAACGGCGAGAGACGACTTCAGTAGCATGAAGAAAGTGTGGCCGTCCAAGAGGGGAGAGAGCGAATGAATGAAGGGGGATCGGGATTATGAGACATTCAAATTTACATGGTAAGCAAATTCAGAGTGGGGTGTTGTCTTTCTCTATTTCTCTCTCTCTCTCTCTCTTTCAAGAGAAGGGTCGGCCAATGCAAACCGTGTCAGGCCTAAGAAAGTGTGAGCCTGTCCCGTTCCTGCCTGGTTTGTAAAATTAAAAACTGTAAACTTGTCAATTTGAAATTTCTTTAAATAGTTATTTCAGCTCATTTTAAGACACGTTTGCTCATAAGTCCGAGCGTTTAGACGGCTCACTTTAGTGACAGTGGAACAACAGCGAAATAGTGGAACGATGACCCGACATGTCGTAACAAAAATCGATGTGTCGTTACTTTTTATGATAGAAAAAGTGTTAAGAGTAAAAAAAAAATCTATCCGGCTTATCATATCTAGAAATAAAGGCAAACGTTAAAATTTGACACAAAATCGTTGATTTTTCAAATTTTCCAAGATGGAATTTCCGGCATTCGGGTGTGGAAAATTTGAAAAAACGATTTTTGGTCAATTTTTTTACGTTTGACTTTATTTCTAGACATGATAATCCATGAAATATCTTACTTTCAACATTTTTTCTGACATAAAATGTGATGACAAATCGTTTTTTGTGAGTCTCGATTCTCGTCTCGTAAAAAGAAAAAAAGTAAAAGAAAGCGTGGCAACCGTAAAACCCATTTTCATTTTCGAAAACCCCAAAAAAGATGGTTTCCATCTAGGCAATACTACCAGAATCTGAATTTAGTTTTTCTGATAAATGTTAAACTTAAACCGGAAATTCCACGAAACTGAAAATAGCCTTTTGCTGTTTATTTTTCGACAGTGGTGTTTTCCGTGAAAGAAAACTATTCATGAAACAGTCATATTTGCATAGAGGGTGTGAAAAACATGGTTTGCCTTTAAAAGAGCCACCAACCCAAAATGACTGACTGACATGACTACCATCCCCAAAATTCTACTATTATCTATGGTTTGCCTGGCTGCAAACACTTTATGTTTGTTTTCTAATTCAGGTCCTACTACTTCCTATCGAAGTCCTTTCTCAATGCGACGTGGGACCTGATTGCCCAGTTCCTTCTCCACCTCTCACGGAAACTCCGATTTCACGACTGAAAGCGATTCTTCAAAAAACGAAACTAATCTTTGCAGAGAAGGGGAGAAACCATTTCTTTGGATCGAATCTTAGACCCCCTTCGAAATAAAATTGTGAATAAAGCAATGAAAATGTGATTTTGCACATTTGATTGCGTTTTATTAAGAAGTGTGCTTGGACTTGATGATGAACAAAGTGAGAAACAATGCATCAAATAAATGGATTACATAATAAAAAAAGACAAAAATTATTTCACATGTTTTTCAAAATTGTAGATGTCAAACTATTCGGTGAAAGTTTCTTTTTCTTGAAAACTAAAATTTTTACGTTTTAATTTTTTCGTGCTCTTTTTTCAGGCATATAACAAAGCAGCGAGTGAAAATCGAATTTTAAAAAAAAAAAAACTCAGTCATATCCGGTATGTGAAATTAAATCAAAAACTCAGGAAAAAGGCTCATTATTATGAACCAAAACACACAAATCTAACACTAAAAGGTATACAGAAAAAAATATCGCAAAAAAAAAAAACAGGGAACGCAAATAAAACATTGAATCATGGAAAACATTAATACCTTTATTTAAACTACGGTTCAACAATTTAGAAAACGATTTACGTATTTTTTTATAGTCTGTTTCCAACGAACGAACTTTAGGGCAAACTTGAAAAATGGCATGTATTTAACCAACAAGTATTTGAAACATTAAAGTGAACGAAGATAAAATAGGCGAAAAGCACTTTAAAAGAGGAGTGCGCAGAGAGTTATCTAAGATCGTTGCAGGACCAAACGTAGTCCTTTAAAATTTGTGAAAATCCTTGCCCATTTGTTGGAAATGGAGTATAACAAACGTTATATTTATTGTTCTTGATCAAAGGGTTTTATTTACTACTAAATGATCTATGAATGACTTAGACGGCTTCAGAAACCATCTGGGAGACGAAAAACTTTCCAGTTAGCGGCCGACCGTCCATGAGAGAAATGGGAGAATGAATGATTGCAGAAGATCGGGAAGATAAGGTATTCGAATTGAGAATTTATTCAAAATATTGACCACAAGCCAATATTTTTCTTTTTGCCAATTCACTAGCTATTAGTGAAAAAGCTTTAATTTGTCATCGATTAACACCACCGAAAGTTTAAATTAAATTCCTGAGATGCACTAAAAAAGGAAAGTTTAGACCTCATGACCCAAATAACCCCTTAAGGCCTCATCTGAAAATTTAATCTCGAGCAACGACCGAAAACAATTTCATGCAACAAAGCCATTTTGAGTCTTCCTCTCTTCCTCTCTCTCTCTCTCTCTCTTTCTCTCTCTCTCTCTCTCTCTTTCTCTCTCTCTTTCTCTCTCTCTCTCTCTCTCTCTTTCTTTCTTTCTTTCTCTCTCTCTCTCTTTCGACCTAGCCATTATATTAAAAAAACATTTAAAAAAAAATCAAAGTTTATGAAATTGGGAAAATACATTTTTGAAGAATATCGACTTATTTTCCGAAAGGAATGGAGAGTGTCGCACCAGCACCAAATCCAGCTCCGGCTCCTAGTCCGTGTTCAATGTGGGTGTCGATGTGTCCTCCGTTTCCAAGGGCAAAATGCCCAGTTGCTCCAATTTCTCCTGTATCGTGTCCCTGTCCTCCGAAATGTCCGTTCACATATGGCGAAATCTGCGAATTTTCTCCCACAGGAAGGTTTGCCCTAACTCCGGCAGTCCACCCGTTTCCTGGTAGCTTGTTCACAGAAGCGTTACAATCAAATTCTCTTTTGTGTCTGAAACTCTCAGGAAAAGTCTTGGGGATGAATGGAGAAGGTGTAATTGGACGAGGCTGTTGAGGGGGAATGTGAAAGGCTGAGGTCGATGTAGCCAGGACCTGAAAAGGAATTTTAATGACGACTTCAATCAGAGCCTTTTCTGAAACTTTTAGCTCAACTTCGGTTTTTGATGCGAGTTGCATTCCAAAATTCCAAAATCGTTATTGGAATCCGAAATGTAGAAAATGCAAATTTTTTTGATAAAACTAAGGTAATTTTTCAATGATGCGACCTAGTGCGTTTACGAAAAAAAGACAAGGAAAATGGGATTTTCCGGATTGACTAGGTATATTGGGTCCCGCCACGATCGTTTAAAGGGGCCGTAAAAGGCCTTTTCGAATTGAAAATGCGAAGTATGCAAATCAAGTCATTTGAATTGAAATCATTTTCCCGAACACCGCTCCAGCCAACGGCCGTGCACAAAATGCTTGCCAAGTCCTCATTAGCATACGATTCTGAAAAGGCCCCTGATGAGCCCTTCAATTAACTGTGCATTCCACGTTCACAGTGCTATTTTGCTTATTTCACTTATATTCTCTTTAATGATCAAATACATACAGAGTGAAAATCAAGGAGCTGTAAAAGTTAACAACCTTTTACTGGAAAAAACTTTATATTAAAATGTTCGCTAATTAGTTAACTAAAATCCTCTTTTTCTAAGTTTTATGTTGATCAATTCAATTACGAAAACAATTTTAACGCCTTCAGAAAATTCCGAGTCGAATAAAAACTTCAAATCATAAATCAAAAACGACTATTGTTTTTAAAAATGCATAAAAGTTTTACAAATCCATAAAAGGTCAAAATAAAATATTTCCTGAAGCCTACATTTTTGAACCCCCCCCCCCCCCCCCCCATAAAAGTTTTAAAGTTAGGTAATAAAAGAAAAACAGAATTTTCAACGTATCCTCTATCAGGACTTAAAAAAAAATAAACGTTCTCAAAGGCATTCGATTTTAAAGGTTTAACATCGTTTTGAAACCTTCAACTTGAAAATTTGCCAAGACGTTTTTAAGAATGTGATGGTTTTAAAGTTTGTTAATATTTTCATTATTTGCATTCCGGTTGTTTTTAGTTCAAAAATAACAGTTTAGTTAACATTTGATTTCAAAGTATTAATCTCGTTGTGTAAATTTTAATTGCACTGAAAATTCACCGTAGCCAGAAGTAGAAAGTGAAGTGAAGCCATCTCAATGGGAAGTGGCTTGAACCCACTCAGGGCTCTTTTAAAGCAGAAATTGACTGTATTTTGCACAAAAGCAAATAAAAATGTTGTGTTGTTTCAGGCAAATAATAAGTGATTCACTTTGATACCTTTGTTAACCCTTGCTGTTTTCCACTGTTTTGCTGTTTTGTTGTTTTTCAACCGGAAATTATTGTGTTTGCAAAGAATAAACATTGAGTGTTTCAAAAGATTACGAGTGAGAAAATTTTGTTTCGTCTGGAAATAAACAGATAACCCCATCGTTTTTTATTATTAGTTCATTTACAATCGGTTTTTCAGACAGACAATTTTATTATATGTGCTATTATATTTTTCAATGCCACAGCCAAAAATTTTCGCTTACTTACGAAATAATTTTTATTCAAATAGCTTTTTATAAATGACTCAGTTGAAAACACAAAAAAACGCATTTCACACTATAAAATACTGTAATTCACACGAAGACAAATCGAAAAGACGCTACAGGACTAAACGCTCTTAGTAGTTTAGGATGATTTTGGCCAAAGTTTGGCCATTCTTGGGAAATGATCAAGTAACAACACATTGAAGAAAATATCCACATTGCGAAAAACGCCATACCAATGACTACGTGAAACATCGAAACAAATCAATCACTCAAATGGGAAGCAAAAAACCATAACAAAGAGAAAACATAGAAAACATTATTACACACGTTTAAAACGGTTTAAAACTTTGCAACAGACGATTTATTTATTACTCTTAAACATATTCTTCTTGAGCAAAGGGTTCATTTTAAAACTTGTACATCATCTAAAATGGGCGTAACCAGCTTACATATGACATCGAGGAGAGCTTGCAATGAGAGATTTTCCAATTAGCGGCCGACCGTCCTAGGGAGGATTGGAGGTATTTGAATTGAGAATTTATGCAAAATCTTGACCACAAACCAAATAATGAGTCATATTACCATATCGTCTTATGTGAATTAGTTCAAGCTATTCAAAATTGTAAAGTTTATTCGAAGAAATTCGAGGAAAAGTTCTTTCAGAAACGGCATTTTTCTGCCTTTGCCCATTCGTCAGCAATTTACCTAAAATTATCTCGTATTGTGTAATTAATTCAAAAAACCAAGACGAGAAGTTTTAACATACAATACCTCATTCTTAAGATTTTTGTGATGTCATAACTTTAAAAATGAAAAATTGTGTATATGTTTTATTTTACAAAGTTTAACAAGTCTGTTTCACTTAGGAGGTTGCCAGAGTTTCATATCTCCGAAAATTTCTTCAAGTTCTTCATCAGTTTTCGTCAGCAGACCAATCTGACATTTCTGGATGTTGGAAACCGTGAGATTTGGAATGGGTCTGCCGTCGAATTTGAAACGGCCGTTTTCTTGTTCAGACAGCTAAATTCTCAATTGAAAAAAATAGAAAAAATTCCAACCTGAACGTTCACAAGGAATTGTAAATTTCTCATGACGTGGATGAAGTGGTGCATATTTCTAGGTTGACCACCCGTGATGAGACGCGAATTTCCATCAAGGGTCGAGCCATGGCCGACAAAGAGGATGTTTTCTAAAATTCTTTTAAATTTTAATTTCCTAACTTTGTTTAAAAATTTTTTTTACAAAATTTTCAAGAAACTAAATTTTTATGAATTTTTTTTTAAGAAGCTTTAAGAAAAAGACTTTTGAGAAGCTGGAACATTCACCCTTCTCTATGAAACATACAATTGATGTAAATGGTTCTTTTTAAAGCTGAAGTTTGGAATTTGGTCAAAATAAAGACAATTCTCGACTAAAACAGTTAGTATACCAAAAAGGAAGATTATAAAAAAAAAACTAAAGTCAAACATTGAAAAGAAAAAAAATCTACAATTTCAAGCGTGCAATTCGCTTTTTTGAACTGCTCGGAACTGCATAAATAGTTCGCTTTTAAATGTCAGATTTGGTATATTTATAAAAATTTATTTAATAATTGAAATATTAAAATGGTGTTATTTTTGAAAAAGAACATTTATCGGTGCAAATATTGTAGTCAAAGAAAAAGAAAAGTTATGCGTAATTTAAACCACAAACCGAAAATTATTGAACCCTAATTTGCATAACTCGAATCTAATTATTCTAATAAAATTATGATAATTTAAACATCCTAAAAAGACTATATTTTTTATAAAAAGAATTGATACGTTTTTTTAATAAAGGTGGTCTCATACAGTTTACTGTAAATTTAGTCAATTTCCAAAAAAGATAAAAAGAAAACTGGATTTTCCTTTAAAAACTGCGCACATTTGGTCCCGCCGCGATCGTATCTATCTATCTATTATATTATTACCTCTGCACTCCTCATTTACAGTACCATTTCGCCTATTTTAGTTACATTGAACTCGATATTTTAAAACATCAGTGGTTACAGTTCTCGAAAATCCTACTTCGGCCGAAAAATGGCCACGCTTGTAGCCTTCTATTTTGATTTAATAATGGGAAAAATGATTTTCCACATCAGAATAGTCTCACTCATTTCCTAAAATCACTGAAGTAGGATTGGCGGGCACTATAAATACGACTGGATCTCACGGTCGGTAAACAAACGCCTTTCTTCGGTTGGAAATAGTTCAGTACACATATAACAATTCAGTTTGCATAATTTGTGAAAGTTTTTAACTGCAAAAAAGACCAGAAAACTCGATTACATTTTTCTGATGAAATAAAATGTTTGGAAAACGAGGTTTACTTTTTACAGAAATGTTTAACCGCTGTTTAGAGATAACTGATTGACAATATTACTTATATATTTTGGTGGTTTATAACCAAAAACAAAGTTAAAAATCACTTAAAGGCCCATGAAACCCACCATTCGGATGTTTTTCAAGAATTGCTCTCGTAATCTTTTCACATCTCAGATAGTAGTCGGTCACAGTTTCACCACGACGAATATCACTGTTTGTTAAGATTGGAACGTAGTTTTCATTTATTGGGAAACCTGAAAACAACTTTTTTAAACCTTGAAACGCCTAAGTTAGAAATTCGACTTCGAACCAAAAAGAATATTTTATTGTGCGTTTCCAAAAAAGAGTCAAGGAAAAAGGGATTTTTCTATAGGACAGGTACATTTGGTTCCGAAGCGACTGCTTTTTTGTCTGCGCACTCCTCTTTTACCGTGCTCTTTCGCTTGTTAAATTTCTTTTCACTTTAATGTTTCAAGCTGCTAGTAGTTAAATACAAGTGGAAATCAAGGACGTTGAAAAGTTGTCGATTCTTTGTTGGAAATGGACTATACTTGGAAAGTTGAATAAAACATCGAAATAGCAAAAAAAATTGCTTTTTATGAAAAGTAGTAGAAAAACGATTTAAATTTCTGGGGATAGTATAAAATCAAACAAAAATTTGTTAACTTTTGGCTTTAATTGTTAATACAAAATAAATGTAATTTGGCCATTGTCGATTCTCTCAGAAATCGTGTCTAAATTATTATTAAAAAAAACTAAATTGTGCTCTCAAATTCGCTAACACTCATCATAATTTGCTAGTAGTTTAGTGTTTTAATCCTATTTTGTTGCTTCTCCGAAAACTGTTTTCATTGTTGAAACAAACTAAATAATTGTGTTATAAACGAAAATTTGCTATTAAAAGTATTTTTTACCTTCTCTTTTGAGTTCATGAGGTTTCATCCAAGAAAGATTGCTATCCTCTTTGTAGAATCCGCCCCACTCGAAAATTCCAGGTTCAATTGAAATTGAAAGACGTTTTCCTGCAAATAAAGGCATTTTAAAAACACAGTCAAATGTTGGGCTACCGTAACCCTCGATGAAAGACGCAGCTGTTTCGATGCACCGAAGAACAGGTGAACTGTAGATACAGTCGATTTGAATATTCTTCGCCTTGTAGGCTCTGAAACAAAAAGGAATTAAAAATTAACAAAAAAAAGGATTTTTCCTTATATCCACGTCAGCTTTCGACTTTATTATGCTCGACTTTAACAATTCAAATTTGTTGTCGAAATAAAACTTCTTTTGTATAATGTTTTAGCAAATGTTTTTGAAACTCTGTGCAGCATTCGGATACTAGTATTAACAATGTATTATTTTTATTTTTTATATTTAAAAATTAAAGATGTGTTTCACCTTTTTGGCCTATTATGCCCTTTAAAAACCTATTTTTTCATATTTCGTAATATCCTTTTCCAAATGAATGCGGATGTATCCATAAACTTAAACAAAACAAAAAATTTTTGAAGATCGGAGAAATTCAAATTTTGAAGTACGATAGGAAACGCATGATCGCGACATATCGCTTAACATTTTTACCTTCGTTACGGCAAAATAAATGTTATATTAAAGAATATCAAGCTTTTAGTGTGTTAACCGTATCGCCAATAGGCGTTTCTTAATGTACGTAAAAACGTTGCAAAACAGGCAAACAATGTAAATTTGAAAATAAAAACACATTGAATGATTAAAAAATAAATAGAAAATTGGTTTCACGACCGCCAGACTTTACCAAAAAGTTTTTTCGCAAAAAAAAAAAAAAAAATAAAAACACTATATTTTCTTATTGTTTTTCGTTGTTTGTCAAAAAGCGATTGAAAAAGGGTGCTTTATTTAAGGACATTTCACGTAATTATTAGATAATTGTATAATTTGTTCTCAAAGTTGCAATTTGGGCGTTCAGAAACTTAAAATTTGGGCTTTGTTAAACTGAACATTCTATAAAAACCCAAAAATGAAAACCCCACAAAAAATACTAAAAAATAGTCTATATAACTAAAAATGCTAAAAAAAAAAGATTAAAAAAAGATATAAAGTTATACTTATAACTAAATCTTTTCAATAAATGAACTTTGGTTGAAGAAAATTGTGTTATTCATTGCAGTGTGGCTACGATACATTTATGTAACATACAAAATGTTTTTATTGGTTAATGTTTAGAAATTTCGAAACCGTTTTTTAAAACTTTTTCTCACTACAAACTACATTTCTTTATCTAATCACCAACCTTCCAGTTAGAACAGCTTCGAATTTCCCAACTTCCGTAAGCGGGCAGTCAAATTGATAAGCCTGCCACCCATCCTCTCTTTCTGGAACACGAGGAGGGAAATTGATGTCGTACGGGTTGTAACTGAAATATTTTTTTAATACAATAAAAACTTCAAAATGAAACTCACTTTCCATTCTCATCAAACGCATTTTTGAAGAAACTCCCTTCGTGATACTTTTGTTCTACGAAATCACACCTGAATTTTAAAATTTAATTAAAAATTACAGCGGCTTACCTCTCTCCGTGACGCATTAGGAAAAGTTTGCGACCATTGGCTGAAAAAGTCGATAAATTGGGGCTACGAGGAAAAAGCTGAGCTTAATAACGCGAAAGCTTCAAATTGGTTTAGCTTTTCCGTTTAACTTGAAAGTTTTTATGCATTCACCATTAAAATATTTTTATGCTACTTATGTGACTCACGACAAAAATAATGTTCCTTAATCATATATGTGTACAATTTCAGAACACGGTTTCATAACCTCACCGTATTTGGCCGTTTGACAAAAACAGTTTTATCGTCACGGAAACAGTTTTATCGTATTTTGGTTATTCAGCATCGCAGAAGAAACACTTACAAAACGATAGTAGCAAAATCGTATAACACCGTTTTGGCAAATATCAAACAGCTGATAGAAAATGGTGCTTCCGTTTGTAAAAAAAACAGTTGAAATAATAAAACATTTTTTTGAGAAAATAAGAGGTTAAATCTTACATTTATTTTCTTCAGGCATGGTGAAAAGCGTGAGGACTTCAGTGTCACAACGAGGTGATTGTGATAAGAACACTATAAGAAGTGGAATATTCCAAATCACAAAAACTATCGAAAGATCGCGAAGTAGTGATAATGCATTGGCAAATAAGCCTTCGTCATATGTGACGGTGATACTTTGTGTGCTTCAAATTTTCAGAGATCAGCACAAAAGAGGCCACAAAGTGGCACAAATCGCCACAAGGTATACTCCATTTCCAACGAATGGGCTAGGATTTTCAGAAATTTTAAAGGACTAGGTACCTGCAACGATCTTAGATAAATGTTTGCGCACTCCACTTTTGCAGTGCTCTTTCGCTTATTTAGTCTTTGTTCACTTCAATATTTCAAATTGTTTTTGGTTAAAAACGTGCTTTTTTGAAGATTTCCCGAAAACAGACTATATATAAGAGTGAAACACACACACGCGCACACACCCACAAGAAATTCGTTTTATATCTTGAATAACCACATTTAGAGATCTTGTTTTCTGCTTTTTCCTTGAGCAGTCCCACTATGGACATACTCAGTTTGTCACATACTATATCACGTAATCACAGTATTTCCTCAGGCAAATGTAAAAAATGAATAAATTGAAAATTCCACTACCGAAAATATAAAATAATTCTTTTTGCATTTCAACCCTTTATCTTAGTTTCAGATGCGCGGAATGTTCATTGTTTCGGAATCTCCCAGTGTAATTAGAATATTTTTTTTATAGAGGCGTTTTGCGAAGCTTTCAGGTCAAAGGCCGAAAATGGGAAAAATTGCATTTTAAAACGTAAATTTTCTTTTTTTTTTTCGAAGTTTTCGGACTCCGTTGTGAAATACACAATAATTTTTTTTTATTTGAATGATTTGAAGTATCCATGTCAAAAGCATTCAGAATAACCCCAAATTTTCTTATGTATTTGTTTATCATGTACTTATGCATTATGTATTTGTTAATGAATTTTTATAACAAATGTATTTTTTTTTCAAAACAATGTTTCATCTACTTTTCAGATGCCCTCCGAGCTCTTCAATTAGGGGTCACCTACTTTGATTGCTAAATGGCAGTTATCACAGTAGCTGACTACCCAAAACTTCTCTAACTAATAATAGCATGCACGTTTTTTTTTTGGAAACTTTGAAATTTACGACTGACACCTTATCATTATGGAATATTTTCGTGACAACTACGAAACGCTTGTTTTTGCTTGATTTTCACAATTTAGCTAAAAATATGATGACAGATAAAGTTTACCTGTGACATTATAACAGATTAACATTTTCACCTTGAGATTACCTAATCCGGCTCCGTTGCCAGGGGTACTCCTCACATGGAGGGATTGCGCAAAGGCCACTCGGCCGGATTTTTCTATTTATCCACCATGAGTTTTTACTTTTTCTGTTTGCATTTATTCTACGATGAGAAGAGTCCATTTTGGACAATTATTTGTGTTTTCACTTTGGTGAGTCGCTTAAAATTGTAAAATTGCAAATTATTTATGAGACAAAAAATGATATTACAAAAATTTTAACTAATTCCGTATTTCACACAAAAAGAAACTATTAAGACGTCGTCTCTGTAAAAGCCGAGTAAGCCACTGTCTTAGAAATTCAAAGTGCTTCGATTGGGCTGAAATTTTGTGTACAACCTTCCTATAGCCTGAAAACCTAATGCTGAAACGCTTGGGTCGAGAAAATTTTTTGACCCGGGTTACGGTAGGTGCCCAAATGGTACTGTAAAAATTTCAACGTGGTCCAAATTTTGATTTAAAGAAAAGCAAAATGTAGCAAATTAAATTTCCAAAAACATTATCTCTTGGACCTACCGCGATTTCTTATTCCAAAAAAAATAAACATCAAAAAACCTTTTTAAAAAGAGATTTTTTGGAGTTTTCGACCTTTCACTATAAAAGCCAAAAAAAAATACGCTGCAGATTCAAAATTTACGTCAAATTTGGCATCGAATAAGATTTTGAAATCAAAAATCGAAGGTGACTATTTTTGTTAAAAATCCACTTGACCTCTGCTCGAATATTACAGAGACAACGTCTAAAAAGCTAAAAACAGGCAATTAAACCATTTATACCTTTTTAGTTCAAAAATATCACTTTTCATTGTTTTCTGGTCAAACACACACATTTCGGCATATATAAGTTTTACAAAAACGAAAAAAATAATAATGTTACAGGCAGTAAACGAAAAATGTTTGCTAGACAAAAAGAAAGCTACAAAAATGAAGACGTAATTATACAAAACTTGTTCATGTTTAATTTTAGATTGTTAACTGTAAAATTAGTTCTAGTATTTTTTTTTAAATAATTTGGTTAGTACATGTAAAAATAACGAAAACTGGGGAAATATAGAAATTGAAGTTTTTTCACTATTTATTTCCATGTTACTTTTATGTAACACTGAAGCAAGAAAACATACCGACTTTTATTTTTGTTTAAAAAAAAAACAAAACTCCCATTTGTAAAAAAGCGATTTTTCAAAAAAGCTTTCAAATTTGAAAATTTACCACGTAATTTTTAATTTTAAATTGTTATTGTTCTTCTTTTTCTTCTAATTGCAATTCCTTTGTAAAAAGTTAGTTTAAAGTTTCATTCAGCTTTTACAAGATTTGTATTTTTCCAAAAATTCCATGAAGTCCACGTTCTGACTTAACATAAAAAAGCAATTTTTTCAAAACTTCTTTTAAAATTCTTATAAATATCCGATTTTTTAGGGCTTTTCAATTTTCATCGGGAGGGCTTGGTGTGTTGTCCATCCCAGATGCTGGATAAGTCGATGGAGTTTTTACGCAACTGTGGCCACGGTAGTTGTGATTGCTATCGATTTTGTGGCATACGGTAAGTTATTGATTTTTTCTTCGTATTCTATATTTAAAACAATTTTTTCAGTAACAGTTCTCTATTTCAACCACGACTATGGTTACAAACAACTTTTGCGTCTTTCCGCTTTGCGGCACTGTAAGAAACATTCAATTTAAATCTAAAATTTTAATATTTCAGTTATGTGGGAGACAAATTTCACAATTACAATGCTGTTGCCTACTTATAAGTTTTATCGACAACTACAGTTCCTTCAGATGATTGATATTGATTGAAAACATTAGTCAATAAATTTTATGAGATTTTTAAAAGAACGTTTTTTTTTTCTTCAAATTTGTGGGTCAAAATTATCATAACTTTATTTGCATAATTAGATTCGAGTTATGCAAATCAGGGTTCAATAATTTTCGATTTGTGGTATAAATTACTCATAACTTTGCTTTTTCTTTGACTATAATATTTGCGCCGATAAGTTCAAGTTTTATAAATTAACATAATTTTAATTTTAGCGGTTAGCGAAATTTAGCTGTTAGCGTTTTGATATTTATCATGTGAGAATTTACTTTCCATTTTGTTTTATAAGATTGTTTTGGGTTGGGACAGAATGGAGTGGGAGGATTAATTTAACATGCCCATATTCTTGTAGATTAAATTTTAAAATAAAAAAAGCAGGCCTTCACTTCCATTTCATTTGTGGTCTAAATTATTTTTCTATTTTTCTATTTTTTTTAGATAAAATTTTATGTCAACATACTTTGCAATAATCTCCCAATTCAATTATTCTAAAACGAAAAGAAATGCTTTACAAAATGTTTTTAAAATTTAATTTCAAAAGCAGTAGGAAAAGTTGCGCCTTCGGTTTTTGTTCACAACAAACTTTTTATTGAAGGTAGCTTTTACCCAAACACATAAAATTGACAAAATACCAAAATACGAATGTATATGTATTTCGTGGTGATTAGTGTAACATATTTGGGTAACAGCTTTAAGCAAAAGCCGATAATAGATTTTTTTCAGATTCTATTTTCTTACTGAATCTGATTAAACAACTTTTAAATACTTTAAAGTCATTTTCCATTCATTCCAATCAATTTGCTACAAAATGTAAAAAAAAATAAAATAAAAATGAAGCAAAATAACAAGAAAATCTTAAAAGCCAAAAAGTTTGACTTTCGCTTCGTATTATGAGGTGTGAGATTATATATAGGGACCGCAGAGCATAAATTATATTTTAGAATTTCGACTTTTTATGTAAATATTTAAACAGATGGTACTCCAACTTAAACTTTTCTTTTTTACACTATGAAATTTTATCCACAACAAAACGAGATATCCCATTTTGAATGCCTCAATTACAATCCCGTTTTTCAACTCAAGTCTTCCTCGGCCGAGTGCACAGGCGCCGCTAAACACCGGACAGAAACTTGGTTGAATGCAAAATCCCTCAAATTGAAGAAAATTGAAGGATTTTGGTTTTGTAATGAACAACCGTATTTTTCTACGATTTATGGCACCTAAATCAACCCCAGAGTAATAAAAATACACGTTTAATTAACCGTTTTCGAAATTGCTGTGAGAAGGGGGATTTGGCATTGAAGCGCGAATATCGGTTGAAATTCATAAAAAGTTCACTTTTAAATTATATTTTTATTTATCCGCACGAATGAAATTGGCTCAATTTTACATTAAACGAAAGAGAATCAACAGTAAATTCATAAATCACCTTGAGCGCTCCGGGCCTGTGTTGCGCTGTGTGTGTTGCGCGGGCCTGTGTTGTTGCATACATAAGGTAAATCCAAAGAACGCTGGAAAGTTGACTTCTTTTAAAATTATTTCGCTGCAAAATAAAAGTGGTTTTCTCTAGTTTTGCTATCTTAAAACAACAAAAACACTTCAATAAGTTCAGTGCGCACTAATAATGCTACCAAACGTGATTCAGCGACGAATGGGAGCGCCGCAAATGTTAAAATTCGGTGTAACTTTTTTCTGCACGAACGAATTTTTAAGTTTTTTGGGCGAGTACATGTAAAATAACTTGAGTAAGCATCTTAATTTTAAATCGGACGCGCTCCATACCCAACCTGTTTTTAATGGCCAAAAAACTGAAAAATCATGGTTTTTGGCCCACAAGACAAAGAGATATCGGTTTAAAAATAATTACACGTGTTCATTTACGTCGGATTCACTGTTCAAAAAAACATAATAAAAAATAATACGCGCGAGAGCGATTCAAACCATATTTCCTTAACATTTCGGGCTGCACTGCTGTGCGCACCTCTGCGGTCCCTAATTATATATTTAGCTTTTGGGAGGATCTTAAACTTTCTTTAGTTCGAATCCACTTTACAAACGGTTGTATTTTGAAAATGTTAAAGGTTGTTTCACAAAAAGAAATTCAGAGCTGTAATATTCAAAATTTAGTGTCAAAAACAGTTCATATTTAGAATCGAAAAAAACAATTGTGGTCTAATTATGTTCAGTTTTCGCGACCTCGGTCCGAAAACTGAACAATTTAGGCTTAGGCCTGTAACGCAATTTAATTTTTGGATTGTGGTCTAAATTTGCATAATTGGCAAATGCCTCTGTTTCCATTGTGTGTCTTCACACATTTTGACTAGCATAGCCATCGATAATTCCAGATCTTATAATCTCACTTTGAATGTGAATTCTAATTCTGTCCCCCTAATTTGCGTAAATTAACCCTAATTTCCCCACCCTCTGTGAGTCATTCCCGCTCCTTTCATTCACCTGAGAGGTCGGGTCTTCTACGATGAGGTCTTCTGGAGAATTCTTCGTTCTGCTGCTTCTTCTAATGATGCAGTTTCCGTCTTCCTTTGCTTGTGAGTTGAAATAGTTTTTTCCGGTATTTATGATGTGGCAGGTGATGTCGATATTACCAACAAAAGGGGAGACATGGATTCGATTTTGACCGAAATCATTGATTGTGTGAATAATGGAGACAACCAAATCACTATTTCCGCAACAGATAACACTGAATTGAATCTGAATGGAGCAACTCAGGACCAGATTGACAACATGGGGTGCAATAATCAAATACCCTCCAAGGTAAATGTTATAAACTTTGTCCATCCGCTTTGAGTATGTCTATCCTTTCTCACACATTTTCTCTATCCTTTTCTATGCCTGCCTCTTCTTTACTGTCTAGTCTCCTTCGCTCATTTAGTTTTCAGCTTACTCTGAAAGTCAACCTTGTAATGTTTAAAAACCACGATGTCGAAAAGTTCAACTGTGAGGTTGAGATGACGGGTATTGCATAATGTAGTACTTTTTAATTGTTGCCTTCCAGATGGTAAAAGTCTCACTTATCAAAGGAATTCGTTATTGAAATCTATTGGAGTGACAAAAGCCGATTTACCAGACAAAGTGAAAGTATGGGGAAATCCACAGCTAACTGCAGCGGCGATTGGACAAATTCAAATTGATACTAGTACCTATCCGGATGCTGTTCAAGCCGAAGGAGGTAAGTTATGAATTTTCACACATTTTGCTTTTGAAAGCCGGGTGGCAATGATTGGCGTTTTTCAGAATGCACCTTTCTCAAACTTGATGGAAAATACTCATCCCCAAAAACACACGAACTCAACGGATGTAAGAACATCAGAGGAGATTTCATTTACGATGGAAGCCATCATCCAGGAGATGACCAGACCGACATTAAGAAAATCACAGGCTGTCTGGTTATTCGCAACAGTGGCGTCGACAATCTTAATTTTCTGAAAAACCTAGCGGCAAATGACGTAAAGGAACAATGCGTTACCGATCCTAGCCAAAAATCTGAAATCAGCGGAAATCCAAATCTTTATATCCATCCTAAAGACAAAACGAGTGGATGGCTGTCGTTGCCATTGCCAGCTAACATTAAAATGCCCAGATTTATTAAAGGTCCGTTTGTTGAAAGCACTTTATTGTTTACTTTGCAGAACCCGAATGCACTGCTGCTGAGGCGCTTTCAGGCGATTATGACTGTTTTGTCGTCACTGAGGATTTGACATTGACGGATCCTTCACGTGAGTTATACTCTCACCCTTTTACATTTCACGACGAATTGCGTATTCAAAGAAGGTTCTCAAAATGGTTTAAATGGCCAGTCACGTAAAAGTGTGCCTTAATTGGAGGACATTTTTTTAGGTTCATGAAAGTATGACATACTTGCACAGCACCAAAAGATGCACCAAAAGATTTTGCTAGGAACAAAAGCCAAACTATCTTATTAGGTAGTTGCACGCTTTGCCGAACCGCTGCTAGATCTTGCGTTATTGAAAACCGCCTTTGAAATTTTGTCACATCTTCCAAACTTAACGAACATTCACAAATCATGAACACCTTTACTAGTATATAGTCTTTTTCAAGGGAAGATCTTCGACCTTTTGGCAATTTTGAAAAATGACTGGTATTTATCCAAAAAGGATTTGAATCACTGAAGTGAACAGAGGTATAATACGCGAAAGAGCATTGTAAAAGCGGAGTGCGCAGACAGTTAACTAAGATCGTGGCGGGACCAAAGGCACCTAGTCCTTTAAAAATTGGGAAAATCTTTGGCCCATTCTTTGGAAATGGGGTATAGCTGAGCCCCAAACTTCATTTTTGTAGTGAAAACTAATATACTTTTTATTAAATGAGTTTTTCAGTACTCTCTGATTTTAACAAAGCTAACATCAAAGAAATCCGAGGACAACTGGTTGTGGATAACACAGCTTTTACCGCAATAGAATTCCCTAAGTTGGAGACCGTTGGAGATCCGAATTCGAACTGTAAGTTTTTATCGTTCACTGTAAGTATAAAATTGCGTTTTTTCAGTTGCCATTCAAATTACCGGAAACCAGAAGCTGCAATCTATCGACTTCCCAGCGTTGACAACTCTGACTTGTACCTCAAATACTGCTGTTCAAATTGCAAGTAACAAAATATTCAATATTCCGCAGGCGACAGAACAAAAATTGATAGCAGCCGCGGGAACAAAGGAAGTTGACATAGGTTTGTTGAAAAACAGGCAGACGAACAAGGATTTTTCATTCCAGGGTTTGATTGTACAACAGCTATTTTCAATACAAACCGCTTTTGTGCTACCTGGGACGGCGATTTGGAGATCAAAGATCGAACCTCAACTTCTGGTAAGTTATTTGGCCCAAACTACAATATCTATTTTTCAGTTCCCAGTGAATTGGATTACTTGAGGCAAATCAAATACATAAAAGGAAATCTGAAAATCACCGGAAATAAGCAAATAACCCTGGACTTTCCTAATTTAAGGATAGTTGGAAATGCAGCTGGTCCAGGTGTCACACCTGCTGAAAGTAAGCGGAATTTATGTAATTGGAACACCTTTTTTTACAGAAGGAATCACTTTTGCCACCAATAAGGAGGTTACCGTGAATATGCCATTGATTGTCCGGTATGGTTTTATTTCCATTGGCTCAAAAGACGACCTAGTCGAGGAGAGTGTTAAAAAATTGTTTCAACTAGGGCGAGGATATAAATTCAACTATGGTGCGTTTAAAATGCCTTTTTTTGTATCACTATAAAAAAATTATCGAAGAAATAGTCACGCTTTAAATCTTCTATCGGGCAAATATAACAGCCTCACATTTTCTCGCAAGCAAAGAGTACCGCATCAAGTGCATTTAGTACGTCTTTGCACAAATGAATTTCTCAGTCGTATATTGTAAATACGATACTAAACATCATATTTTTAGATTAAACTATGCTTTTTTTCCTGTTTGCATATGTGTCGTAAGAGTCTACTTCAAGAGCAAAACCTCCAAAAAATTAAAATGGAATAAAAGTAGAATGGAATTTAAAAATTGGAAATTGAAATTCACAGTTTCAAAAAGATGCATTTGTGCAAAGACGTACTAAATGCAAAGTGCACGTACGGGTTTTTGAAGCAGTACTATTTGCCCGATAGAAAATTTCTAGCATGACAATTTCGCTTTTTTAGGGCTTTTTAGGGCGTTTTTCGGGCAAATAGTCACAACCCCGTATAAAAAAAACGGTTAAATGCGTCTACAATTTCAAAACTTCAGAATGTTCTTTCAACGGTCCCATTGACAAAGCGGATAAACTGAACTACTGCACAGCGATCAAAGGAAACCTCTACATTGAAAACATGCAAGATACAGCTATTGCCTCAGCCCGTATTACCAAGATCACCGGCTGTCTTCGAATTGTCAATACGAAACTGAGGACTCTTGGCGCTTTCCACCTTTCCGCAAAGTCAACTGCAACCGATTGTACATCAATTGTCACGGGAAACGAGGATTTGTGCATGGAAAAGTGGCTAATAAAACAATTCCAAAACGAATTCGGCCAAGAAATTACATTTGAAATAGACGGAAAATGCGGTAAGTTCTAACTGAACACTTTACGTTAACATGTTATAGATCTACCCTGTGACGAAACCGAGTTCCAGGAGAACGACAATTTGTGCAGAACATTCGAGGGAGACATAGATGTTTCAAAACCAGGTACTCTTATAATACTATATTTATTTATTCATTTTAGCCCACGCTCCGGTAATCTCAAAAGTCGAGAGACTGATTGGCAATATTGAGATCGTTAATACTCAAAAAACGTCTATCACGTTTCCGAAATTGAAGAAGATTAAGAATCCCCTCCAGCGCTACAACCGTGGTCAACCCTTTCCCACCAAAATTCCCACAATCCATATCGAGAACAACAACCAACTTACCAAACTCGAAATGCCAGTTTTGCAAGAGTTCACACAAGAGCAGGCTGGAATGATTGTTAACGTTAGGAATAACGAGGGATTCCGACTACCTAAGGAGTTGTTGGATCAGTTACCCACCAATCCGCAGTTTATAGTCGAATATGGTGAGTTGCATTTAATGATAGAGAGGGAGAGAGACGAGAGAAGGAAACACAGATATACCCAATTTCAGCCTGCCACGAAACTGGAAAAATCACGAATCTCGATTCTCTCAGCGGCTGTCGTTCGATGAGCAGCGGTCTAGAATTGGATCCAAGTGTAACGGGTTCCCTGCCTCAAGGACAAATTGAAGGAATCGAAGGTTGCCTGAAAATCGAGGGAACTGGTCTGGAATCTATTGCTTTTCTGGAAACAAGTGGGCCGCCAATCCCTTGTCTTGCAGGACATTGTGAGTTTTATTTTACCAATCTAACAATAAATTATGTTTTTTTCGAATTTTGTTAGGCCTCATGAAAACTTTTATTAAACGCATCCATTTTTTCAGCAATCAAAAACAACGCCAAGCTGTGCATCTCTGATAAAAAGAAACAGAAATTGGAAGGCCGATACCAAGGAATCATTATCGGCAGCAACAAGAAGAAACAAGAGTGCCGTAAATTAACTATTAATTTGCTCAAATAATATAAAATTTCAGCCGAAACTTGTGACGCGAATACGATTGTCAAAACATGTGAAGTGGTGGAATCAGGTGTAACATTCACATCCTGTAGTATGTTATGGATTTGGAAAAAAACCAATTGCTAATTTGCAGATCCTGATGATAGATATGAAAAAGTGAAGGAAGTCCAAGGAACAATCACTGTGGATGCTGCTTGTTCTCTGAATAAACTGACAGTCCTGCTTCCGAATTTGAAAAAGATCGTTCCGCAAAGTAATTGACTGAAGCAATCCTCCTTTATCGATTGTTTTCAGCAACTGCTCTGGTGTTGAAGAAAATCACGAGAATCTTCGATTTCGATGAATTGAAAACCAAACCTATCAAATTTGATACCAAGCTGGGGGAATTAAACATCGACGCAGACCTCAACGACGAAGTAAGTTTGGGCATTCCCCGAATCCTAAACTCTGTCGGCTTTGCTTCTCTATGCGTCTCGCGTTTTATCAAACTTCTGCTTCTTCTAGGTCTCTGAAAAATAGATTTGCGGCAAACAGAGCCCTATAAAAGCTCAAGCCAAACGGACATTTTGCCAAAAACGGCCATAATGCAGTTGCCGTGCAAAACTCAGGCGAAACTAGTGTGCGAGAAGCGAACACGCAAAGAAAAAGCGGCTTTAATGGCCTATGCTGATTTTTGTGAAATAGTTTATTTCCAATGAATGGTCTCCACTCCTATTTAACCACTGGCGATTTGAAACATTAAAGTGAATGGGCATAAAATTTGAGAAAGAGCACTATAAAAGAGGAGTGTGCAGACAATTAAACCATCCCGGCGCGGTTCGCGGTGGGATGCAATGACCGCAGTCCTTTAAGATTTGGCCAAATCCTGTTCCGTCTTTATGAAACAAACCATAGCTATAACTAACTTGAACAGCCCCGACTTACGTGCGTTGGTTTGTAAAATCGATCTCCTAACTCGAGTTTGTTGATTGAAAGTTTTGTGGTGAATTAAAAAAAAACACTGTGCTGACAAATCTCGCTTGCAAAAAATGTTTTGCTTTTCAGATTCTGTTCATGACCGCCGCCGACATTCGTGCACACCATGGTAAAGGCAAAGTAAATCTAGTCAAGGAAGAGCCTTCGCCTCCAGAAGGTCGGAATTTCTTTTTTCTATCCATGATATGTCTATTCAGTGTGTGTCATGCCAGGTCCTGAGACGGTGGTGCCTCCGACCCAGCAGACTTGCAAGAAAATCGAAGGAGATTTGATTTTGGACCAAACAGCAGTATCAGTTGTCGACACGATCGAAACAATCACCGGTTGCCTGAGTATGAAGAATACGAACATGCAAAACTATGACTTCCTCACGAAACTGAAGAGCGTCGGGACAAACTGCAGATGGCCCAATTTATCGGGACCCACAACATGTGAGATAAAACCCGTACCACATCGGCTATATGCCGGGCTACCTACACCCGTATGGAATCAGCAGCTGCGCTGAATGTGTCTGACTTCGTTTGAGGCCGACTTTTACTTCCGAATTACACCATTACTTATAGCAGTACAGAGAAAACGTGCATTGTCAAACCCGTAGCAAATCGACAATAGCGTTGTATGACCACCGACCATAAAAACTCAGAAAAAACGCTTTTGAAACAAAATCTTTCAGCTATTACACTCAACAGCTGCATTCCTTACTCTATCAGGAAAAATCTCAGCGAACCCCTGTTCACAGCTGCCAAGAATGGCATCAATGCTCAAGGCTGCAGTGGGTTTTTACTTAATTCCAACCAAAATTGAATTTCAGAGGAATGTAATGGATTGGAGCCTGGCAAGCAGTGCGAAGTGATTATTGGGGACTTGGTTTTGACTGGCGCAGTGACTGCTCAACAGGAGAATCAACTGAAGGGCATAAGACAAATCTTCGGAGACTTGAAATTCAAGGACACTACTCTGACATCTATTTCTCTGACGAAACTGAAGAAAATCCATGGATCTTCGAACGGAAGTGGGTTTATAACTTGAAATAGAACGAAATGTTCGCAGAACCGGCTCTAGAAGTTTCTGGAAACAAGAACCTCAAGACGTTCGAATTTCATCTTCTTGTTGGACCACTCGAATCAGTTCACTTTGAGAACAACCCCAAACTGCAGAATACTGATGTGCTTAAGAACAAGTTGAAGGTGCTTACGGGACAGGAGTGCAAAGAAAATGGATCTAGCAAGTGTACCTTCTCGTCGCAGACAATTGCGAAGAAAGGTGGAAAGTCAGACAGCAACGACGAAGCAGGTACTTTTTTGTGCAATTTCCCTCAAATTCCCCGAACGAACGCAATTACTGAGGCTTGTTAACCCTCCAAATCCAAATAGCTTAAGAAAAACCCAACTACACAGCGGGGAGACTAAACTACGGGGGCGCGGCTTGCAGGGGGCTTGATTAAACTATCCCACACAGATTTTATGACGTCTCTTGTTTCAGGACTGTGTAATGGTGTCATCGCTGGTATCGTCGTTGGCGTACTCGCCTTTGTTTTGATCATCGCCGGCCTAGTCATCTTCTTTGTTATGAGGAAAAGGAAGAGGAACAACAAATCGCCCAAGGACAAAGCGGCCAAAACTGGAAAAGCTGGAAAAGGCAAAAAGGAAGCCGAAACCAAGACTTTGTTGGAACACTCGGACAAAACTGCCAACACTCCCACCGGAAACACCCCTAAGAATAAGGACACTAAGGAGAATAAGGAAGCCACGGATGCCTACGACGTGGCTGAGAAGGACGGTGCTCCGAAGGTCGACAAGAAGGCTTCCGCTGAAGCGCCGCAGCAGCCCAATCCGAGCCCGGAGCCTCCGAAGGAACCCACGCTTCCGCCGGCCGGCAATGAGATCCCCGCTGTGAATGTCTAGTGAATAATAAATTTCACAGATGCGTGTGTTTGTGTTTCAGTATTTCTCAAAAAGACCCAAAACACTAAACGTCAAAGATATGAAAAAGACCCAGCTCTTTGCGACATCGCTTTGATATGCCGCGTTTGAATCGTTAAAACATAAAAAGCGAAATTCCCTATTCATTATGACCTGCTAGCGCAAATGAAATAGAATCAGCAGAACGAGCTTTTGCTAACGAGGGGAGTCCGTGACGCCAAAATGTGAAAACGTGGTGAAGTGGTTAAAGGAACTGTCAAAGGTAGGCTATGCTGGAGCTATCCCTGGTGGTACTTTTTTTATTCTTTTGCCTTTTTAACCTTTAACTTAATTTTTATGACGTTTTTTTTTGTTGTTTTGTTTAATTTTCGGAAACTCCTAAAATGGTAGTCTTTCCTCACCACGTTTTCACATTTTGGCGGTCGATTTCTTCTCGAGATAAAGCACATTTGCGTAAATGCAAAATTTAGCATAAACACGAAAACCGACATTTCTCGGCGCCCAGATTTCCGCAGCAAAATTAGAGACCACTTTTAGGGACAACTTTTTATGCCCTATCCAATGGTATAGGTGTCCTTTCAAACTCCGGGGTTACCATTACGGACTTCCCTCGTAAGCATTTCCATAAATAAGAATACTTGCGAGGTTTGCTGATAAAACGCAAAGTTTTTGAACATTTGTTTTCTGTGCAACCTTCTAGTACTATAAAATTTTGCAGCAAAGGTTCGATAGTATTGAAAACATGGTTTTTTTTTATTTTGTATAAGACCTGTTTTCGGGCGGGGAAACAGTTACGACAAATCAGTGTTTAACACAAACCCTGGTTTCAGCATTGTCCCCAGAAGCCCATCTTATAATAGACTAAACCACGCATTTTTATGGCTTTTGATCGTAAAACCCCACTTGCAAAAACAGTGGAACAAATTGAAAGAATGTTGACATTTTTATGTTTTTGCACAAAAAATCTGCAAAAAATTTTCATAATTTGTGAAGGCCTAGGGAAGCCTAGGGCTTTTCGAAAAAATGAATTCTTTTTTAAAAGAGTTACATATTTGAAAACGTGAACTTATCGGCACAAATCTTGCTTTCAAGGTTATGCGTTATTTTAACCACAATTCAAAAATGAATGAAATTGGAATTTTTTAAGTTTTGAAAAGTAAATTCAAAACAGGGAAAATTAGAATAAATCATTATGGAATTGTGGTCTAAGAAAACATAACCTTCTCTAAAAAAGCGATAGTTCACGCTTTCAGAATTTTTAAATTCTGAAATCGCGGGTAAAAAACTGAATAAACATTGAATTTTTCAAGTTGTGGATAGCGTTTTGAAAACAGGGAGCAAATGAAAACAAACTTGTATTTTTCCGATCCCGCTGAAAACTCGAAAGTTACTTAAAACGACATTTTGTAGGGAGTTATTGCAAATTTTGTCTTAAGTCAATTTCGGAGCAAAAAACTTTTTTGACCAATCAAAGAGTTTTTTTTGGTTCAAATGGATGGAAAACTACAACTTCATTTTTACAAAAACTACAACTTCAACTTCATTTAAACATTTTTATGTATTTCCACAAAACATCTGCAGAATATTTTCAAGATTGCTCATTTTTTGAAATATTTTTGTTTTCAATTTTTGTGAAAGAAAAAAGAAAAGTGTTTGAAATATTTTTGTACTGTCTATTTGAAAAAATGAATCATTTTTGAATGAATTTCATAGTTAAAGACGTGAACTTATCGATTCAAATATTGCATTCAAGGAAATGCGTTATTTTGACCACAATTCAAAAATGTATGAACTTTGAATATTTCAAATTTTGAAGAGTAAATGCAAAACAAGGACAATTAGAATTGAAGGCATAACTTAAAATTATTAAAAATATTAAAAAATTGCAAAATCTTTAAAAAAAAGTTTTGCTGATCAAAGTCGAAATTTCAACGAAACTATTGTTTTGCTATACATAATGAAATCTCCGAAATTGATTCTGAAAAGATTGCATTTTGGATGAGGTTAGGGCGAATTTGGGATTTTAAAGGATTACAAGCGAAAACAAACCGAAATTATCAACGCAAATCTTGCTTTAAAGATTATGCATTATTTAGACAACAATTCAAAAAGAATGAAATTGGAATTTTCCAAGTTTTGAAAAGTAAATTCAAAACAGGGACAATTAGAATCTTTCATTTTGGAATTGTGGTCTAAATGAAGCATAACCTTCTCTAAAAAAGCGGATAGTTCACGTTTTCAGATTTTTTAAATTCTGAAATCGCGGGTATGGAAAGTTTCTTGGCGTCGAAGGCAGAGAGAAAAATGCGTTTCTGTTCGTTTTAAAAGATGAAAAGCAGCTAAATCGCCAATCAATCGACATAAAATTGAGTGAACAACTTAATGAAAAGGGGAGTGAAACCCGAACGTCCAAAATTTACCGTTGTGCGAGGCTATTTCCATAGTTTTCAAAGTAGAATGACTTTTTTAAAAACAAAAAAAATTTAATGTGAAAAACCTGGCGAATTGCACTTGGAGCTGTTCCTCCAAGATTCAGAAAGCGAAGCCGAATTTCGCGCATACAAACATTTTTTTTTCGAAAAAAATTGGTTCTCGAAAAGTAGGCGTGTATTTTTTAAATTTTAATACTCATACGCCGTAAATTTGGATAAGAAATCGATTGATACAGGCCCGGTCCTCAGGTTTCGAAAGATGAACACAGAGTGCCCTATTTTAGTCGATTTTCGCTGTTTTTCTGGGTAAAAGGTCCACTATTCAAAAATGAATGAACTTTGAATTTTTTAAGTTTTGAATAGAAAATTCAAAACAGGGCAAATTACACTCATTCATTTTCTAATTGCGGTCTAAATAAAGCATAACGTTAAGATCGTTGCAGAACCAAGAAAAGAACCTAGTTCTTTAACATTTGTGAAAATCCTTGCCCATTCGTTAGAAACGGAGTATATTAATAGTAAAAAAACCGTTTGTTGTAAATTTCGTTGCTCTCTAGTTTTATACTGAGAAATTTACCTGACGTTTGAAAAATGTAAAGTTCTAATTATTTTCAGCCTTCTATTAATCGGACCGAAATCTAAAAAATTTAAGCCGGGGGCTTATTCATTTTGTATTGTGGTATAAATAAAGCATAAAATAAAACCAGAAAAAATCGGCGAGCAGTTCGCGTTTTAATAATTTTTTTTTAAAACATTGCAAAAATGAATGTCTAGTGAAAAATGAATTTCATTGTTTGGAAGGCCCACCCAGGTATCGAATTCACGGGAATCAGGAAAACAGAAAAATCACATTAAGATAAAAATACTTTTAGATAAAAAATAAAGAAAATTTTTTCATAAACTGATTGACACACAAACAGTTGTTCAAAATTGATTATACAGGGACGATATTTTGAAGAGAAAAAAATGTGCTTCTGAATTATTAGTGCATTTGCATTATACAGCATTGAAAAAATGAGAAAAATTACAAAGTGCTGAACGCATCTGTGAAATTCATTTTTCACTAGACATTCATTTTTCACTAGACTATCACAGCGGGGGTCTCATTGCCGGCCGGAGGAGGCGTGGGTTCCTTCGGAGGCTCCGGGCTCGGATTGGGCTGCTGCGGCGCTTCAGCGGAAGCCTTCTTGTCGACCTTCGGAGCACCGTCCTTCTCAGCCACGTCGTAGGCATCCGTGGCTTCCTTATTCTCCTTAGTGTCCTTATTCTTAGGGGTGTTTCCGGTGGGAGTGTTGGCAGTTTTGTCCGAGTGTTCCGACAAAGTCTTGGTTTCGGCTTCCTTGTCTTTTTTGTTTTTGCCCTTTCCAGCTTTTCCAGTTTTGGCGGTTTTGTCCTTGGGCGTTTTGTTGTTCCTCTTCTTTTTCCTCATAACAATGAAGATCACAGCGCCTGCGATGATTGCGGCTAGGACGACGGCACCCACGACGATGACAATGATGATAGCAATACTCAGTCCTGAAAAACAATGGTTATTTTCGATAGGAACTTTTTATTTTCGATAAGAACATAAACGAACTTCACAGGCTTACTCAGAATTGAATTCTCTATCGAATGAGTGGGGTCCCATCCCAATTGGCTGGGGGACCCTTAAGAACATTCCCTAGTTAGAGTTTGGTAGCTATATCAAAGTTATGGAAACTTCGCAAAACATTACCTGTTTCGCTGTCCGTAAGGCTTCCCAACGTGAAGGCACACTTGCTGGATAGATTCGCTGTGCAGTCCGCTCCCGTAAGCGCTTTCAACCTTCGTTTAAGCTCATCGCTGTTCTTCAGACTAGGGTCGTCCTCAATAAGAACCGATTTCAGTGTTGTCAAAACAGGAATATAGAACGTCTGGAGATTCTTATTTCCAGAAACTTCCAGAGCCGGTTCTGCAAATATTCACTTTTATTTATTATTTTAAACCCACTTCCATTTGAAGATCCGTAGATTGCCACCATTCTGTTTAACGAAATAGTGGTCAAAGTGGTACCCTTGACGACCAATCGTCCGTTGATGACTTTGATTTTTTCCAATTGTTCCAGTTTTTGAGCAGAAACTGTTCCAGTCACAGTCAGATCTTCAATAATAACGTCGCATCGTTTCGTAGGATCTAATCCGGTACATTCATCTGAATTTCCATTTTAGGCTGAATTATTCAGTGAAACTAACAGCAAGCTTGAGCATTGTTGCCATTTTTGACAGAAGAAAGCAGAGGTTCTTTGAGGATTTTTCTGAGAGTGTAGGGAATGCAGCTGTTGAAGGTGATATCTGAAAGATCACGTTTCGAAAGCGTTTTTTTATGGTCGGCGGTCACTCAACGCTATCGCCGATTTGCTACAGGTTTCACTCAGTTGGAGCTCTGAAAGATGGCCTTCTCAGTGCATATCACCGATATGATACGGGTTTGAAAAAGCTTGGTATACAAGGTAATCTTTTAAGAACAGTCTACGATGTGATACAGGTGTAGGTAGGTTGCAACCCAGTTCTGCGCAGTTGCTGATTCCATACGGGTGTGTGTTGCAGCTGCTTTCGGTCAATTTCGTATTATTTAGACTCTAGCTACCGATTTGGTACGGGTGCAAGTCGCAAGTAAGCGAAAGCCACCAATGGTTACAAGTGTTGTATCCGATTCGGTACGGGTGTCAGTGCCAAGTTTTTCAGGTTCATAAACACTCACCGGTTTTGACTCCCGATTTGGACCATCTGCAATTTGTCCCGACTTTCTCGAGTTTCGTCAGGAACTCGTAGTTTCGCATATTCGTGTTTTTCATAATCAGACAACCGGTAATTTCTTTGAGTTCCTGTGAAACTGTCGTTGTAGTTTGGTCCAAAATCAGATCTCCTGCGATTTTTTTGCACTCCTCCTTGACCCCCTTCTGAGGACCGATTCTGACACACAGTGAAAGTTCTTATAACTAATGGATTTGAAAATTCTGACCTCCTGTGGGCGGACGGGCTACATTTCCTAGATGTACTTTGCGTTCACCGTGATGTACCTTCATGTCGGCTTCGTCCATGTATGAAATCTGAAAAAAAGATGCATATTGAAAACAATCCATGCTCATTCGTTGGAGAAACATGCGCATTTGATGACACTACTAGGGGCTACACCGCAAATCTCTCTGGGAGAGGGCGCAGACATTTAGGCAGTTTATTAAAGCAAGAGACGCAGACCCCGGCAGAGACGAGAGAGCATGGTAATGTAAGAGAGGTCAAACACCTTGTCCCTCAAACTCGCATCAATCTTCAATTCCGGTTGCAGGGTATCAAATACAATATTTTCCAATTCTTTGAAGTCGAAGGTGCCTTGGATTTGTCTCAAAATCAGGGCTGTGCCTGAATTAAATCGATAAAAAGAAACATATTTAAAAAAAACACCTTGTGGTATAACCTTTTTCAAATTCGGAAGCAGCTTTTTCAGGTTACTCAGAGAACAAGCAGCCTCCACTTTGATCGTTCCTCGGACTTCCTCCACTTTTTCATATTTAGCATTATAAGCTAAAATTATAAATTAATTGTTTACCAAATCGATAACATACTGCAGTCTTGGAAATCAACATCTGATTCAACCACTATACATGCGGCTGTGATTGTACTCTGCTTGCAGGCAGGAGCTGAAATTTCGCAGAATTTTGAAAAGAATGCTAATTTACGGCAAGTGGATATATCCTTGTTGCTGTTGGTTTTGATTCCTGGGTATTTGAGTTTTAATTCATCTTTCTTTGACTGGTAGATGCACAAGTTGGCATTGTTTTCGATTTCTGAAAAGGGTTACGTAAGCTATAAGATTCGCTTCCATCACGGCTTTCACCGTTTTTGCGGCTGCAGGTCACCTAACTGAGCGGCCGAAGGTCACGTATTTCAAAGCGGCCGTAGACCGCAAATCAGCAGGGACCGCGCCGAAAGCGCAGTAGTGATACAAAAGCCAAAGTTGCTAAAAGAAAGCCCACCATCTGTTGCAGTGCATGTTCGTGTCATCGGTGGTACCAGACTGGTTCCAAGAAAATCAACAGATTTCAGCTGAGTTCCTAGGATTTTAAGGCAACCTTCGATTCCTTCAATTTGGCCTTGAGGCAGGAAACCCGTTACACTTGGATCCAATTCTAGACCGCTGCTCATCGAACGACAGCCGCTGAGAGAATCGAGATTCGTGATTTTTCCAGTTTCGTGGCAGGCTGAAACTGAAATTTTGACAAAATATGTAGCTGAGC